>CM053783.1:839245435-839642935 GCA_028749045.1 Cupressus sempervirens
AGATTTGATTCTAGCAATTAAGGAGAGAGGGTAGAAAGAGGTTTTTCATCTTCTTAGGAAGGATTTTTGAATGGACACCTGTCAGTTACAAATTTCAATTTGAGAATTCCTTCCTGCTATATCTTTCCCTTTCTTTCTCATTGTAGAGGTTCCAGTTTTGAGAAGAAAATCACTCACTACTGAAACACCATTCTTTAGCACTTCTTCTTGTATGAGAAGCATTTATGTTTTAATGTAGATAGTTCAAATTCGTTAGGTGATTTTTGAATTAGTTTTCTATACATCTTTCATGTATTTGGTTTCAAGGAAAACAAATAAAGAGCAGTAAAGGGTTTTAAATTCAGTCTGAATCTTGTCTCATGTTCATGGATGTGTAATTTCTTCTAATTTGTGAACCAAGAGAATGAATTAGGTTGCATTTCATTTTGGAATGTATGTGGTTAAAATGTCTTGCAGATGGAACAAAGAGCCATGTAATTGCTTGGTGTTTATCATAGGGTTTGCAGATTTCATGATGGTATGAGATTCAAATCTGAAGTAGATGTCTGTTCACAAGGTGAAGGATAGATCAGGGATCTTGATGTAGAGATATGTCTAAATTTCTAAAATATGTATGGATGTAATTCATCTAATTGCCCAATAGATAAGGCACAAGTCAGAGATAGGATCATTACATTTTGTTGCTTATATTTGGATCTTGTTGATATCAACATTATTAATCAAACACTTTTCCCCTTTCATGTTGAAGAGCTATAATAGAATGCCCTTGCTCAGCTTATGAGATTCATAGCTTTGCATTTAGCTACTATAGATCTGTGTCATTTCATGAGTCACTAGGAGAAATAAGGGTTTTTATCTACTTCATATTAGATTCAGTGTATGCTTTGATAACTAGTACCATATAAAGAATCTATAGGTCCACTTGCCTCGGTCTAACAGAGCCTAAAGTGAAGAAGGAGTTATGCCTTAAAGTTGGCCCAAGTTCTTGGTGAAGTGTGTCCATTATTGGAGATAGCTTCACATAGATGCATTCTTGCCTTGCATACTTGGTTGTTTAAACATTGTTAAATTAGGAGCCAACAGTGAGAAAGTGTGATTCATGCCAGAGGTTTGTAGGAAAGTTAAAATTCTTAGGAAATACACCTTTGCAATCAGTTGAGGTCTAGGAACCTTTCCAACAATGGGGAATGGATTTTGTAGGTGAGATCTCACCTAGCTCCAGTAGTGGCTTCTCTTGGATACTAGTTGCAATTGATTACTTCACAAAGTGGGTTGAGGCAATCCCTAATAGAAATTCAACCAGCAAAGTAGTGAATAATTCCCTAGTCAACAACATCATTACAAGATTTGGATGTCCTAAAAGAATAGTGACTGATAATGCTATGTGCTTTAGATCTGTGAAATTCATTAAATTTTGTGAAAGATGGCATCACTAGATCAGTTTCTTCACCTTATCATCCACAAGGAAATGGGTAGGAAGAATCTACAAATAAAAGTTTATTTAAAATCATCAAGAGAACCTTGGATAATAACAAAAAGGCTCAAGATTCAAAATTACAATTAGCTATTTGGGCTGATAGAGTAACAGTCACGAAGGCAATAGGTGTGTCACCTTTTTACCTTGTATATGGAATTTAGGCTAGAATGCTTCAAAATAATCTGATAGGCCTATATAATTTTATTCAAATGTATGATGATGACATCATTGATGATATGCATGATAGAATTGATTAATTGGATGGATTAGTAGAAACAAGGAAAGAAGCCTCTGCAAGGAACATGAAAATACAGCTACAAACAAAACATTTGTATGACAGAAGAATAGTAATTAGGAAATTCCAAGCTGATGATCTTGTTTTGATGTGGAATGCAAGGATACAAGAGATGGGTAAACATGGAAAATTTGATCCCATTTGGTTAGGACTTTATTTGGTTGTTTCCTTTTGGGGTGAAGATTCATATTTCATTAAAGATTTATCAAGTAATCTTTTACAAATGCTAGTTCATGGGTAGTTTTCGAAAAAATACTTCTCTTAAGGACTTCTCGTTTCCTAAAAGAAGATTTTTCTCTGTAACTACTTGTACAAATTTGTCTATTTTCTGTATATATGTACATTCTTGTTAATAATTATTGTTTCCCTCTCAAATTTTTGTGTGTGGTCTGCTCAAACTAGAAATTCTTTTTTCTTGCATGGATACAAGTTATCCATCATCCCCAACCAGAGCCACTGGTAGCCCCTTTTTCATTAGTAAAAATGTTCTGCATTTTTGTAGTGAAATTTTTTAATTTTTTTTCAATAGGGTGGTAATTATATTCTCAAAATTTGATAAGCCCTAGTAGATTACACAATTACCCCTTTTTTCCTAACCCCGAGCCATAAATGGGCAGGTTTTCTTTTTCTAAGGTTCATTTTTTTTCTTACGATGTTACGATGGAGGGATAGCAAAATATCATGAACAAGTGTGATGGCCTTTTACGATCTCACAATAGGTGTTGTATTGTGTTATCGTAGACATATTTATTTTCCTTCCTGATCTTGCAATGACCTTTTAATCATAAGATCATGCCACGTTATGTTTTGTCCACGAAGGGGCCTTTTTTTATGCTATGATAAAGGTTTGTTCATGGCATTTGGAATAGTGAGCAAGGATAGTTATGACCCTATGATATAGGCTTCATTGTCAAATCATAAGGCAAAAGATGGTGCCCAACAATATTATGGTGCTTATCGCATGATCAAAGGGTGTGATTTTTTAAGTTGAGATGTTATGACATAAGCTTTGTCATATGATCGTATGAAGGATCAAGGCATGTTGAGATGGTGCAACACCCTATTTTCATAGGATCGTAAAGGTCATAAAAGTAAAACATGTCATTAGTGGTCAAGATAGATGTCAGTTTCCTATCGAGAAAGGACAACATACATATGCCAAATGTATTCATTATCAACATCTGTGGGATTGAAAGTTTTTAATATGGATAGTGGATGTAGTCTTTGATCTTATGGTAGCCCTTTCATCATAAGATCTCAAGGTTTTAAGATAGGTTTTTCTGATGCTATGATTCATGGGGTTTGTCGTAGGATTGCACCAATGGAACAATAAACTGGCAATGTAATCATGTGATGTTTTCAGGCTAACTATAACATCATAGAAGGAAACATGCATGGTTATGATGTTACAAGGCAGGAAGCAAAAATGTGATCGTATGATCATAGGGCATAAGAAGATAACCTATGATGCTCTAAGACCACTTGTTGTGAGATCATAGAACAAGGTAGAGTAAGTTGCCAATGTTGTGACAATAAAGGGTATCATATGATCGTAAAAGGTTTTGCCACTTTTTTTGATTGCCTGATATATATTTTAAAAGGGGTATCATGGGGTCAAAGAACCATTGATACAATATTATGATGCTACAAAAGGTCTTTTCAGTCACCTTGTCATAATACCGTAGAATCTAATCTTTATAGCAAACATAATGATGAGAAAAGAAGTATGGGATTTTCAGCCAATCAATTTTGAATACTGTACAAAAAGTGCATAGTTGGAAATTAATGGTGATGCTTCCTAAAGTTGACAGAATGGATTGAGATTATTCTCACATATGTAAAATCAACACACCTTAACATTCATCTCAACATATAAACTTATAATATTTTCCATTCCCATTGTCACTATTCATCATTCACATAATTAGATTTTGAGTTCATCGTGTGTTGTCTGTGTGTGCTGCATTATTATTTCCAAGGCTTGTAAGAGACAAAATTTTCACAATTGCAGACAATTTAGTTGCAAATTCACAAAATGTCAAACCAAGAATTAGAGGAAATCTAAGCCTCTGAAATGGCAGTATCAGAGACATCAACCTCAAAGGGAGGTAAAACTAGACAGAAGAGGCCCAGTCATTTTCTGAAGGAATGGATAAAGTTGTTTCCAAGATCAACCAATGTGAACTTTGTAGATGATCATATCTTCTTTGACCCCTATGCTAATTGCAGAGATGCTAGGTGCCTTGGTACCACTAGTTTTGAGCTCTTTAACTTCTTCTACTGCAACTAGGACAAGATGGTTCCTGTTTGTAATCCCTGGAAGAAGAACCTAGCCAAGCTAATTTTCTCAAAGGTATTCATAGATGTGGACTTGATGAAAGCCCTATTTTGATGCTACAATCCTGCCACCAAGTCTTTTCACAAGAATGATGGAACTATTCTATGCACCTTAGATAGAGAATCTTTTATTGAGTCTTTTGGGTTAACTGGAGCAATGGGCTAGCCTCTAGGTTTGAAGGACTTATAGAGGAGATTTGAGGAAAATCCCAATGCTTTTACTGGAGCCTCATTGTTGCAACATATTCTTGGAGAGTTAAAGAGGGTGGGTGATTTCCCAAAGAAGATGCCCATGGACAAATTCAAAAGTTATTTTCTCAAAACCATATATGGTATCCACAAAGTTGTAGGAAAGGATGGGTCTAATGAGGTCTAGGGGGTTGAATATATAATTGCTAGAGTTGTACAAGATGCTTACCATGCCTATGAATATGACTATTTTAGTCATACACTAGATATAATGAAGGATAATATTGCCAAGGGGAGGTCTGGAGAAATGAGGGAGTTCACTTTCCCATATTACTCTCTACTGATGCACTTAATTATCTACAAGAATGTGGGATACATTAGCTTTGATTTCATTGATCAAACCTTTGATTTACATGGAGACTTGCCAACACAATTATGGACATGGGTATGGGATACCTCTTATAACTTTTTTGACTCTATGCCATTTTTTAATAATTTTAGTGTTGTCATAATGAAAATGTTGGACCCAAGGTATTTAGGGCTTATGAAGTTTTGAAATATCTCTTGAGACCATCCCTACTACCTAAGGGAAAGAAATTAGATCACAATTGGGGGAATATTTTCTTATTTCCAAATTTTTCATTAATGAGAGTCTATGGTTGTCCCTAGCCACCCCACATTTTACCAAAGTTTAGTCCTCCTAGATTAGGGATAATTGAATTTATTTGGTAGTTCTTCATGGCTAACAAGGAATACTTAGGCCCTAAGGTACATAGGGGAATCTCTTTGTGTAGATTTTTTTAAATTGGTGATTTTACTATTGGCAAAGAAGCCTTAGAGCCTGTTCATTCTTTTTTCAATCATTATAATTTGTGTATTGGCCCATATAGAATGTATGATTCTAAGGGATGGATGAGGGCCACATTGAAGGAAGTGTGAAATTATGTGTTACCCAATTCCAAGGAATTACCCCATGAAAAAATCACCCCCAATATAGTAGCATAAAGGGAGGTAGATGATAAACTTGCAAAATTGGATGATGTACTAAGGGTAGAGAAGGAATTGAAAAGGATTGATTCCCAGTTCCCAGGTTTCTACATCGATATCCCTTACCCACAAAGAATTAGGAAGATGGTCATGGATCATGGTGAAATAATGGCTAAGATGCCAAAGGGCCCAATGGGAGAGGAGGAAAGAGTGTGCCAAGATAGCCCTGAGATTGATGTAGCCCTTGAGGTGGAAGAGGAGGATGCACCCCAAGCATCTTGGATGACAAAGGGGCATAAAAGATAGAAAATTGTGCAAATCCCTCCTTAGGTTAGGAAGAGAACTTTGCAAATTTTACCAGGGAGCAGTCAATATTTTGTTGACATAAGGCATAACTATCTCCAAACTAGGGCTGATGTAGCATAAAATAGTTTGTCGAATCTTGAGCTGGCAGAAGCAAGATTGGATGATAAGATCATCCAAGCTTAGAAATTCTTGGATGATGATGAATTTATCAAATCCAATGAATTTAAAAGTTTTTTAAACAAAATCAAACAAAGTGAACTTGTCCTCAGGATGAAACCTAATGAATTTGATGAAGAAAGGATGGAGTTAATTGAGAAGCTACAGGCCTATGACCTTGAGAGTCAAGTGATGACTCTGGAAGAGGCTAGGGATCTTGTCCAAATGAGTGGCATGCTATTAGTACTAGGTTGGGACTTGGAGCAAGCTTTCATGCTTGATCAAATCAAAAGATAGGAGAATGCCATCTCCTATGAAGGAGCATGGCCCTAGCTTCTAACAAACCAAAATTGATGGATGTACAGAGCATAAAGTAGGGCAACATGATAATTTGGACTCTGTAGGGCACCTCTAGCTCAGAGATATCTAAGGCCTTGAAACATTTTTTATTTATGAATGAGGCCAAGGTAGAGGAAATGGAGGATAGATTTTCCCAAGCTATACATGACTACATTGATGTTAGAAAGCTCTATGAAAATGAGCTTAGAATTAGTCATGTATACAAAGAAAGAATTGTTGAGTTGGAAGCTAAGGTCTAGGCACTTGGTGATGAAATTACATCCCTCAGACAGTAGTTGATACAAGTAGAATAGAGAGTACCTCTAGCTCAAGAAGAGGGGCAAGGGACTTTAGTGCCAGCTAAAGATATTGTTGAGGCTTTGGTGTAGACTGAGGATGCAGAGGAAGATGAGTCCTCACAACCAAGAAGGATGAGTATTGACACTTAGTCAGTCCAATAGGGTGGTGATGTGAGGAATTGGATCCTTAGAGCTATAACTAGCCATAGGGTTGATATTTTGAAGAACCTCTCACAATAAGCTCATATCTCTTTTGTTTCTTTGCAAGGTGTTGAGCAATTTTGTAATGAGGCACTGTCATGGTTGACACCCACTTTTGGCCTTTGGGGATCTTACATTCAATTTTTGGATAGGTTAATTATTCTGATGGCTAAAAAGTTAGATTTACCAGACAAGATTTTCACAGTCAAGGAAAGCTTAGAAATGGTGAAAGAGCTAAGTGGCTTCTTTTCTAGTAAGTTGCAAGTTATACAAGGAAAATTAAAGACATTTTTAGATAGAATGAAACCTTGTATACCTTCAATCTTGGATACTTCCAATACTATAAGAAATTGGTAGGAGTAGTCAACCTGTTTTGATGACATTTTGACCCAAGAGACTACATCAGCCATTTTTAAGGATACTTCTGATTCCCCTTTTCATTCTTTAATTTATTCTCTCTTCAAGGTGGAGATAAATTTGAATAAATTTATTGTTGAGTCTAAGGCAATTATGGATGCTAGGTGGACCAAGGCTACTCAAGATTTACAAGAGGTAAAGAATACTAATTGGCCCACCAAGAGAGAGATTTATGTCTGGGAAGCAGTAGGTGAAATAAAGGCTCTATTGACTGGAAGTAGCTAGGATATTTTGTGCATTTGAGCAACAAAGTACAAATGGAAGAAAAAGATCAAGGATTTAACATTAATGGTTTTTTGCTTCCTCAGCTACTTACCTTTTTTATCGATATTTTGAAGGCTAATCTTTGTATTTATTGTATTCACCTCCCAAAACTTGTGTTTTCCATTAGAATTGTGAAATGTTTCCTCTTCTCATTTGTAGTTTTTTGCAATCCTATTTATGGATTTCCAAGATGAGCAGTAGAGGTTAGTTGTCTATGGAATTAATATATGTGTCATGTATTATCTTGTAGTCCATCCACTTTTTGTTCTGTAATGATCTGAATGAGTTTACATATATACATTTTTTAATACAAAAGAAATTTTTGGGACCAATGGCTTTATCTCTATGTCATACAATGAGTTCTACTGGCGGCATTAAGGTTTTAAATTGAATCATTATCTTTATAGTTTTATATCTTTACCATATAGCTATAGCTTTGAGATTGAATAGATAAGTTTCTCTTCAGTTTAATGCAATCCAAAAGGTTGTATGTCTTTTATTGATTGCTACTAATTCAAGAATTAGGTAAATTGCTTTCAATAATTGATAAGGTTTAGGGTTTATGGAATGGATAAGTATCTGAATGAAATTAAAAGTTTAATGTTGACACTTTCAATCACAAGTTGATTAAAAAGGTCTAAGACTGCTAATATTTGACTCTATATCCCATTGGATAAGACATTGGTCCTTTCTAAAGTTCAATAGTATTTTGTTGGTTCACCTTTATATAAGAAATCACAACAAAAAATCAACTTATTTTTATGAATTGAAGAAATAGAAATGTCAATCAAGGCTTTTTTGTTGTTACTTTCCTTGGTTGTAATTAGTTACTACAATTAGGAAGTTTGTCAGCAAATTATAGAAGAATATTGACCACTTCTGCTATAGGGGATAATTTAGTACAGAGAAAACATCAAGCTAATAAGTTACATATCCCTTAGGTTTTCCCACCTTGGCTTAGTAGAGCCTAAAGTGAAGTTAGTCCTATTGACTCTGTCAATTGGTCTAGAACTAAGATTTAGCCTTGCTAAACATAGGATTTAGCTCATCCATAGGCTTGTCCCTGGTCTTTGTTTCTTGGTATCAGGTTTAAATTTACCTAATATGTTCCTTACCAAAAAGAACTCCAACAAGTGGAAAAAACACTTTGTCATGTATATAGAATCCTTATTATGAGCATAACTTAGATAATATATATGTGACTCAGCTATCATACAAAATTTAAAAACTTCTAAATTTTGCAAAATGGATGACTAATTGTCACACCTTATTTCTCCATTTCTCCATTACTCCCCCTAATTAAATATTCCTTACTATATCTGAATATGATTCTCCTATTGAGTAGATCTTGTTGTGCCCTAATTCTACATTATTACTCCCCCTTACTCAAAAATTCACTATCCCTTTATCAACAAAAACTAAAACTTATAATCCCCCTTTTTTGACACTTATGACATGGGTGTTATGCTGATAGTGTGGTTATCAAAAAATAATTTATGGATCTCCATTATAATTGTCAGGGTTGCATCCCAATTTTTGCATGCTACCTCTAGATATTAATACAAAATGTCTAGCTAGGTAGCAAGGTCAACTAAGCCACCATGAGTAGAAAGCTTATTATCTTTCTTTATCAATGTCTCAGCATAGGTTATTTCCTTATGTATCACTTCCACATATGTGGTCACAATGGATTGGATACTTATCAACGTAGCTCTAATAGTATCATCATGTGCTTGCAACTCGGCAAGCCTACCTTGTGTGGATAGCGGTCTCTGAAAATGATACTGACTTTGACTAGGAGATAGTTTCAAGGTATTACAATAAGCTTTAGATCTCCCTACAGTTGATCAAAATCCCTATAAACTTCTTGTGTGAACATATTTACATCACATAGCTTGGTGTAGAGAGAGAAAATATTCTCTAACACCTTCTTCACACTCTCTACTTTGGTTGCCAAATCAACCTGTTTGAGTAAAATAGCACTAGAAATATTTTCAAGTACCTTTGAATAAAATTTCCTTTTAGACCATTCTAAGAGTTTCACATTGGAATCTAGGTATTCATCTTTTATTTTGTAAATAATACTAGAAAGTTGTTCAATGATGGGCTTGTCTTCATTCATCTCAGGGAGATGAAAGGCATCATAAAATATGTCTTTATTTTCATGCAAAACTTGTTTTTTCTTATGCTCCATTCTCATCATTTCTTGCTTCTTCTTTCTCTATAGAACTTCTTGTAGAATTCTCATCTCTTCAATTGTGATTGTTGATAGATCAAACTTGGGCAACTAAATCACCTCATCTAGACTTACATCTCCAAATGATGTATCTTTTTCATGGTATGTGCTAGGGCTAGGCCTTGAAATCTATAGTGGGGTAGCATCTATACTTAGCCTTTGAAGAGTATGACTAGTAAGAGGATATATAGATACTGGTAGGGTAAGCAATGTCTATATAGAAATTTTTTCCTCTGGCTTAGTGGGAACCTCTAACTCTTCAATCCTACTATCTTCTTTTACTTCTTTTTGAACGTCACCTATAACATGTGGAGTAGGTATAGGAATTGCCTCCTAACCTATGTGAACTTCAGTTCCATCCTCTTCAATAGTAACAATGGTAGGAAAATCTAAAAATTTTAGGCTAGGAAATGATGTGTCATTTTTTTGTGCCTTGACCTCTTTCATTTGAAAAACTATAATGGGAATTGTAGATGGTGTCTCAGTTGTATCAATAGGTTTTACCTCTATTGATTGAGGGGGCACATTAGTTGTTTCTTGTGGCTTCTCCCCTGTAGATGTTAGTTATACCTTCTCAATCACATCTACTCTCACCAAAATAGGATTTGTGCATAGTTTTATTGATGTAGTGGAGTCAACCAATATCTTCTTGAGATCTTCCTCAATTAAAGGATTGATGTTTTGAGCTGATGTGCGAGGAAATTCCTTGATTTTTATTGTGTCCTATTGACTCTCTTGAACTCCATGTGGTGGACTATTACTAGACACTTGTGCATCTTGTTGCTCATCCGTAGTTGTGGCCTCTTCTACAATTTCCTTAATCACTTCCACATTAGCCTCTTTGACTAGAACTTCAATATCTTGAACATCTTTATTTGCATCACTTTCCTTGGGTTGCTTTGTTCCTTCATCTACCTTCCTTTCAACTATTGTAGTAGGTATCCCATAGATAGTCTTCCAAAGAAATGTTCCTTGTGTTACCATTCCTTCTACATTGTTCCTCAAAATCTTGAAAGCTCTATATTTGGGGCAAAATCTCCCCTTATATTTATTCATGGCTTTAGCTATCATCTACTTGTCCAAGGCAGGCATAACTTAGGATAGTTGTGCCTCTCTTATTTTCCTTTCTATGGTAAAACTAAATTGCCACTTTTTCTCAACTTAGTCTATACATGATTTGTAGTATGCTCAACTAACATAACAAGCTTGACCAATACTAATAGAATTCCATCAGTCAGCAATAACTGTGAATCTTTCCATGTTTGACAACAACATGGAAAACTAACAAAACTATAGATTTCTTCCAGTTCTAATCAATACATTGCATCTTAATTCATGCATATATAATATTTTTAGATCTTTGATTCTTGGAACTTATGTATAATATATAACATTTAAAATATTAGTCCCATACATATTTCTTGATTGCTTAGTTGGGAGTGTTGGAAATATTCAATACTATTCTAAGCTACTAAGAGGGGAGGGGTGAATCAATAACTTTTAAAACTTCTACCAATTTCAATTTAGTAAATCAATTAATACTTAGTTCATCACATCTGATCTAATTGCATGCATGGGAAATAAGAAACAAGAGAGCATCCACAACACTTGAACACAATGATTTGATGACCCAGAAACCTTCCAAATAGAAAATAAAATTGGGGTGGGGATGATACCCACAAACTTTAGTATTGCAATATAATTTGGCCGATTAAGGCTTACATTGATCACTTCTGATGATATGCCCTGTTAGGAGCAAATAGGACTGTTAGGTCCACCTTGTGAGAGGATTCAAAAACACACAATGAAGTACACACTCAGTAAAGAGATTTATAGAAGACTTCTAGTTCTACCTTGTTAAAGTATTTTGACTAGTTCATCTATTAGGATGAAGCATTAGATCTCTAACTTGAAACTAATTTTGCTAATAGATGTTCCTTTGTGTACTGATCACCTTTCTATGATATATTTGACTCTGCTACTCCTTATGCTAATATGGCCTTCATAATTCTTTATAACTTGACCTTTTCACATTCACAATACATATGCTCACATTCACATTCTTGCTTTCATACTTTCATGCTCATACATTTGAAATGATACAATGCATTACATATATATATCAATTCAAATTACAAAATTACAAAGTCAGCCATGACACAAGTTAAAACAAATATTACAAAGTCAGCCCACATAAAGATACTTGGGTCCCAAAGACTAACTCAGCGAGGTTTTGATACTCAACATCAACTATCACTACTTGGCATCATCATGCTCTTGGAAGATGTAGAAGCTCAATCCATCTTGATCACTTTCAAGTAATATTGAACTTGGTCTGCATTGGTGACTCGGTAGATATTGTGCAACTTGGAAAACACTAAATCACTTGGTTACCATGAAGTGGCTCAATTAACACTATCTTCACATCACATGAACTGAGAACTCAGTAAACACTACAATGCTTAGTAACCACTGGCTTTGCATCACATGAACTACAAACTCAGTAACCATTCATAAACTTGGTATACACTGAAATACATGATTTGAACTATTGAACTTCATACTAACTGAATATGCTCAGTAACCACTAGAATTGGTCCAAAGGACTCGATATAAATTGTAGAACCTGGTGGCTACTAAATTACATGGAAAACACTATAAACTATTCAGTGAGCTTGGTAGATGTACAAATTCTAAATAAGTGTGTGTCACTAATAACAAACTTGATTGATATGTCAACAGGGGGTGATGTGATCACTCGATCCATTAGATGAAGTGACCTCATCTAAACTTAATGTGTTGCAATATTTCTTCTTATTCTTCCATGTCTTGTTCATTTGCACTTTGACATTCTCAATATTGATATTTTCTTTACCTTTATTATTTCCATTACTTGGTGTTGGTGACTTAATTGGACATTGTTTGTTGATATGACCAATCTTGAGATAATTAAAGCATGTAGCCTCACTCAACCATCTATTATAGTTTCCTCTAAAATGTGCTCTAATGCAATTCTCATGAATATGTCCATACTCTTAACAATAGTGATAAATGTACCTTGTATTGTAATCCCAATCATAGGATTTTCCATTTTTTTATACCTTTATCTTCTTTTTTGATGTCCACTTAGCATTAGATCTGCATTCATATGCTTTATGTCCATACTTCTGACAATTGTGGAAGTATCCTTCAAAACTTTATGTGATCATGGTCTTGGTCCTGCATTCATGTGCTCAATGTCCTTGCTTATTGCACCTATGACAATAATCCTTGAATTTCTACTTAGGGCTCTAATTTGCATTGTTACTCCTACAAACATTTTTTTTATGACATATCTTTCCAAAATTATGACGATTGGGTTTTTATTTCTCACTTTGTTATTCATTTTTTCACCACTTTTAGATGATTCTCCTTTCTTAGTACTAGTGTGCCCCAATTTAGTAGTTGCATTGTTAAATCTTGGAGATCTCATTAGTTTCTCAAAGTATTTGATGGTTTTAGAAACTTTTAGAAAATTCCTTTTCTATTCTTAGTTCATTCCTCAATTGATCATTATGTAACTTCAGGGTTGTAATCTCAATATCTTTTCATTCACTTCATGGTTTGCAATCATCAATTGATTCATTGTATCTTGTTACATGTTGGAAAGCTTTTGTGCAACTAATATCTTCTCTTCTAGTATGATTTTTAGTGTTCTTTTGTCATCTTCAATCATGACTTTTTCTTCCTCATCTTTCTTTTTCTATTTGGTCACATCACATAGTAATACTAATTGGATATGTTTCCTCTATCCTCACTATTTTGTCCTATGTTCTCTCTAACTAATTCTGCAATTCAAATCATTATCACAACCTCCATAGCCACCATGAATGCTCTCTCTACACTTAGCATTCATCTCCTTCCACCCATTCATATATAATACAAACTTCTTAGGGTTTTCCTCCTCAACTAAACATAGGTGGGTTAGGGTTAGGTAGGAATCAATAGTTGTGGTTGATCCATATTGCCACTTAGAACATTCCCCAACTTCATTGGTTGCATGTATTATATAGGGGTTTGTAATATACCTCCATACATATCTTATAGGATCGTAAAACAATCATTGTGTTGGCCCAAAATTATTTACATAAAATTTTGTGCCATTACAAATAACCATGTCCAAAACTATTCACTCAACATCTAAAGACTCTGATGCTCAATCATCACTATATTCACAATTCTATAGCTTGGTTCCTAAATGACCCAGCATACTCTATTTACTCAGCTCCTAAATCACTTGACATGTCTTCTTGGCTCATGAGTGACTTGGCACATAGTAGGTATATTACTCGGCATGTATTGTATGGCAACTGATGCTCGACATGATTTAATCACTCAGTGCATACTAATTTTTTGGCTCACTTTAATCATTGGCTTGCACTATAATACTGATAGATAATGACTAAGTGTTTTGTCACTGCATTGTCAAAACCAATCTAAGATTAACATCAACAAGGTGAAAAATTGCCCTTTAATTTTGATATATCTAACCTCAAAAAGGATCAACGGGATTCATTGTTAGATGGCATTACCCAAAAACTCCAAGATCTGCAAATATTAATATAAACTATGAAGAGAGGGAAAGTTCAACTAGCAAAATTTAGTCTAGAAAAGATATGCCCTGTCCCATTTGATAGAAGTGTCATCTTGACACTATTTCCCTAAAATATGCAAATGCCAAAGTATGACAAGTACTTTGGTACATTAGATCCTCCAGATCACTTCCACCAATTCTACACATTAAGTATGGAATTTGTACATGATACAACCTACCTCATGTGAATATTTCCTAGGAGTTTGGGAGGGAAAGCCATGGAGTGGTTTTCTAAACTCCCCTTGAATATTTGATCATTTGACCAACTGGCCTCTATTTTTATTTCATAATACTCCTACAATATTGAAAGAGAGGTTACCATGATAGAATTATGAAGCAACTTCTAGGAAAATCTTTCAAAATTTTCCTACAAATATGGTGGTATACCTTTGCCAAGTACCATCATGACATCCTGGACAAGGAGAAAATTTATATATTCATCAATAGCCTATCTAAACCCATTAACTATTGGCTACAAGTGTGGAATATCCCTAAAGACTTCAAAATGACATTGGGAAATTTACCCAAAGTAGAAGAAACCTTAGTGAACAATGATATCATTAAAATATCAAAAGATGGGCAAGGTTTTTCCAATAACTCCTCACAACAAAACAACTCATCTGGTCAATCAAATGATAAACAAAGTTCTTGGTGGAGAAATAACAACAAGAACATGGTAAATTATGAAGTGGTAGAAGCAAACAATGTTAAACCATAGCTTTACCACCCCTCCCCCATCCCAAATCAACATTCTCCCAATGTCAATAACACTGATGTGTCTACCCACTAAAATACACAATGACAAGAAAATATGCATCCATTCTATCAAAAAAACATGACTACTTTACTTAGACCAAATACTTCTAATCAACAAGTAATGTACAATGAAGTAGCTCCACCAAAAAGGTATAAGTCTACCAACCTACCTAGAGTATACACTTGAATAGGTGAGATGTATGAGAGAGACTTAAAAATGCTCTTGGTTGATGATCTTATCACACTACTAGAAGCTAAGCCCTATGAACACAAGTCAAACCTTTGTGGTGGAACAAAAAACATTTTTGTGCTTATCATTGAAATCAGGAACATTTCACCAATAACTACTTTTCCCTTAAGGGAGCTATCCAAAAAATAATTGATGATGAAACCATCGAAGTCCATAGTCTTCATTCCAATGAAGACCATGCTACATTCAAAAATCCCTTCATTAGCCATGAAAAGGGAGAGTCTTCCAAGAATAACCAGAACAAATCTTCTGATGTGATGGGACTCAAAATTGCATTTCATTTTGAGTACCATTCCAAAATTTTGAGTCATTTTGAGCCTTATAAGTGCATTTTCTTTCTTATGTACTCGACTATCATTTTAAGGTCTAATAGGTGTTTTATCTATCTATCAAATTGCAAATATTTCTATCCATCCTAGAGTGATAAATTTTCATTTTGAGTCATTTTGTGAAGCTCTTTTTTTAGCAGTGGTCATTTCTGCATTTTTACCCAAGTGTAAGTAGCAACAAAAGGCCTAGTTTGCATCTAAATATCTCACACCCGGTTATGTTTCATGACTCACCACCTTGGGAGTGTTTTTTATGCATATCAAAAAACCTATGTCTCAATTTTCATGTCATTTTGATATGTTTTTTCTAAGTTTTGAATCCCTTGATGTTGACTATTTATTGTTGTCATGCTGATGCAAATTGCCCTAAAAATTTCTTTTGTATTATATTCTAGAGGTCACACACTTTCTATGTTCCATATTTGAGCCTATGATGAATATATTTGATTGGTTTTCAAACACGATTCCAAATGCAATTTATAACAATTTATTGGTGTCAAGAAATGTAGATTGATCAGTACCCATGTCTAGGATGTCATAAGTTTGAAACCATGAATGATGAGATCAAATGGTTTATACCAGTGTATTATATTCTAAAAATACTTTAAGTATGCTAGTTTGCAAGTCTTGACCAATTCATCTACACATTTTTCCAAGTTAATTCCATTTTCAAAAAATCATTTTTTTGTTGATGTCCCTTGTTCTGTAATTCTGAGTACCCCAATTTACATGCTTTCCAAATGTGCCCTATTATACATCATAAGCCCAAATTATAGAATTATATTTTTCTCATGATAGTGAACTAGTACCCTTATTTTTAGGTCTTCAAGTATCCGTTTGAGTTTTTTTTTAAGACAAATCCAAATGCACTTTCCAATTTTCTAACATGTTTATATGCAAAAAATTTTAACTAGGAAACTTTGATGGTCAATATCATTTGACCAAGAATTCATCATGATATGAAATCTGATAGGGTGCAAGAATGTGGAACAAAGAACCAACATGTCAATTTTCTAAGCCTAATTATCCATTTCAGTTAGTTTTTAAAGCTAACTTTCAAGCCTCTTAGTCAGAAAATCACAATTTGTAGCTAAGTGATAAAATGAGTTCTAAATGATGATTTTAATGCTCAAATTTGATTCCAGTCAGTACCAAAGTCTCAATGGATCAATTTGAGGTATCAATTGTTTTAGTTCAAAAAAAATTAGCTCACCCACTTTGGGGTCCAACTAACTTTGCCAAACTAAATTTTTGAGGGAACACAAGATGCTTAAAGAGGTTTAGAGTTTTAAATCTTTTGCAAGGTTTTCAATGTATGCATGACACCATTTGAAAGGGTGACATTTAGTAGTCACAAAATAATGAATAAAAAGTGAAAATGCATCTCAAAGAAATGAATTAGCTGGTGCTAATGAGGAATCTCCTAGGGATCATGTTGTACTAAAATTGGTTATAATAAAAATATAGTAGTCACAATGAGATGAAATGGGCCAAGGTAGTTGGGAAGATGTTTTTAATTGATCTTGTTGGAAGTAAACATAGTGTTGATACTACAAGCCTTCTGCAAATAAATTTGTAATAGCAAGGTGTAACAAGTTTTGGTTTAGAGAACAAGCATTGGGGACTTGTAAGTATTACAAAGGGAAAGAGTTGAGAAACGGTGTGCTTGGTTTTGTAAGGTAATGTGTTGACTCCAAAGCCCAAGATAGAGTACCTGATAGGTATCAAGCTCTAAATGGGAGTTTGGGTTTTTTTTCACAACTTTCTAGATCATGTAGTGATGCTCAAATTAATAGCAATCATGGATACTTGGGATTCTCACAAGAAAGAGAGGTAGCTTATTGGACTCTGAGCAGAGTTGCCCTATTTTTAAGATTGATAAACCAATATGAGGAGTAGTAGGCTAGGTTGAATGAGGAATTCTTGTCTAATCCTTTTGGAGTGATCCGATGCACATGCCTAGACAAATGGCAGAAGGGGAAACCTTTGGAGGAGCAACATGGAAAGTTCTTTGCATCTCAAGAACCATGCTTAGTTAATGATTTAGTTTGTAGTTTTCTCACATCATTTTTGGAAACCTCTTTTCCACTACAAATCATGTTGTAGCCAAGGGATTTCTCAATGTTTGAACTTTGTGTGGGTAGTATAGCAATGTGTGGCACCTAAATTTGGTAGATCAACACTGAGAAATAGAGGGAGAGCCCTTATGTAATATGTGAGTACTAACACTAGTTTGAGGAGGAATAGAATAAGGAAAATCTCCATGAACTGAGTAGAGCATCCACATTAAGGGCACATCTAGTAGTAGCATGAAAGATGGAAGGGAGTTGAGCTCCACTGACAAGTGAATCCATGGTAGAGGTGAATAGGGCTCTATGGGGGAAGGTAGAGGAAGAGATCTCTAACAATGTTGATGGTGTTGGAAGAGGTTAGAGGAAGATGATAGTTGAAGAGAGACCACCACTGTAGAGGGAAGATAGTCCATGGCTAGAATTAGAACAAAGCACTCCCATGACACAAGAAGAAGAATGGAGATCCATGCATGAAGGAGATGACTGGTGGAGCCAATTCCATGTTGGCTATGGATGGCACAAGAAGATAATCCATGTAAGAGTGAGATGAGGGCAATTTCAACGTAAGGGTGTAGGGAGATTTTTAACTTACAATAACATGGCATGTGTCTTCACACAAGGAAAATCCAATCAATGTTGGCATACCAATAGGAAGATTGTTGAGAATCAAGTTGGAGTTTTAGTTTGACATTTTTTGCACATGGTGACTAATTGTAGAGGCAAAAGCTCTATTCGAATCAAAATGGTGTTTGGGATGTTTATCTCAAATTGGGCATGAGAGGAAATTATTTTGTATTTTTAAGTCTGAATACATAATATTCAAGTGTTTTCAAGACACCGTGCATTTTAAAAGTTGCAAGTTCATATGATGGGGTCCACTATGACCAGGTGGGCAGAAAAGTCAACAAATTTTGACCTTGCAAGTGCAATTAGAGGAATGACTTGGCAGTTCCATGTGGTGGATTCTAGAGGCTCATCATAAGTTCACGAGGAGGAGAGAGAAAGTGATGCAACCATACACCAATTTGGAGATCATAAAGCCAAGGAAATAGTGTTAGGATCTCATGCTTGTTGTGAGATCATAACATGGAAATTATTAGGTTCTAATGTTATCCTTGGTCATATGGTCATGAGTAGGAGAAAAAGGGAATACATTGCCACACAGGCTTCGTAAGATTGTAAGGCTCATATGGTCAGGATGCCAAAGTTCCAAGGTTCTAATCTTACACCAAGGAAGGTAGGCCTACCTAGGTTAGATGGCCAATAAGAATGTGAGAAGTGGCATCCAGTGGTATGGGGAGATTAAAAAATATAAATTTGTGAGAAATTAAAATCAAATGATTTCTAATCTAAGTGCACACTCACATTGAAGATTTAAAAGAAATTTTATAAATATTATATAGTCTCAGCTATCTAGCATTTTAATTTTTCAATTTATAATTCTTTGTTCATGGCATAGGCATGAATTCTTCAAATGAACCTCAGAGGCATTATTTTTACCTAAAATATGCAGTATGATATATTGTCAAAATTGGGAGATGTACTCTTCATTTCTAAAGTTATATTTTACATAGGTCTCCATCAGAAGAAGCTATAGGAGGTTTTATGTTTCCAGAGCATCCTCAGTTTAAATGTAGATTTGATGCGTTTTAGATGAGATAAGATTAGGATTAGATTAGATTTGGATGGAATCATATGCACTAACAACCATAAAGGAAGAATAAAACATTTTTTAGAGCAGTTGCAAGAATGAATGTTTTGTAGACAAGAGCGGTTGGAGTTTCATGAAAAGGAAAAATAAAAAAATAGAATTAGAGTGTAAAACTTATACACATCTTATCAAATATCATATTTTTTCTTCAGTAGGGGTTTCACTGATTACTTTAAGGAGATATTTTGAAATATTCTACAACAACAATCAATCCAGATTTGATTTGCTAACAGATGGAGAAAATACAATTTTCAACAACAACATAATGAGGCAATTCAGCAAGACACATGGAAATATCAAAATTTAATCCAAGAACCTTCTTCCTATCTATAAATTTCTCCTCTTCTCTCTTTGTAAGGGTTTCAATTTCCGTTTTTTGCAACTAAGAAACCACAAAGTTGGTTCTAGTCTAGTCTGGTTACTATGATACCATTATTCCTCAATATTCCTCTATTATGAACAATAGCAGTTGTATTTCTCTTGAAGAATTTAACTTATAGTCATTCATAGTGTATATTTTGGGTATAGATCAGATGTCTGAATTACAAGTATATTTTGGGTATCCATGTGTATGTTTTTGACTTATTGAATGCCCAATGGATAAGGGACTAATTAGATTGGAGGTTACATGTTCTTGTTGTTGCATACCTGGGTTATGTTGATTCAATCATTAATTGAATATCTTTCCCTTTCTATTTAAGAGTTGAAAAGAATTTTTTTTCACTTAGTTTATCAGATTCATGTGCCCTATTATTAGCTATTTCATGTCCATGAATGTTTTCATAAACATATAAGATTCAGGGGTTTTTATTTGTTATTTAGATTTAGTTATATGCCTTTACACTGTTACCATATAAAGAATCTAAGGTCCACCCACCTAGATTTTGTAGAGCCTAAAGAGAAGAAGGAGATTAAATAGCCTTATAGTTGGCCCTGGTGTCTAAATAGGTGCATTAAACATGCAAATTAATTTCCCCTAGGTGTATTCATTCTTATCATTGGGTTATTCAAAAGTTGTTAATTTAGAAGCCAACATGAGGAAAAGATCAATTATACCCATAATTATGATAGCACAATCAAGATACTATCTCGATTTGATACATCAATTTTATAGTTATCAATGATAAATATAAAAAATAACCTTTGGATGACATCACCTGAGATCAAGCCTCTAAAGTAGTCTTGCCAGGGGCAACCACCTATTTAGATCAAGCCACTACAAGATTTTCTATCTCCTAATATAGTTTGGTCAATCAACTACTAAAAAAACCTACTCATATCTCCATTTTTGAGTTGTTACAGATATCTCTAGAACACAAAAAGATTCCAACTAAATCCCTAGTGCCCAATAATCTAGATGTCAATAGGTTCAAAAACATGGTGAGTAACCTCATTGCACCCCACTGTGTATCCTTCTCTAAAAAAGATGACATTTCCTTCACCCATCCCAAAAAAATTCCTTTACATATTGAATTATTTGTGCATAGAAATAGAGTGAAGAGAGTATTAGTCAATAGAGGGGTAGGTGTTGGAATATTCAAATAGGAAGAATGCTTCTGGGGGGGGGCGGTGTGGTGAATCAGAAGTACTGTATTTTGACCATTAAAACTTTTTAATTCAAAGTAGATTGCATGCATATGAACACATCAGACATTTATGAGAAACACATAAGCATCACCACATAACACTTGAGATTTTGGTAACCCAAAAACCCTCCAGAAATAAGAAGGTAAAACTGGGGTGGGGATGATACCCACAAAATCACTGCAGTAATAATATTTAACCACTTCTAATGGTTTTCCCTGTTAAAGGCTTTACACTGTATCAATAGTGACCTAGTTAAAGGATTTACAAACACTTTACATGAAGTGTCACCCTATTAAAGGATTTAATCACCTATTTAAAGGATCTACAAAATAGATGTTAAGCTAGCCTATCACCATAGGTTTTTTCATTCTAATACAATTGCTAGAGAGTATTAGGTACAATAAACCTGATAGCTTACAATCTTTCGTTTGCTGAATATAGGCACTTGATCTACTTTCTCTAATCTTGATCCTCTGAGAGCTGATACTCTTTACTCTAAAATAGTGTTCCTTCCACACCCTTGTACATCCACTTCTCTTTCTAATGAGATTTCATCTTCCTTATAAAGACATTCGAAGACTTAGGGCTAGGTATGGATCTACAATCCATATTGAATCTTTGCTTCCCGCTCATTCCTTACACTTTTCTTATTGGTTACATGCCTTCTCCATTTTTCTTATTGGTTGCATGTAGATTGCATAGAAAATACAAAATATTCGATCTTATCATTTAATCCTTCAAGATTTTTCATATGTTGGCCATGAAAATGGTTTACATATGAATCAATGAAGTTACAAACTCATATGTACATTTTGTGTTTCTCGGCACTTGCTGATTCTAGATGCTCGGCACTACTATCAAACTGGCTTACTTGGATCCTATTGCATTTTTGTATTGCTCGACATCATCTATGACTTGGAACTTGTATCATGCTTGGCACCTAAAGTCATTTAGCACTTGAACTTTACTCGGCACCTGATCTTCACTTGATACCTGAAGGCTACTCGACACCTAAAGATCACTTAGCACCTGAAGTCTTTCTTGACTCGGCTCATGTTGTGGCTTGGCATACATGGTGTACTCGGCTCCAATATAGAAAGTGGTTAAGTGTATTGGCAATCAAGTGTCAAAAACCATTATGAGTTTAACAATCTCCTCCTTTGAAAAGAGTGACAAAAACACTTAACTGATCTTATGAGTACATTAACTAATCCACTTGGTATATATAGAGGTTTTAAAAACCTTTAATCAAAATTTATGTAACTTACAATATATATGCCTCAAAATTATTGTAACTCCCAAAATTATTGTAACTCCCCCTTAGTTAATAAGATATATATCTCCCCTTTTTTGATACTTATGTCAAAGGATTTTAAGGGTTAAGACCATATTTTGCCAAAATTGTGTTGTTTACCTCCATAATCATCTTGAGAGCTGCATCCCAATTATTCAAAGCAATTTCTAATGACTTGTGCTAGATGGAAGTGTCTGTAGCAAGATGAATAAGTCCATATAAAGTAGAAATATTGGGATCTTTCTTGAGAAAAGTTTCTAAATAGACTTGTTCTTAATGGAGTATTTCCAAATGTGAGGCAATGGAGGACTGGAGCTGTATCAGTTTTGCCTTAATATTGCCTCATCTACTATTAATATAGTTATTTCTTTCTGAGTGTGAAGTGATTGAGTAAAATGCTTCTCACTTTGAGCTGGATCTTTTGGTAGCTACATGCTTGAAATAGTTAAATTTCTTTCCAAGCTCAGTATCTTTTGGCTTGTCTCCTGTGTGAAGTATGAAAAGTCACACAACTTTTTGTACAATGAGAATATGTTCTCAAGTACCTTTTTCACTTTGTCTATTAGCTTTGCCAATTCAACCTGGGAGAGTGCAATTTGACCTGATACTTGCTCATTTACTTTTCCCTGGAAATTCCTTTTAAACCATTCTATAAGTTTTGTATTTGTCTCTTGGTCTTCATTTGTCACATGGTCAACAATATCTTATAATTGCTCAATGATATGCTTTGACTCATCTGGTGGCTGCAAATTGAAGGCATCCAT
This sequence comes from Cupressus sempervirens, assembly GCA_028749045.1. Lineage (NCBI taxonomy): Eukaryota > Viridiplantae > Streptophyta > Pinopsida > Cupressales > Cupressaceae > Cupressus > Cupressus sempervirens. Next base: position 839,268,335 of record CM053783.1, read on the forward strand.
AAAGATCTCCTTAATATCATGTAGTGTTTGCTTTTGTTTATACTCCCTCCTGAGTATCTCTTGTCTCTTTATCCTATTTAGTGCTTCCTACACCTCATTGATTTGATCAATGGTTATTTTTTTTGAGTCATATCCTGGTATGACTATCTCCTCATCTAATATAAGGTCTCCATAGTGAAGTACCCTTGCAACTTTTGTAGTACTAGATCCTGGTGCAGATATTTGCAATGGTTGTTGTGAAGGAGTTCCTGGGGTAGGCAAATTTACCAATGTCTGTATTGCCTCTTGCTCTTTAAGGGTTTCCTCTATTTTCTCCTCCTATTGTCTACTACCTTGATCAATTATTGTAATCTTAGGAAGTGCACCTTGTGTTTGTGCTGTAGGATCAGATGTAATAGTCTATCCTGTTTGTTCTATTTCTTTTTCTACAGCTACACTCAGCTTCTATATTGAGGTGTCAACTATGCCTAATGAAATAACTGTGAGCATTTGAGGTTGACACTAGTAGTTGTAGAGATGATGGATGGTGGTTCTTGTGGATTCACCTTATCTCTAATTGCGCTTTCTACTAGTTTTTGTAATTCATCCATACTGACCAATACTAGATCTGTACACAATCTTGCTTGTTGCGTAGATTGGTCAAGGATTCTTTTGATGTCTTATGTAGTTAATGGATTGATGTTCTGACCAAAAGTATCAGGAACATCTTTTATAATTATAGTTTCTGCAGGTGTGATGGGTACATGAGGAGGGCTAGAGGGTGGCAATTGTGTGTCTTGTACACTCTGGTCTGGTTGCTACTCTTGCTCAGTTGTTGCTATTACATCTTTTTTTTTTTGTCTCTTCCTCCTCTCCATCTATCTTTTCTTCTTCCTTCTTCTCTTCTTGTTCTTTCTTTTCTTCTTCTTTCTTCTCTTCTTCTTCTTTCTTTTCTTCTTCTTTCTTTTCTTCTTCTCCCTTCTCTACTACTATCTTCTCTTCTCTCCTTTTTCTTCTCTCTTCTGGTGGAGCAGCAGCTTCTTCCTTGTATTCTTCTTCAAGAAAATCCTCAATCTTTTTGTACAAGTTTTTCCATGATTTTATTGTTCTTTGAACAATTTCTTCCATCTTGTTTTGGAGAATGAAGAATGCCATGTACTTAGGTGTAAACCTAGTATTATGCCTTTTGACTACTTTCTTTATTTTTTCCTTAGTCAAATCAAGCAATACACTTGCTAGGGTTGATTCCCTCATCTCCTTCTCCATTTTCAAACAAAAATGCCATCTGTCTTCTACAATTTTAGATAGTTCTTTTGGCAATTGTCCATCTAGTTCAAGAGGAGTGTACTTGAACTGTGCCATCATTCCATAAACTATTTCCTCTATCTTATTCTATTCTTCTTTAGTAACTTATTGAAATCAACTTTATTTAAGTTGATTAAATCACCATTTCCAATATTTTTACATAAAGTATCAACTAAAAAATGGCTTACCTTTTCAAATTGATCTTCTTCATCAATATCAGGTTGAGCCACATATCTTCTTCTTTTCCTTAGCTTGTCCTATGTTTCCTTGATTGGTTTCTTCTTTGTAGCTTCCTCTTTAGCCCTTTTTGTGGAGGCCCTTGTTGCAGCTCGGGTTGTTGGCTTTTGACATGATGGCATAGTAGATTTCTTTGGTTTTTGCTAAGTTGGAGGCTATTCTGTTGTCTTCCTTTTCTTTCACTCAGCTTTAGTTGGTGCTTCCTTGGCTTCTTCTTCCTCTTTACCTTCCTCCTTGTCTTCACCTAGGCCTTGGGTCAATTCCATTAGGCCTTGTTTTTGTTCATCTTCATCATCATCATTGTCATCTTCTTCTTCTTCTACTTTAGCCTCAATTTCCTCACCAAATTTCTTCTTAATCTTTTTCAACAATTTTTCTTTCTTATTTAATGTGGAGGTAGTCTTTAACTCCATATTTATCTTTGATCTTACCACATCATAAGTGTCAAAGTGTGGATCATTCTTATCTATCTCTTCTGCGAATAATGCAGTCATTGTTGTAGAAGCTTCATCTATATTGATTTCATATCCAAATGGCCTTAGCCATCTCACCCTTGGAATTAATGCTTGAATATAGGTAAAATCAATGTCAACTAAGAAGCACAAATCATTAGTATGTTTTTCCACTAAGGAGACTGGTATTCTTGATCTTTGCTTCATAGATTTCTTGGAATCCTCAAAATAACTTGTCATCAGGGTATCAAAATTTTCTCCCATCTGTTCTATATATTCATTGATTTGGGCAATGATAGTTCTATCATTCCTCCATGTAACTTTGCCAAAAGAGGGAAACTCATTTTGAACATAAAAGAATATACAAACTAGAATTGCTCAAATTTGCATTGAGCAACCTTTGTCCTTCTTATGGCAGCTAGGTTTTAAATAATCTGTTATAGTTGCAGTTCTGCAAGATCATAAGTATGATCCTTTTTCACCAATTTGTAACCTACATCTATTGCAATACATGACACACTATTGAGTCTACTAGATTGATAGAACTTATGGGCAATGACTCTAACAGCAAACTCAACTAGAGGATCCTGAATGGTGTGAATTGTCATTCTTCTTTTATTCCACTGAGCACCAGTGTTCTTTTCAATAACCTCCTTTGATTCACTTCTCAAGGTTTTGAATTGATCTAGGGTAGGGTACCTAGTTACCCTATGTATGATTCCTTTGGTTAATTTGATGGGAATATCTTCCAACCAAAGACTTCCACCATGAATTCTGCCTAACACAAGTTTAACCCACTCTATTTTGAATATGTTGGGAAAGCTCAAAACTCAGGTCAAACCCTTCCTTTCAACAATTTTGAATTCATCTTTTAAGACTCCATCTACTCACAATTTCTCATAGGCTTTCCTTATCTCCATATCTCCTAGGGCTCCTATCTTACAATTGTAGCATCTTCTCATGTCTTGAACCATTACAACTTTTGGGGGAATTTGGGAGAGAGCTCTGGTCGGGTCATTTTTGTATGCAACTTTAGGAATGGGACAAAAATCAGGTTGCTTGACCTCATTGGACACTAACTGAACTTCAAATGACTTTTTGTCCTCGATTTTCTTGGAACTTGACGCCATTTATGCAAACTAGGGTTTCCTTTTTACGAAATATGAAACTGCGTAGCTCGACACAAATGAAAATACCTCAAGATCGATTAAAATGCATTGAGAGATGTTGCAATCTGCTTGAAATGCTGGATTCTCTGCTATAAAGTTGCTCTTCTCTCTTTCTCTTCTTTTCTTATTGATCGCGATGAGGAAAACTGATTGGAATCACGATAATATACCCTATTTTCATCACATTAAATGCTCAACTGTCAACTCGGCTTCTAATGGATTTTAACATTACTTAGCTTATACTACATTTCCACTTTACTCGACTTGCATTGGAGTTAACCAACTCGACATTAGTTATCAACTCAATCACTGCTAGGAACTTGGCATGTGTTGGAGTTTAGCTCGGCATCCAAAGACAGCTCGGCAACATCATTTAGATTTTGTCTTGACATCTTGTCTCATGCAGATTTATACTTTGCATTGCTTCTTTGTCTTGGGACTGATGTGTAATATAACTTTGTATATGAATCCCATATACTTCTCATGCTTAGTTTGATGAAGTGTGATCACTTGACCCATTGGGTGAAATGATCCCTCCACTTGATGTGTTGCACTCATCTTTCTTTTTCCAAGTCTTATTCATTTGCCCCCTTATCTTTTCAACATCAATCTTTTCTTTTCCCTCATTTTCTTTAGTCTTGGGTGCCTTTGACCTTGTAGGATAGTTTTTGCTGGTATGACCAATTTTCAAACAATTGAAACATGTGGTTTGATTCAACCATCTTTTATAGTTCCCTTTGAAATGTGTTCTTATGCAATTCTGGGGTGTATGTCCATATTCTTGACAATAATGACAACTATACCTAGTGTTGTAATCCCACTGATAGTGACTTTCATTTCCTTTTGATTTTGCTGGTTGATTTGATGTCCACATAGAATTTGATCTGCATTCAAATACTCTATGTCCATACTTCTTGCAATTATGACAATTTCCATCAAATCTTTGAGTCCTTGTGACATTGGATCTGCAATCTTGTGTTATGTGTCCTTGCATATTGCACTTGTGACAGCAACTCTTGCTCTTGGGTGTATTTGGCTGATTGAATCTCCTACTCTTGCAAATATTAGTAGTATGTCCCTTTTTATTACAATAATGACAAGTGGGTTTAGAATCCTTACCTTTGTCACTTCTTTGCTCAACACTCTTTGATGATTCTCCAACTTCAGTGCTATTGTATCCAAGTCCTGATGTATCATGGGCGGATCTTGGGGATTTCAGCAACTGTTCAAAATACTTGATGGCTTCACTTGACTTGTTGAGATTCCCTACTACCTCTTTTTCTCTATTTAATTCATTCTTTAGTTGTTCATTATGCACCTTCAAAGTAGAGATCTCAATATCTTTCATATTGAGTTCATGATGAAGGTTCATCATTTGGGCAAGTGTGTCCATTTGCATGTTTGAGATCCTTGTTAATTCAGTACATTTTTCTTCAAGTCTATTTTCAAGATTTCTTTTGTCATTTTCCATCATGACTTTTTCCTCAACTGCTCTTTTCTTTTGCTCAGTGATTTCACATAACATTATGGCCTGTGATTCATGTTCCATCTTGACAGATCTTATCTCTTCTACTTGAACTTTGTTTTTCTCCATCAGTTCTGCTATTGCTACATCAAACTCTTTGGGTATCTCCATTGGCACACAATTTTGTGGTATTAATCTCCTTGTAGTTTATGTCATTTTTAGCTATGGCTATATCCTTCCTTTTCTTCAAGGATTTTCTCAATTCCTCCCTTGCTTCCTCTACTTTGTGTAGAGCCAATTGCACATCAATCACTTGATTGTCAATAATCTTCCCAAGTTTTAAGACTTCCATCTTTAGATCCTTTTCTCCAAGTTGTTAGACTTCTTCTTGTGAGAGCCTTGCTTTGATACCAATTTTTGGAATATTCAAATAGGAAGAATGCTTCTGAGAAGGGCGGGGGGGGGGGGGGGTGAATTAGAAGTACTGTATTTTGACCATTAAAACTTTTTAACTGAAAGTAGATTGCATGCATATGAACGTATCAGACATTTATGAGAAACACATAAGCATCACCACATAACACTTGAGATTTTGGCAACCTAGAAACACTCCAAAAATAAGAAGGTAAAACTGGGGTGGGGATGATACCCACAAAATCACTACAGTAGTAATATTTAACCACTTTTGATGGTCTGCCTTGTTAAAGGCCTGCCTTGTTAAAGGCTTTACACTGTATCAATAGTGACCTGGTTAAAGGATTTACAAACACTTTACATGAAGTGTCACCCTGTTAAAGGATTTAATCACCTATTTAAAGGATCTACAAAATAGTTGTTAAGCTAACCTATCACCATAGGTTTTATCATTCTAATATAATTGCTAGAGAGTATTAGGTACAATAAACTTGATAGCTTACAATCCTTCATTTTCTAAATACAGGCACTTGATCTACTTTCTCTAATCTTGATCCTCTGAGATTTGATACTCTTTACTCTAAAATAGTGTTCCTTCCACACCCTTGTACATCCACTTCTCTTTCTAATGAGATTCCATCTTCCTTATAAAGACATTTGAAGACTTAGGGTTAGGTATGGATATACCATCCATATTGAATCTTTGCTTCCCACTCATTCCTTGCACTTTTCTTATTGGTTGCATGCCTTCTCCATTTTTCTTATTGGTTGCATGTAGATTGCATAGAAATACAAAATATTTGATCTTATTATTTAATCCTTCAAGATTCGTCATATATTGACCATGAAAATGGTTTACATATGAATCAATGAAGTTAAAAACTCATATGTACATTCTATGTTACTCAGCACTTGTTGATTCCAGATGCTCAGCACTAATATCAAACTAGCTTACTCAGCTCTTGTTGCATTTTTGTATTGCTCGGCAGCATCTGTGACTCAACACTTAAATATCACTCGGCACTTGTATCATGCTCGGCACCTAAAGTCATTCAACACTTGAACTTTACTCAGCACCTGATCTTCACTGAGCACATGAAGGCTACTCGACACCTAAAGATCACTCAGCACCTAAAGTCTTTCTTGACTCATCTCAGGTTGTGGCTCGGCATACATGGTGTACTCGGTTCTAATATAGAAAGTGGTTAAGTGTATTGGCACTCAAGTGTCATAAACCATTATGAGGTTAACAGTAGGCCTATATATTTATACTCTAAATTTGGTAAGGGTACTAGGATATACAGAAGATATTATTGACCCTAAGAAAAAAATCACAATCAAGGCTTATGATGATGAGAAAAGATCCTCTAAAGGAATTGTCATCTTCCCAACAAGGGTTGGCCTGATTATGAAGGAAACTATTTGTCAAGTTCTAGATTTGTAAGTTAACCTACAATATGTTATTAGGAAGACCCTAGATACATGACATGCAATTTGTTCCTTCTACTTACCATCAGTATTTGAAGTTTCATTATTTGGTTCAATAGGTCACCATACCCAAGGATCAAAACTACACACAAGATTGCAACTCCCTTGTTCCTCATAATAGGGAAGAAATCCCTCTCATCAAAAGCAACACTAACTAGTTTATGCCAGTAGAGGCTTCAACCTCCAAAATTCAATATAATAGCCACTCTTCTATAATGACAAAGGGAAAAGACAATTTGATTTTTTCTAGTCTCTCAAACCCATCACCTCTCCCACCAAAAGACTCCAAACAAAAATATTATGGCGAAATGAGTTGTTTGCTGAAGAATTTTGAACAAAAACACAAGATTCAATGCAAATGGGTGGGATAATACTCAACTTATTTATTTTAGCTACCAACATCTCCTAAATCTCATGGTAGACCGACTTCCACTCCTTCTTGATCCTACTATGAACACTTTATCAAAGGTAGTAGTATATCCTCAAGCATAAAGGAAGAGGAAAGTAAGAGGATACAAAATATTGACATTTCCCCCCACCCTTTTGGTAAAGGTTATAGCTTAATGAAAAAATGGGCTACTCTAGTGAAGGTCCTTTGGGAAGAGGTGCAGGCATTATTAAGCCACTTGAAGCACATTTCAAGCCAAACAAACGTAATACATGATCAAAACATAGTCTAGGAAGATGTAGAAGATGTTGGGACAAGCAAAAATGAGAAAATACTAAAATCTATTTTTTTTGGTATTTTCTATGTTCTAGTATTTTGCATTTTTAGAGGCCTCTGGAGAATTTTTGGGCTTTGGCAGGGCCAAGATGTTATAGCACTATGCTAAAGACTTCAAACAAAAAATGTAGAACTTTAGAAGATCTTTCCAAAAAAATTAACAGTTTTTGTTTTCAAGCTATGAGTAGAAAGTTATGATGTTATGACTTCTACAAGTAGACGTATTTTTTAATATAGATTTTTGTAGTTTATAATAGTTTTTTGGATTTATTTTTTAATTAATTATCTTATGGACTCTTCATTTTCATTTCCAAGGGATAGTGATGACCCTTGGGATCCATCATACTTGTATAAACTCTATTTTTGAATGGAATGGATCACTTCTTGGCTTGCAAATCATCTGTTGTGGCATTTTAATGATTTTTCAATTAATTCACAATACCTTAGGTTCTACACCAGGTATTGTAATCTTAATTCTTAATATAGATCAATATAGGGGTAGGATATTCAAAGAAAGAACATGAAATTTTGTCACTCCATCCTAGGCCACCATCTCTTGATAAACCATAGCCTAAACATGGGGATTCCTCCTCCTCCACCTTGATTTGGGTACCTAAAGATAAAGATTCCATAGATTAGGAGGCATCCAACTTAGACAATGTAAACTTATTATTCCCTAATATCCACCCCATAGAAGATCCACCCTTGAGTACTACTAATAATGAGGATAATGATGACTCCACCAAGTGGGAACTTGATTTCTTTTCTAAGGAGTCTACCCATGACAAAGAATGTGATGTGGTTCACATTTCCATATAGAGAATTGCTACAAAACAAGAACCTTCTTCCAACTTAGATTTCAATTAACCACAAAGAGCCACTTTACACCAGGATGGTTTAGAAACAAGTGTGGAATAGGCACTTGATCTTTCACAAGAAGGTTAGATACATGAAATTCCCATTTAGTGGCCACATGATCTTATGCCACATAAGGACAATGAACATAATAATGTGTTCCACTTTCATACCCTTTTCCCAAATTTCTTTTTAATAGAAATTGAAAATGAGGATAGTGAGCAGCTCAAAGACCCTAGTTTGCTAGACAGTTTAGAGGAATCCAATGTCATAGACCTCCATTATACAATGTATGATCCATCAAATGAGGTCATATCTTTAAATCTATTCAAACTATATCAATACATTGATTCATTATCCTTAATCCATCTTGAGCTTATCAACTAGGAAAAAAATTGAGCCTCATAACATCCCTAATTTTGACATAAATAGAGACTTTTTATCTACATCAATGTGGTTGAACCATCTCCAAAAATAGAACCAAAGAAAGTGTCTATAAATAAGTCAATTGTCAATTATCTTAGTCACACAAGGAAAATAAAGCATATCAAAGATTTAATGACTCATATCACATTGTGGTGGGTCTAGATGTGAAAATACAAGAAACCAAAAGTGACATATATGAGGATGAAAACCCAAAATGTGGCACCCAAAAATGAGATAATTGATACTTTACCTAAATATTCAAAAGAGAGGTCATCCATTCTAATTGAGCCAACAGAAAAGGCAACATTGGAATAGAGACATAACATGAGATTATTCATCTAGCTCAGTCACTAACACTAGAAGAAAGGAGTGAATTCATTCACTTCTTCAAGGAAATGAAAATCAATTTTGCATGGTCCTATGAAAATATGTTGGGCTTAGATCCTAATTTGACTCTCCATCATTTTAATATTGTCCCAAAGGCTAAACTGGTCAAACAAAATCTTAGAGAGATGCATCCACACATTGCACTATTAGTAAAATTAGAGTTGGAGAAATTACTTCAAACCAACTTTATTATACCATTGGCATATGGTTCATAGATTTCAAATAGAATAGCAATTTCAAAAAAGGATGGCAGTATACAAATTTTCTTTGATTTCTGTGATTTTAAAAAGGGATGTTCAAAAGTTGACTTCCCACTACCCAATATAGATGTCATCATGAACCTGATAGCCAAACATTCCATGTTCACTCTTATGGATGGGTTCTCACTTTCACATGGGGAACATTCTATTGGAATGTTATACCCTTTGGTCTCAAAAACATAGGGGCCACCTATCAAAGAGCCATGACAAACATATTCCATGACATGATGCATACATTCATGGAGGACTATGTGGATAACATTTTCACCAAATATTATACCTAAAAAAACCACCTTCTAATACTTGAAAAAATATTTACTTGCCTAGAAGCTTTTAAAGTTTGGCTAAATCCTACTAAGTTTTCCTTTTGGGTGCAATCTAGGAAACTCTTAGGTTACATTGTCTTTGAAAAAGGGATAGAAGTAGACCTATCAAAGGTACAAGATATTTTTGACATGAAGCCTCCTAAGAATTTGAGCCAACTATGTTCCCTCCAAGGAAGACTCTAGTCTATCAGAAGATTTATTTCTCAATTGGCCAAAAAAAGAATTCCCTTTACTCACCTCCTCCACAAATATGTGGTCTTCAAATGGGATAGTCAGTATCAAGAAGGTTTTGACCTCCTCAAGCAATACTTAATGAATCCACTTGCCTTGGTGCCTCCTACTCAACACAAATATTTGTTTTTGTATATCTCCCCCACTAATAAATCAATAAGAGCCCTATTGGTAGAAGAAAATGACCAAGGAAAAGAAAGATTCATCTTCTATATCAGTCAAACCTTGGTCAATTATGACCTCAATTATACTTTCATTGAGAAGGCATGTCTGGTAGTAGTATTTTCTTGCCAAAAACTATGTCATAACCTGTTAACACCTAAAGTAAATCTCATAGCAAAGATAGACCTTTTAAAGTACCTTCTAAGAAAAACAACATTAACAAGAAGGATAGCCAAGTGACTAATGATCTTGAGTGAGTTTGATCCGGGGGATACTTTCATCAAAATTGAAGTATCTCCAAAGCTCCAAAAATCAGCATCAGATTAAACTCCTTGAATTTTTGGACCCAATGCAATTTGAATGGACAAAAACGGAGTCCATATGCAAAAGTTATGGTCAGTCAAAGGTTGGTCAAACCAAGAACGAAGGTCATCAAAAAGGTGAAAAAATAATCATCTCCAAAGTGGTCAACAATGGATTTCAAAATAAAGAGCTCGTCGAGAGCTTTCCGATGGTGTTTGTTTCATCGAAAACGGAGCCCGTACGTGGAAGTTATGCCATTTTGAAGTTCAAGGTAAGAGATGAATATAGTTGATGTCATCATGACGTCAGCAAAGTGGGGAAATAGGGAAAAAAGAGTTCATGGTCAGATTTGAACTCATGACCATTTACCTTCAAAATTGATGCCTTAATCGTTGCACCAAGCACGGCAACTTTCTTTTAAACATTGGCTAGCGCCAATTTTAAACAAAGGAGGCCACCGGCGAGGTTGGAACCCCCGACCGGTGGTCGCCCCAAAATGGCTTTTTCCGTTGCGCTATTTAAGCGCTTCAAAATTATGATGCACAAGTTTTTATTTAACCTTTGACCATAAACCCACCAACCTTAGCAAATTAAGGTTATTTGTTATTTTCTTACCCCAAAATTGACATGAGCCAAATCTGTTAAAAATGGCTAAAGGTTAATTCGAAGGGAGGAATTAATTGAAGGGTCTAATATTATATAATTTTTTTATAGCCTTATTTTGGCTAATTTCATGTATAAAAAGGGGGTTTAGGAGACTCTTATGGGCATTCAAAAAAAGGAGAGAACGTCAAAGTGCTGAGAGTAAGGGAGATTTTTGAAGTGTTTATTCCTATACTTTGAAACAATGTGATGTTGTTGTACTTCAAAGGAATGACTTTGTAAACATTTGTACTCAATTTTTGGAGATAATTGGATCGATCCCCCTATTGGAGCCAGACCCGGAGATGTAGTCCATACGGATGAACTCCGAGATCAAATTGTTTACGTCTTCTTTCTCTCATTGTCTCTTTTATCAGCTTAATCTTTTTGTTCTCTTATTTCATTTATGTTAATTTGATTCGTTAAAATTTTTAAATTAATTCTATGTAATAAATTAGCATTCCTCTGTAATAGTCCTAGATTTTAATCAAATCAGAGTTCGACATAGAATATTTTGATAGGAAGGCTATCAAAGGACATTTTAATGTAGATTAGTTAGCAAATACACCATTGGAAGACTTGAATCCTATCTTAGTAGATTTTTTAGATGTGCATATTCTCCATCAAAATCTAATCACATGGAAGCTTTACTTTGATGGTTCTTATATACATCATGGCTCAGGTATGAGTGTTCTATTCATTACACCTTTAGGTGTCACCATTCCAAAGTCCTACAAGCATTCATTCCCATGTACTAACAACATGGTGTAATATGAAGCATTGGTTCTTGGCCTCAAACTAGCACTAGAATGGAAGTTAATAATAATAGATGTCTATAGAGGCTCTCAGTTGGTCATAAATTAGGTTAATAACACATATCAAATAAAGATAAAAAATAGTTTCCCTACAAACATATCATTAACACACTCAAAATGTGTCACTCATATCACCTTTGAGAAGATTCCTAGACATAAGAATAGGGTGGTTGATGCTATGGCTACTTTGGCCTCTTTGTGATGCAAAGCATGCAGCAAAAGCAAAACAAACTCTTGCAATCCTCCAAACAACATCTTAACTTGCTTTCAACCACCAAACAGAAACTAGGCCTTTCTTCCAAGATAAATTACTGATCCAATGGGCTCTCAACAAGGTAGACTCTACCTTGCAAGTAGACTCCACTCTATAGACCCAACCCTCAAACCTAGGGTACTCAAACAACTTGGTTCAACTATCACACTTAGGGACTCCCTATTACCAATAAGCCTAAAATGAAAAATCCTTCTTGAATGGTTTCAACACTCAAATTTTCTGATAGAAATGGTATTAATAGACTCAAACCAATGAGAAAAACCCAACTTTGAAGTTTCTCAACACTCAACAATCATATTCCAAAACTATTACCAACACTTCCTACTAGGACAATTTCTAGTTTTAATGGTCAAAATTCCAAATCATGTAAATTACCCCCCTCTATTTTTTCACTTTTAAACACTCTTCAAAATCCCCTAAGAGATTCCAAAAGATCAACCACCAACTTGGGTCCAGCATCAAGTTATGCCCACTTTGTGTCACAGTCCTAAATGGCCAGTTTAGGCTGGGTTACAAGGAAAACATAAAAAAATGGGTTCACATACTTGGTTCAACCCCTTGTATCTCTTCTACCCATCTAAATTTTCCTTCTACACACTTCACCTTGGTTAGATTAATCATTTTGGGAGTCAGATCCTTCTTTTTCCTTCAAATCTAGACTAGACATAAGATTGTGTTTAGTCTAGGACTTACTAGTAAAAATAGGTGCAATGATCCTAAATCCCTAAATCTCTTCCATCTCAAATAACCCTCTCATAACTTTCATTTCACAAAGTGGCATTGAAATCCCACAATGGGTTTGCAAGTTAGGAGGCCATCTTGCCGAAACCCTCAAATTTGGAGTAAATCTGACCTACCTGCACTAAAACTGATATAACTTTTCTTGTTTATAATATAAAGCCTTCAAACTAATTGCAATATAATCTTGACTCGACCCTCTATCCAACCATATAAGACTTGTACAACAAAAAATCTGTACAATCTGTACAAAATTGAAAAAATATTTTAAAACATAGAAAATCTGAGTTTCTTATTCACCAATGTTGTCCATCGTTTGTACAATGACCTTTCCCACTTGTGGAGACCTTAAATAAGTGCCTACCAATGGTTAAAACTTCCATTTGGATGGTTGGAAGACCATACAACCTCCTTTTCAATTTGACAAAAAAATTTGCAAAAATTGCTCTTTAGCAACTTTTGCATTTTGCAATTTTTTGCACTTTTTTTGCAATTTTCACAAACCTTTAACCCAATGGTGTATTAATGAATAAAACACATATTAAACACCCTAAAATCATCAAAATATTCAAAACTACTTAAATTATGACTCTTTGGTTACAAATGGTGACTTGGCTTATAACCACACCAAAGTGCCAATGTACCTTATAAGTGAGTTGTTATTACAAAAAAGGACCAATCCTCATTCCTAATGATTCTAATCTATCAATCAACCTTGAATTCATTCCTAAGAGCCTTAGGTTCCCTGCACCACTTTGCTTCTATTACCTGACCAACATTAACACTATGAATTCTTAATAGAGGAGGTGTTTTAACCTACATTTACTAACCTAAATGTCACATTGTTTTCTTCCTAGATACTCTACACTCCCCTTGGTATGATCCAATTTCCACCTACTTGTGAGATAACATTTTTCCCATTGATCTATCATGGAACCAAAAATTAAACTTTATCTACCAAGCCTCATGTTACATGTTAGTGGCTAACACATTGTATCAAAAAGGTCTTGATGGAACTTTGTTTAGATGTCTAGGAAATAACGACTCTAGAGCTTCTCTATAAGATGTTCATGTGGGTATTTGTGGGTTGCATTCTAGTGGGTTCACTTTGGCTTAAAAAATCCTTAGGATGGGCTATTTTTGGCCCACCATGGAAAAGGATTATCTTAATTATGTCAAAAATTGTAAGAAATGTTAGATCCATGGTAACCTCATTCATGCACCAGCTCGGGCACCATGGACTTTTTATTAGTGGAGTTTTGACTTAATAGGCATGATTCATCCACACTCCTCCATCTTCCATAAATGGATTCTCATGGCAATAGAATATTTCACCAAATGGATGAGGTGGTGTTTTCTTATAGATGCCACCAGAAAACAAATTTCCTTATTCATTCTTAACCACATCATTTTTTGGTTTAACATATCTCATGCCATCCTAACAAATAATGAGTGATATGAAAATTTTCATATCACTCACCATTCCTCTTCAATTTATTATCCCAAAGGTAATGGCCAAGTAGAGACACCAACAAAAATATCATCAAAATTCTCAAGAGAACCCTCAACAAAACTGGTAGGGATTGGCATTTACAATTGAATCCTACACTTTGGGCCTATAGGACAAATGTTTGAATGCCTATAGGGGAAACCCCTTTTTCTTTGGTCTATGGTAGTGAATCAATTCTCCCTTTGGAGGTTGAAATCCCATCCTTAAGAGTCACCTTACATGATGCCATGACAGATGAAAACTACAAAGTTCTCATTTAGAACAATTGGAATTCCTAGAGGAACATCAATGCATCACCCATGAACACCTCAAAGTGTATCAAAATAGGTTATCTAGACATTATAACAAGAAATTAAACCATGTGTCTTCCAAGTAGGAGATCTAGTTCTTCAAGAAAACATTAAAAATCAGGATGATTGAGAAAAGAGAGAGAAGAAGGAAGCCAACGAGATTGGCCCTTACATCATCACAGAGTCTTTTAGGATAGGAACCTACAAGCTTGTTGATTGTGATGGGGAATATCTTTTAAAACCCCTTAACAACATCTATCTCAAAAGGTTCTATGTATATAGACTTGAACAATTTCCACATATGACAAAAATACCAAAAACAAATAGAAAATTTTCACAAAAAAATGTTATAAAAGAAGTTAGAGATAACACCTTTGAGCTTTCTCAAAAAAAAAACAAGTCCTTTAGTATGAAACCTAAGACAAAAGGGTCTATTTTCAACCAATCATTTTGTGTCTCCCATGCCAATTTTTGTTCTTTCTCACCTTTCCATTGCTTTCTTTGGCATTACCCAGCACAATTACTGGAGGATAGGAAAAAGGGACAAGGGGTGTTGCACTTGATTTAGTTATTCATTCACACAAGGAGATAGGAAGAACTAGGGCCAAAGGCATACCCAGCTATTCAAACCACCTACTTAGAGCCAACACAATGGAAATAACAACAAAACAAACAACTTAAGAGATAGAGGAAGAAAATGCCTTCATTTACATATACATTCAATGATCAATTACATGCCCAGTTGTAAGGTCTTCGAGGTTATAGCCAGATATCATTTAATTACAATCTTCGATGATCCAACTTTGCACTCAACTTCTTTTCTCTCCCTCTCTCTCTTGAGGATTCAAACCAATATCTCTTAAATATATGTATGGCCACAAATCAGCCTGTTACAAAATGCAACTAGATAAACTCTCATATTAAATGCTAGGCTAAGCCACAAGTTGGATCACAATAGCTATCTAATATTAAATTAAATGCAAAGGTTGGCCTCAATAGGAAACTACCCATAGATAACTTGGAAAATGAAGCCTCCATGAAATACTAACACTTAGCATTCAAACAAACACTCAGCAACCACATGAACTTAGCAACCAAATATCACTCAATAACCACACAAACTCAACAACCAAAGGATGACTCAGTAATCAAAGAACACTTGGTAGAAACTATGAACTCAGCATCAACCAAAAAGCTCATATCCTCTAAACACATGGCACCCATTGAAACTCAGTAATGCAAGACATTGCAACTCAGTAGAACTGAAAAGATTCAAGATAGAGTGCAACCCAGGTTGCTCTTACATCAAACAACCATGGTAGAAAGAAACGATTCTCCTAAATCATGCAAGTGTCACAACCCAAGTTAAATCAAACTCAAATTGATAAATCCATGTAGCATCTTCACTAGGTCTATTTTTCTATTTTACCAAATACTTATAGTAGTATTTTCCTATTGTGCTCTTACCAACTCTCTACTCCAATATCTATTCAACTTCTTCAATCGTCTTCCTAGGATAATCATCTAACACATCCACTTCATCTTCTCACTCATGATATTTGTATAAATTAGCAACATTGAATATAGAAGATATATCCATGTCATTAGCTAACTCAACTTCATCTACATTATCACTATCAAACTTCTTCAAGATCTTACAAGGTCCAAACTTCTTTATCTTTATCTTACTGTATGTTCCAATAGGAAATCTTACTTTCTTCAAGTGAATCATCACCTCATCACCAATGTCAAAAACATGATGTCTTCTAGACCTTTTTAGCATTCTCCTTATAATTTTGATTACTTTGTTCCATTCTCAATTTTACTTCCTTATGTAAAGACACCATAAAGTCAGCAAAATTCTTCTCTAGCAACACTTCTCTTCTCTTCCCCAGTAATATCCCTAAAATCTAATATTCCTCTAGGCTGCATTCTTGTAACAATCTCGAAAGGTGTCTTTCCTATACTCCTATTCATAGAATTGTTATATGCAAACTTAGCTTGTGCTAATACTACTTCCCAATTACTTGGCTTATCTCCAACTAAACATCTTAATAAGTTACCCAAGCTTATATTCACAACATTTGTCTATCTATCTACCTGTGGATGGAATGTAGAACTAAACTTAAACTCAATACCCATTTTCTTTCACAAAGTCTTCCAAAAATAACCAACAAACTTACTGTCTCTGTCAAAAATAATAATTCTTGGTAGTCCATGCAATCTCACAATTTCTTTGAAGAAAAGTTTAGCAACATGCTCTGCATCTGATGTCTTGTTACAAGGTATAAAATGAACTATATTAGAAAATATATCCACAACAAAAAAATATAGAATCATACCCCTTTATTGTTTTAGGCAATCCAAGAACAAAATCCATACTAATATCATCCCAAGGTTTCTTAGGAACAATAATCCGTGTATACAAACTAGTATTTTGACTTACTCCTTTTGCAACTTGACAAACTCCATAGCTCCTTACAATTTTTTGAACATCCTTATACATATGTGGCCAATAATACTTATCCTTTAGCAAACTTAATGTCTTATCAATTCCAAAATGACCAGCCAATCCATCACTATGTTTTTCCTTAATCAAATTAATTCTCATGGAACTTATAGGGATGCACAACTGAATTCCTTTGAACAGCATACCTTCTTGAATGAAATATTTATCATACTTAAGTGATCTATTAGATTTGGTGCTCTACACTCTCTCCATGCCTTAGAAAAATTAGGCTTAGTATCATACAATGCTTTTATGTCATGAAAACCAAGAACTTCAACCTTCATTTCAGTCAACAAAGAACATCTTCTAGTCAATGCACTAACAACTCTATTAGTAACTCCACTTTAATGCTTGATTAAAAATGTAAAACTCTACAAATACTTAGCCCACTTCATATGTCTCTAATTCAATTTATGTTGACTTTCCAAGTACTGTAAAACTTTATGATCAGTATACAACACAAACTCCTTAGGAATCAAATAATGTTTCCACTTCTTCAAGGCTTGAACAATAGCATAAAATTCTTAATCATATGCAGAACATTTCCTTTTTGTATTTTTCAAATTTTCACTAAAGAAAGCCATAGGTTTACCTTCTTGACTCAATATAGCCCCTATTGCACTACCACTTGCATCGCATTCAATTTGAAATACCTTATTGAAATCAGGAAAAGCCAATATAGGCAACTCAACAACCTTTATTTTCAAAGTCTCAAAACTCTTATCAGCTCCATGTCTCCATTTGAAATCCTTTTTATCTCCTCTCATTGTCTTAGTCATAGCATTACAAATAGAATGGAAATCCTTACAAAGTTCTTGTAAAAACTACCCAAACCATGAAATGATCTTACCTCACCCACATTCTCAAGTGTAGGCCACTCCAAAATTATTTTGACCTTCTTAGGATCCATCTTCAAACTATCAATTGAAATCAAAAATCCCAAATACACAACCTCTTCTTGCATAAAAGAATAATTTTTCAGATTAATCATCAACTTCTCCTCTTTCAATCTATGCAATACTTGTCTAACATGCTCAAGATGTTCTTCCTTAGTCTTACTGAATATCAAAATTTCATCAAAATAAACAATTACAAACTTACCAAGAATCTTTTCAGAACTTCATTCATCAACCTCATGAAAGTACTAGGCACATTAATCAAACCAAAATGCATAACCTAGCATTCATACAAACCATCTTTTATCTTTAAAGAATTCTTCCACTCATCACCTTCTCTAATTCTGATCTGATGATAGTCACTCTTTAAATCAATCTTGGTAAAATACTTTGCTCCACTCAAACAATCCATTATGTCATCCATCCTTGGCATAAGAAACTTATATTTCACTATGATCTTATTAATAGCTCTAGAATTAGTACATGTTCTCCATTCTCCATTATTCTTAGGTACAACACATGGACTCAAACTTTCTTTGATCAAAGCTTTCTCCAACAACTCATGCACTTGTCCATTAAGTTCTTCATTCTCTGTAGGTGTCAATCTATATGATTCTTTGTTTGGTAAACTACCTCTAGGAATCAAATCCAAATAATGACTTATACTTCACATTGGAGGTAAACCATCAGGTATATCTTCTACAACAATCTCCTTGTATTCGTTTAGTAAATTTTCAATTTCTTCTAGTACTCAGTCAATGCTACCAATCATCACTTGGTCACCACTGACTGGCACTTGATTAACACTATTTTCTAGTACTTAGTTACTATTGACACAACTCAATCTCCTCATAATTACAATAAAACAAACTTGATTCTTTTTCATTTCCTTTAAAATTGTTTCCCACTAACCATGCAAATTTTCACAGTAGTACAATTAACTTCATCTAGACTTTCAACCAAAGGCAACAATATTTTTTCTTCCCATTCACCCAAAGAGTATATTGGTTGAATCTTCCATCATGTATATCATATCTATCATATTGCCAAGGTCTACCCAACAAAATATGACAACAATCCATAGGCATAATATCACACAAAAATTCATTAAAATAATGTCCAATCTTGAACTTCACAATATATTGCTCACTTACCAATATCTTATGCTCATCCTTCATACATGAAACATGATAGGGTTTAGGATCCTTCAACCTCTGCAACTACAACTTTCTAGCCAACTCTTTTGATGTCAAATTTGTAGAACTTCCATTGTTAATGATTACCTTGCAACATTTTCTAGCCATCATACATCTAGTTTTGAAAAGACTTCTCCTTAGGATAGTTTCCTCATCACTTCCCTTATTACATAAGGTTCTTCTTACCATTATATTTTCACCATCCTTAGGTCTACTTCATGAACCCTTAGTGTCTCCTTGAATCACATCATTTCTATTACCTTACCAATTTTCATAGGATCTACATTCAAAGCATATATGCCCTTTACCGCATCTAAATAAATTACCATGAAAACCACCTCTAGAATAAGAATTACCTCTTCCTTGGTAAGAACCTATACTTCCTAAATAGGAATTACCACCTTTCCACTTAGTCTTACCTTTATCATCATTCTTCCAGTCAGTTTTCTCTTTATCTTGTATAGAATTGTTAGATCTACCACCTTCTCAATAAAATCTACCTCTACCTCTCTAGAATCTACCACCTCTATCTCACTATCTTTGTTCATGCTTCTTTGTCAAAATATCCTCAACTGTCAGGGCATATCTGTATGTTTCTTCCACACTTTCCAATTTCACAAAACTTATTTCATCTTGAATTACAAATCTTAATCCATTTATGTAGCTTATAATTTTCTCAACATCATCATCCACATGTCCAAATCTGATGTCCAATCTATAGAATTCCTTAGTATACTCCTTCATAGTCACGTCTCTATCTTAAATTTTGCATCTTTCTCAACAAGCTAACTTGGTAATCAATAAGAAGGAATTTATTCTTTACCTTGTTCACCATTTTCACCCAAGTTCTAATCTTTTCCTTTCCTCTCCTTTTTCTATCAATTTGCAAATGCTCCCACTATAGTGAGGCATGTCCTTTCAATCTTGTAACTATAATTTTCACCATCCTATTATCAGGAGTGTTTTCATACTCAAAGAACTCCATTTTAGAGATCCAATCTAGCATAGCATTGGTGTCCAATTTCCCATCATAAGGAACAACTTCTATAGTAGGCTTTAAATTTTCTCTAGACAATACTCTCAACAACCTTGCTTTATATTGATCTTCTTTAGGTTCTAGATTAGGGTTTGGAACTACTACTTCATCATCACTTACATCATCAAGATGTGCTCATTTCCTCTAGGTTGTCTCTACAGCATCTAATCTAGTTGCAGTTTCTCTCAATGTATCCAATATTGCATTATCAGCATTTCCTCTACCTCAAACCATCTTTACAAATTGGGTTCCTAAAATATTGTAACCCTCTACAAGTTGTAGGTCAAATCCTCATATCTACTATCTCACAACCAAATTCACTTAGGGTTCTACACAATCCATTCTCTACAAGGATGAACCTCAGCTTTGATACCACTTGACGTAAGGAGATAGGAAGAACTAGGGACAAAGATAGACCTAGCTACTCAAACCACCTTCTCAGATCCAACACAATGGAAATAACAACTCAGGAGATAGAGGAATAAAATAAATTAATTTCCATATATATTCAATGATTGATTACATGCCTAGCTATAAGGCCTTCTAGGTTACAGCCAGATATCATTCAATTACAATCTTCGATGATCCAACTTTGCATTATACTTCTTTTATCTACCTCTCTCTCTTGGTTTCAAACCAAGGTCTCTTAAATGCATGTATAGCCACAAGTTAGCCTGTTGCAAAATGCAACAAGATAAACTCTCATATTAAATGCTAGGCTAAGCCACAAGTCATCTCACAATAGATATCTAATATTAAATTAAATGTAAAGGTCGGCCTCAATAGGAAACTACCCACAAAAAACTTGGAAAATGAAGCATCCATGAAATATTGACACTCGATATTCAAATGAACACTCAGCAACCACATGAACTCAGCAACCAAAGGGTGACTCAACAACCAAAGATCACTCGGTAACCACATGAACTCAACAACCAAAGGATGACTCAATAACCAAAGAACACTTGGAAGCAAATATGAACTTGGCATCAACAAAAAATATTGGCATCCTCTAAATGCTTGGCACCCACTAAGACTCAATAATGCAAGACATTACAACTCAATAGAAATCAAAACATGTAGGATAGCAGTGCAACCTAGGATGCTTTTGCATCATTCACATATTCAATTGAGAAATACTTGTGGATTTTAGATTAGTGATTTCTCATCATTAGAAATAGCTTATAGTAGAGACAACTAGCAACACAAAAGGCAGTGGCTCAAAGGGAACATGGAGTTTGGTTATGTTTAAAGATACCATAGGAATAAATTGCAAGAAGATTAGTGCACATCTCAAACTTGTAAAACATATCATGGCTCCTCTATGAAACCAAAAATCTATTTTTAGCTTCCATAAATACCCATGTAATCCCCAAAATCTATTTTTATCCTCCATAAACACCCATGTAATTCCAAATTTTCCTTTTAGCCTCCATGCCTATCCCATGCAATCTCAACAATCCAACAAACC
Source organism: Cupressus sempervirens (assembly GCA_028749045.1). Lineage (NCBI taxonomy): Eukaryota > Viridiplantae > Streptophyta > Pinopsida > Cupressales > Cupressaceae > Cupressus > Cupressus sempervirens. Next base: position 839,289,895 of record CM053783.1, read on the forward strand.
TCACATCATTCCCCTTTCCACTAACTATGTGTCAAAAACAATAAAAATAAAATAAAATAAAAACATTAAAAAAATGTTTTCATTTGCATAAATTATTTAAATATATTTCAATCTGATGATCCATTGATTTCATGGCGAGCTGGTCTCTGTATATAAGTATCACTCCTTTAGAATGGGTTTGCATAACTCAACTAGTTTTATATGAAATGAACAGTGAGGCCCTACATTGAAAAAATATTTATATATTTTATAGCAGAACCCTTGTCCCATTATCTCTTGATAAAGATGTCAATACCACCCATTTTTCTACAAGAGATTAAGAAGCAACATCATTATGTCTTGAAATATATCTCTGGGCTTGGGAAAATTTCGTACAACATGGATAGTAGAAGAGGGTTTCCTATGTCCTTCTCTACATGCTTTTATTGACTAAATATAAATCAAGAAGGATTTCTAAACTTATTAATGTTGTAGAGGCCATGATTGATCAATACATTTCAACAAATATATCAATGCTATCCTCAAAAGACCTCATAATGCCACCTCCATTTCTATGGTTTGGAATATGCCTATAGGTTTGGAAAACTGGGTCACTTAGATTATTGTAGAGATCTATCACACTCTTGCATCACCATCAAGATAGGCTGTCATTTTGTACACACAACAACAATGTTTCTAGCAACCTACAAGTTTTTCCTACTTCCCAATGTCATGAGGGTTGGACCCTTGACCCTTGGAGCCAGCAAAGCCTCAGAACAAATAAGCATTGATTTTGAGAGGTTGCATTAATTTCTAGTGCCTTTTTAGACCCACATCACCTTTTTAGGCCCAAAGCACCTTCCCCCCCCCAAGTGCTTTTTGAGGCCCATAGATCCTTTTTCAAGGCCATGACACTCTTTTCAGCCCCAAGCATGCTTTTCAAGCCCCATAGCACCTTTTTAGGCCCTCCAACACCTTTTTCAAAGCCTTAGCACCTTTTTAGGCCTTCTAGCACTTTTTTGGGGGGACCCCTAGCACCTTTTTAGGCCCATAGAGCCTTTTTCAAGGCCACAACATCATGTTCAAGACCCCATTGTGCATTTTCAAGCCCGAAGCACCCATTTCAAACCCCATACCACCTCTTTAGGCCCAAAGTAGCCTTTTTGGGCCCCATAGCACCTCTTTAGCCCCTTTGGTACCTTTTTCCAAAGCTATAGCACCTTTTTAGGCCCAAAATGCCTTTTATAGCTTTCTCATGCCTTTTTAAAATCCATAATTACCTTCTTTACTAGCCCCAAATATGACCCTCTCAGCCCACAACTAGAGAACAACCATTATTTCCCTATTTGGCAAGAGAGGACCACTTTTCTTGATCCTGGTTCTAACTTGTTTGCCAAGGCTTTCAATACACATAGAATTTCTCAAATCAAATTTTGTCTGCAATTCATGAGTTAGCACTTCCTTCTTTTTTCAACCTAGTACACTTTAGCCTTCTGAATTTTGCACAAGTCTGTACACATCTTTCATTCAAATCCCCCATTAGATTCATTTTTCATTCTTATCAACTATCGGTAAAACTAGGTTATAACATATAAGTAAATGTTAGTCTTCCTCTAGAGGTCCCTCATTTATGTATTTTTGTCCATTTTGACAACTTTCCATCAAGTTCTTGAAAAATACCAAAAAAATCTAAAACAGCTTCCACAATACCAAAAAAAAAAAATCTCAAAAAAATTACCAAAAACATCCAAAAAAATTCAAAACTCTCAAAAATACCAAAAAATCAAAATCAAAATCAAACACTTTTAACAACATTTCACATTGACGTACAAAGCACAAGCTATCCATTTGTCTATAATAAAAATACATTTTAATTTATCATGGGGGCAATGCTACAATCACAACCAACATAAAGCCCTAGCGAGACACTCATTATGACCTTCCTTATGGAAGTGACATGGCTAGATTCTCAGCTAGGGACATTTCCCTAGGCATACTCTCAAAAAATAAAGCTCCTAGCATTGATCCTCATCACACCCAAACAACATCCATTGGTATGGGGAATTCTGCACTACATAGTTGAGCTTTCAACAAATGAGTAAATTGCTTGTCTTTGAACTAGGTCTCTTATAGCCGCTCCAATGAGATTGACTATATAGCCTAATGTATTGTGCGGCTTCCCAATGCACTTCCATAGTCCTTTACATATCCTCAAATGCATTGTCCACTAGTTTATTTATACCCAGTGTAGTAATTTCCCATTGAGCCACATCACACTCCTATAACATCTGTACAGACGCCATTTTCCAATGCTCTACATCATCTTTATCATCACCAAGCCATTATTGATATTACCTCACATTTTCCTCACTCACCATCAACCACTCTTGCAGCTATAATGACACCATGTTCATTTTTTATATTGTATCCTTAAAAATCTTTAATTGCACTTGAAATAACACCAACTCATTCTGTGTACTCTCCAAACCTTCTTGCACCATCCTCAAAGCATCTAGCAATATTTGTTTCTATTCTCAATCGTCCTAAACCCTCACCTCATTTCCTTCTACTCATGATCTTTCTACTTGCAGCTCAGCTTCCACAACTTGCACCCAAGTTCATTCTTCATTTAAAACCACTTTGAGGCATCTAGCTTCTATGTGTGCCCCATCCTCATGTGCATTATCCATCAAGCCCAAAAAAAATAAAACTTCTTGTTCTGCATTATCTACTTGAACTCTCTCTACATCCAATGCTTTCTACAGCTCCTCCACTTCATATTTTGATTATGCAACACCCTTAGGCTTCAACTTTAGCTTTTCCATACCCAATAATCCCTTTCCTTGCTTGCCAACCCCTATACTAGGATCCCAAGGCTAATCAAATGACTTGTTATGCTTGGCACCTCACCTGCACTAACATCCTTTGTCTTTCACTTCCCTTTTCCTCCAATCTTCCTTGGAAATTCCACCTCCCCCACACTTGTGGATAATTCTTGGGAAATTATTGTCACCCCAAGTGGACTACCTTCTACTTATATCATGGGATCAAGACCCATCTTCTTCTGCACTGCATGTTTTTCTATAGTCCCTAACAACATAAACAAGGCTAACAAGGGAGATTCTTCCACTCTAACTTTTGAGCCCCTAAGATATGTCTTTACTGACTCTAACTAACTCAACTCACCATGCTCACAAATCAATGCCTAGAGCTCAAGTTGATTCACCAATTCACTCAATGTACAATGACCATGCTTTTCCCTTTACCCTTGCATCACCCATCCTTCATGATTGACATCCCCCATCTCTGTATCCTATTGTAACTAGTCTAGTAAGCCCATCATGATAATAACCTTACACCCACTTCACCTCTCCAATGATTGAATCTAAAATAATTGTGATAATTATTCCCTTGTTATACTTCATTTCACATGCTCATACTCATCTATTTATGGCCATCACTCAACAATCCTTACACCTTTTCCTCCTTGCCATCCATTCACTCTATTAGCATGAGTGTTGATTGTATTCCTTTGGGGGCATATCCTAAACATTAGTGAGCATGTGGAAATATTGACATGTTGTATTCATGACTATTTCTATCATTAATGTCAACATGGTAGTAATTCTATGAAGACTGGTAGAGTAGTTGCTAGAGATCAAGGTTGTACAAACTAAGTTTTGATTGTTCGGTGATGCATGGGTAAGAACATGTTGCATGTTGTATCTTGATGATAATATTCAATGTGCATAAATTAATTCAAAGATTTATAGAAGATATGCTTGATTTATAGTGAGAAGTACAAAGAAAAAGTACTTGAGAAGTGGTTTCTGGTGATTGCATTATATCTTCTAAGAGAGATATAATCTAGGGATGTGCATCTTATCAATGATAGAAGGTAAACATCAGCAAGTGCACAAGCCCTAGTGTCACATGTGTGATCAGTTGTATAGACTATAAGCTAACAGTGTTGTTGTAATTACAGAATAATTGATTATCTTATTGTGAATAATTGGGAAAACCTCAAGGCCAACTCAAGAAACTATTTTGATGATACAATATAAAGGAAAGATGTTTTCCTTGTTTGTAAGTAGTGTGTCATTAAGTATTACATGCAAAGTAATCAAGGAAGTGTGAAAAGAAGAAGAGTATTTGGTGAATTTGAGTAAGTGATCCAAGGGATTATTGGATGTGAAGTTTTTGATATGGTATAATACCAGAAGGAGCAGAATTCTAGTTGGCATGATAGAGAAAGAGGAAGGATAAATACAATTCAATTCTATTATTCTACAAGGAATAATAAAAAGATCATTTGGATAGTGGTTTCATTGGTTTTTCCCCTAAAACTATTTGGACAGTGGGTCCATCTATCTTCCACAACTCCTAACAAGGTTAGCACAACTCCTAATAGGGTTGCAATCTCCCAACAAGGATTCAAAGTCTCCTAACATGGATTGATATGTAAACAAGACTACTAATAGGGTTCACCCTCTAACAGGGAATATTTATATTAGTACATGATATTGTGGGTACCATCCCCATAGGGGTTTTCCCTCTAATAAAGGGTTTCCCTAGTTAACATCTTGGTATTATTGTGTATGAGTATCTTATTTATATAGTTTCTAATTATATTGCTCATACGGTTAAATTTTATAAAGGTTGATAATTGTAACAATAGTTGGAGAACTAATACCCCCCTCAATTATATTGGTGGATGATATATTCTAACAATTGGTATCAAAGTCTTAGCTCCTTGAAGAGAAACCTCACTAGCTTTGGGAGATCACTGGTGAGTCACTTTAGAAAAGAAAGTCCCAAGTTTGATGGAGGAAATTTTAACACCCATCAGATTGAGCTTCTTGGCAAGATATCATAAATGTGTGAAGAACTGAGCATCAATTTTCTAGATCTAGAAGCCTTCTGTTGCATTCAAAAGAACAGGAGTACAAGTAAAGATAGATCCAGATCCAAATAAGACATGAAGATCAAGGAAGGTATTTATCTTCTTATGAAAAGAGATCCATAAGATATGAAAAAATTTAATTGTTGGACATGTAAAGATTTTGGTCATTTTTCATCTAGATGTCCTAAGAGAGTAAGAAACACTAAAAATAATTTGCTTCCTAATGATGATGAAGAATTTAAATAAAGTATGGAAAGTTTATTGAATGATTGTGATGGTAAAGATAATGAGCTTGAAATGGTTAAGAAATGTGAAGTATTAGAGTAGATAGCTTTGGTAACTATTATTGATGATGATGAAGAAGAAGATAATACTTGAGTTGTTAGAGAGAATGTAGAATTTATCATTGAGACTAACAATGATTTGCATAATGAAAATTAGATTGAGGAGTAAAGATCTGATCCTAGAGTAGAGTAAAGAGTTGAATGGAAAATTCCTAGTAGAAGTATAGCAAAGAATCACCCTCCTGAATAGATCAGTGGGAGAAGAAATAGAAATAAGGTAAATGAAGAAGTATGTGAATAATGTTTGTTTTCTCATGTTGAACCTAAATATATAGATGAAACATGCAAATATAATTAGTGGATTAAAGCAATGAAGGAAGACTTATATTATATTGTGAAGAATGACATGTGGGAATTAGTTCCTAGACCTAAAGACAAGAATGTTATAGGAACCAAATGGATATTCAAAAATAAGATTAATGAACAAGGTGAAGTTTTAAGAAACAAGGCCAGACTTGTATGGAAAGAATATTCATAGTAAGAAGGAATAGACTATAAGGAGACATATTCCCATGTAGCTAGAATGGAAGTAGTCTGAATATTCTTGGCTTATGTAGTGAATAAGAAGTTCAAAGTGTATCAAATGGATGTCAAGTCAGCTTTCTTGAATGGAAAGAAAACCTATAACACACCAAGGATAGATGTGAAGAAGTAGAAGAAGATCAAGGGAAGAAGTGTACAAGTTGAAAATTTGGAGGATATGTATGTGAAGAACCAATTTGGGATTTATATGTTGAAACCCATAAAATTTTCTTCCATCTATTAAGAACATCTTTTCAAAGATGGGGTGTTTGATGTGAGAGCATCCTTAGCTGGCTAGCAATATTACGTGTTGGTGTGGTTTGACCTTGGAGTTTGGGACTTGGCCGACACTAAGTTGGTTTGGTTTTTGTGTTAACTGAGTGACTTGGTTAATGAAGATGTTTGATGATGCTTGGGGAACTCTACAAATATTGCGAGCTCACATTGCACTAGGAGCTTGGTAGTAGTGTTTCCCAAGCAACTTGGTCAATGAAAGGGCTTGGTTTCTTCTAAAGGACTCAAAACATTCTAGTTCTTGGTTAGTAAAGGAACTATATTATGCTAAGACTCGGCATGGTTTTCTTTAACACTTGGTTTGGCCTTGGTTCTTGTGGTGCCTAAGTTGTTAGTGAGCTGACTTTTGGAATTTAATTTATGTATGGGTATTTAATATGTGTTGTGGCCAACTTGTGGCTTATGCAAACATTTCATGTGAGGGTTTATTTTAATTTTTGATGGGCTAGGCTAACTTTTGGTTTATTTGGGTATAAGTAAGAAGTCTTGTAGAGTCTTCAGTCATAGTAATCCAGCTTGGAGAAAAGGATGAAGTGTAGGAGAAAACTCTGAAGGGCTAATACCTGAGGCTTGGTAAATGAGGAGATTACTTGGGGAGCTTGCAAGCACAAGTTTATATTTCCTTGGAGTTTTCTACCAAAGTGTGGATCTAGACTAGCTAGGATTAGAGTGGAGTTGGATCTTGATGGATCTTCAAGAACTATTTTGTAATTGTTTTTTATATTTGGCCCTAACCTGGAAGGCTTTATAGCCAAGTACATTACATGTAAATAGTTATTTTATGAATGAAGGGTTGCATTTGGTATCAGATCTTACTTTTTTGTTGTGTTTCCATTGTGTGGTTATGTGTAGGGATTTTTTTTTACCTCCAGTAAAGGTACCCTTAGATTCTCGCTACATCAATTTTTGATAATAGTAATATTTCTTGATGAGATAATATTTGGAGGTAATGATGAAGCAAGTGATAAGTTTTCTAAAGAAATGAAGAATGAGTTTTAAATGAGTATGATAGAAGAAATGAAGTTATTCCTAGGTTTGCAAATTATACAAAATAGTGATGGTATTTTTATTTCACAAGCTAAGTGTCTGAAAGACTTGTTAAAGAGATTTGGACTGGAATTTTGGAAGATTGTTGGTACACCGATGATAACTAGTCACAAGTTATCTATCAAAGATGAGACACCTACAATGATTGGAGGTTTGAAATATCTAACTCACACTAGACCAGATATAGCAAATACAATTTGGATTGTTGCTAGATTTCAAGCTAATCCTAAGGAGTGTCATTATGCAACAGTAAAGAGAATATTTAGATATTTGAAGGGAACATCTATTTATGGAATATGGTATGATAGATCAAGTGATTTCACTTTGTGTGCTTATACTAATGTAGATTGGGAAAGCAGTATGGATGATAGAAAGAGAACTAATGGTGGATCATTCATTCTTGGAGGAAGATTGGTTTCTTGGCTCAACAAGAAACAAGATTGCATTTCATAGAGTACAATTGAGGCAGAGTATGTAGCAACAACAAATAATTGTAATCAAATGATGTGGATGAAGTAAATACTAAAAGATATTAGGATAGAATTTTTATAACCTATTATCATATATTGTGATAACACAAGTACAATAATTATGTGTAATAATATTGTATTGTATTCTAACACTAAGCATATATCTATTAAGTATCATGTCTTGAGAGAGAAGGAAACAGAAAAAGGATATTAGATTGGAGTATGAAGGTACTAAAGATCATATTGCAGATATCCTGATAAAGTCCTTACCTAAAGATACATTTGAGTACTTGAGAGGTATGCTTGGGGTTATGCCCCTACCTACTTCAGAGTAGATGATGTAAAGATTTCATCAGTCTAGTGGTACAGAGCACTATTATTTTACTAGACTAAATTTTGATGCTTCCTATGTGGGGCATTAGTTGTGATGAGCGGATTCATTGAAGACTCTTGGTATTTAGTATTAAATAGTCTCTTTGGACACTTGAGATGATTGAAGTCTTGAAGCAGCAAATTGACATAATGAATCCTTTTTCATTGATGTCAATGGGGGAGAGAATGCATGAAAACATCTCCCAAGTACGGATAGGGGAGATATAGTTATTATGGATTTCTAGAAAGATTCATGTAAGTGAGATAAAGGAATATCTCTATTGGGTAGATATGCAGCATGAAGAGTTTCGATTAATGGGGGAGAAATCAAGAAGTTGCTTAGTAAACAACTCATGATGTCAATCTAGAAGATGTAGAATAGAGTATTGTTCCAAAGAATTTTAGATTTGATTGATGAAAAGGATTTGAAAATATCAGAACAATAGCAGTAGCACTAGAGTATTGTTTTGTATTCTTGGAACCTAGATATTTCTCATCTATGTTTTCATCAATGCCAAAGGAAGAGATTGTTAGCATGAATATTGATGGTATTCCTTTGGGGAGTATCCCAAGCATTGGTGAGCATGTGGTAATACTAACATGTTGCATTCATGGTTGTTTTTGTCATTCATGTTAACATAATAATAATTTGTGAAGACTAGAAGAGTAGCTGCTAGAGATCAAGGTTGTACAAACTGAGTTTTGATTTTTAGGTGATGCATGGGTGAGGACATGTTCCACAATGTTTCCTCATGATAAGTCTCAATGTGTAGTTGGTTAGGTGATAGAAGGTAGTCTAATGGTGATGCCAGTGAGTGCACAAGCCCTAGTGTCGCATGTGTGATAACTTGTATAGACTATGAGCTGACAGTGCTATTATAATTATGAAATAATTGATTATATTACTATAATTAATTGGGACATCCTCAAGGCTAACTCAAGAAATTATTTTGAAGATATGATATAAATAAAAGATGTTTTCCTTGTTTGTAAGTATAGTGTGATTAAGTATTGAATGTCAAGTAGTCAAGAAGTGTGAAAAGGAGAATAGTGTTTGGTAATGCGAGTAAGAAATCCAAGGGATTATTAGATGTGAATATTGTGATCTGGTATTAAGATTAGAAGGAGCAAATGATAGGTTGATAGGACAGAGAAAAAGGAAGAAGGAGTATAATTCAATTCTATTATTCTACAAGGAATAATTCAAAGATCATTTAGACAGTGGGTCATTGGTCTTGACCATGAAGTTGTTTGGATAGTAGATCCATCTACCTTCCACAACTCTTAATTGGGTTGGCACAACTCCTAAAAGGGATTCAAAGTCCCCTAACAGGGGCTGATATGTATTTAATGTAGTTATAGAATCCTAACAGGGTTCATCCTCTAACAATGAATATTTATATTAGTACATCATCTTGTGGGTACTTTTGGCCAATTTTGCCCTCCCACCAAAATGGAGAGATTTGAATTCAAACATAGTAACATTCACATATTTAAAAAATTCAAATTAGGGTACACAAAAATATATTTTATAACCTTAGGTTATTCCTTATTTCCTAAGTACTGCATGTTTTAATATTTTTGTAGGCCCATGTTTTATTCATTGTCATATGCAAAAGGGTCTAGGGTTGTTGCTTTATTGCTATCAAAAATTGTAGTCTCTTTTGGCATAGTGACAAAACAATAGACTGCCACATAACACCACAGGCCCATCCCTCTCCAACTCAGTGCTATTGTTAGTGGGACCTTTTTTTCATCGTCAGATCTTTCGTGATCTATGATCATCCCTTTGTCACTTTGTAGAAGTGCTCATTCTTTATTTCATGTGAAAAATTGATGTCATGACACATGTTCAATGTGGGTCCTATTTCTTTTGTGGGTCACGAACGAAGTAGACAAAGTGTTAGATGAGCTAGTGTGGGGCCATGTTTCCTATTGGTAGTTGTTTTGACAAGATTAATGCATTTTCAGAGCCGTCAAATATGAGAAGATCCATGGTTATCACTTTGTCACTTTGTGAAAAAGCAAGGTAGTTATTTCATGTAAAAAAGTAGGTGGTTGGCACATATACATAGAGGGCCCAATTTGAAGGGTAACAATTGCAATCATATAAAAATTAAGGTTAACAATGTTGTAAGTCATCACAATTAAGTTTTAAGGGTGGTGCAATTAGTTGGTTAAAATGGTTAGACGCATGAAGACCACACAAGCTAGAAAAATGAAAGAATATTATTGGTCCATACAATGCCTTTTGGTTGCAAGATTTAGTTTGACTATTGACCTTGTTGATTTGTTGAGCCAACAATGAAGAAAGATAAGGTTTCTTGTACAATCTAATCTTTCTAGTCAACCCCAACCACCCCAAAGTTATTATTGTACTAGAAATAATGTAGAGGCATTCCTTCCACTACCTAATTATCCACTTTGAGGAATTTTGGCATTGATTGGCACATTTCTATCACTTCAAGATTGCTACAATCAAGGTTTCTATGATTTTCATGTCTCTGCAAGTGTACTAGATTAGATTTATTGCTTGGATTGTCTTGATTGTTCTCAAAAGACTTAATGGTAGTAGTTGTGGAGTAACTTTCAATCATAAATATCCTAGTTGTGCTTGCACTATAAAAGCAAAGTTGTAATTCTTTATAAAGTTGACTCTTCTCTATTTTCTTTGATATTGCTCTGCAAGTTCATTATAAATCCCCTTTGCCTTAGACCCAATGACATTATGACTTATCTCCTTTAGCCATTAATGACTGTACAAGATCTATTTACCTCTCTTCAATGTTTTATGTCTATCTGCAATTTGCATGATTGTATCTCTTTTGACCTATGAATGATATATAAGTGAACTATGTTCTTCCTTGTGTTATTCATTTTGGTTGTCTGGTTTGCATGTGATTATTGGATTTAAACAAGTTTGAATCTATATATCTTTGATGTCATAATAGTTCAAGTGTGCATGTATGGGTAGAGATTGGTTTGAACACTCTATTTTGGTGCATCACCTCCTTAGGATAAATTAGGTTAGTGTCTTGTGTATGCCTTCTCCCCTTGGCCACCCACCCCCCCCCTACAAGAGTAGTTAGTTGCATCTTGATAGTAAAGAAAGTCAGCCTTATCCAAAGACTCAACCTCATAGTCCATGTCCCATAGCTTGGAGGTTGTTTCCATGTTTCACAAGGTTATACTTAGGTAAAAACTTTGGACAATGGTGCAAGATTTGATGACAATAATTTCATGCATGCCTAGTGGGACAAATATTTAGAATATTTCAAATTCTACTAGTGTCATAAGAGAACTTAATGCTGATAAGATAGTGCTACTCTTAGTGTTCTAGGACTTCAAGATGCTCATTTCCACAAAGCACTTGGTGACTCTACATCATTCACATCTGGTTGCAGACCATAGTTGGTGTTCCAGGCCTTCAAGAGGCTCATTATCCAATGATTAAAACATTTATCCACCTTAAATAAACTTTTAACCATTCAACCAAAGTAAAAAACAACCATACAAAGATGCACATACACAATTACACTAGATATGTTAACCAAGGAAATCCTTGATCAAAGGGAAAACCCCAGTGGGAATGATGCCCACAAGATTATGTACTAATATAAATATTCCTTGTTAGAGGATGGACCCTATTAGGAGTCTATTACAACATTTAGTACATATGAGTCCCCATTAGGAGACTTTGAATCCTTGTTAGAAGATTCCAACCTTGTTAGTAGTTGTGCCAACCCTGTTAGGAGCTGTAGAAGACAAAAGTACCCACTGTCCAAATAGCTTCTAGTGAAAGATAACTGAACTGACTGTCTAACTAATCTCTCAACTATTTATTGTAGAATAATTGTATGTAGTATACTTTAACTTCTTTCCTCTATCCTATCAACCAGACCAATCACTGTTAGACCTTCTAGACTAGGTCATGAACCTTGGATCCAAGTATCTAACTTTAGATCATATAATAAAATGTTAGCAAAAAAGTTTCCTTCACCTTTACTCTACTCTTCTCAACTTCACATCCTTCTCTTTGTGCTATTTATAATAATTTGTACATATAACATATTCATCATAGATGATAAAGGAAAATGTCCTTCCTTTATATGAAATCCATAAAATAATTCCTTGAGTTGACTATTACAATTTCTCAATTAATTATTATAGGACCACATTAATAATGTGTTACACTTAGTGATAACATTAATTTTTGGCCTTGTAAATTAAATAATTTTTCATACACATATCATTATGATGATGGAGCTTGGCCATGTCATCTCCAACATGTCTTCTTCACATCTTTAACTTTGGCTTCTCAGAATAATAACTCTTCTAATAGATATAACAAGTTTACCAAAACTTGCCTCTGTAAACTCTATCTCAAAATAGTCTTTAACAAAACTTGCATAACTTCTTCCATACTTAATATCTTATGCTTCCAAGGTTAGCTATGTATACTAGACATGTAGTATGATCTCCTTTTAACCTCTCTTAGTGAAATTTCTCAACTGTCTATTAGTACCAACTTGATCTTTCTGTTATTCTTTTGTTAGATACTATAGAAAACTACTATGTTGACATCAATGAGAAACACAGTCATGAATGTAACATATCATCATGATAATGATCTAATAATGTTTCTACAAGACTCTCCCATAGGAATATCATTAGCATTCATGCTTCCAATAATCTCCCCCTTTGGTATTGATGGCAACATAGATGAAAAACATCTAGTTCCAAGAATACCAACTGCAAAAGACTATTAAGCTTTCTTTTCAAATCCTCTTCATCAATCATTCTTCCATGTTGTACTTTTCTTGTTGTACTTCTTTCAAACTAATTTTTTAAACATATTGTACTTATTTTTCATGTTGTAACTTTTCCCTATTGACATCAATGTCAAAGGTTTTGGCAACCAATAATCTCTGTAACAACTATTTCTAACTAGCTCAAGTGTCCAAAGACGTTCAAAAACAACATCCAAAAAGAGTCCTAGATGACTCCATCCAACACAGATACTCCCCCATATAGGATGCATCAGCATATAGTCCAAACAAATAATAGTGCTCTATTACACTAGACTTATGCATCCTTGCATCATCTACTCTAATGTAGGAAGGGGCATAACCCCTAGTATACCTCACAAATACTCATAAGTCCCTTTGGGAAGAGTCTTAGTGAAAATATCTACAATCTTCTCTTTAGTGCTTACATACTCCAATCTAATTTCCTTTTCTGCAACTTTCTCTCTCAACATATGATACTTGATAGAAATGTGCTTTGTCTTAGAATGCAACACTGCATTCATAGACATATTTACTATGCTTGTGTTGTCATAATGTATGACAATAGGTTCACTAAATTCTATCCTTATATCCTTCGGTATCTACTTCATCCAAACAACTTGATTAATTATTTTTTGCTAGTGCAACATATTCTACTTCTGTTATGCTTTGTGAGGTATAATCCTACTCATTTCTTAGCCAAGAAATCAATCTTCCTCGAAGAAAGAATGCTCCACCACTAATGCTCTTGTTGTCATCCATACTACTTACCCAATCAGCATTAGTATAAGCATATACAGTGAAATCATTAGATGTCTCATACCACAATTCAAACTTTGGTGTTCTTTCATGTATCTAAATATCCTTTTAACTACTACATAATGTGCTTCTCTAGGGTCTACTTGAAATCTTGCAATAATTCTAGCTACATTAGCTATATTCAGCCTTGTGTGAGTCAAATATTGCAATCCTTTGATCATATATCTGTACCTATGCTGCTCAACAGTAGATGTCTCATCCTTTGTAGGTAACTTGTGTCTAGTTACTATAGGTGTTCCAAATAGTTTACATGTTTCCAAACAAAACCTTTCCAATAAATCTTTTAAATACTTAGTCTAAGAAATAAAGATTTCTTCTTTCTCCTACACAATTTGTAATCCTAAAAAATAGTTCATCTCTCCTATCATGCTCATTTCAAATTCCTTCTTCATTTCTTCTACAAACTTGTCACTTTTATTATCATTTCTTCCAAATATGATATTATCAATAAATATTACCAAAATCATCAATCCATCATCAATTTCTTTCCAATAAAGATTACTATTTTTCGTACCTTTACTATATCAAAGCTTTGTCAAATACTTGTCCAACCTTGCATACCAAGTTTTGGGTGCTTACTTCAAGCCATAAAATGCTTTCATCAATTTTCATGCTATATACTTGTCACCTATCAAAGGACAACCTTTAGGTTGTTCCATGTATACTTCTTCTTCAAGTTCTCCATTCAAAAATGTTAACTTGACATCCATCTGATATACTTTGAATTTATTATATGTTGCATATGCTAAGAATAACCTTACTTCTTATATTCTTACCATAGTTGCATAGGTCTCATCATAGTCTATTCCTTCTTGTTGTGAGTAACCTTTACATACCAATCTTGCTTTGTTCCTTACAACGTCACCTTGTTCATTCATCTTGTTCCTAAATACCCATTTAGTTTCTATCACATTCTTGTCTACTAGTCTGGGAACTAATTCCCATGTCTCATTCTTTATTATTTGTTCTAATTCCTCTTTCATAGCTTGTTTCCAATAGTCATATTTACATGCTTCATCTACATTCTTAGGTTCAACTTGGGATATCAAACATAGTTCTTCATTAATTCTACTTCTTGTCATCACACCTTTATCTCTACTTTTGATGATCTACTCAGGTGGATGATTATTTTTCATATTCTTACCCAAAGTAAGAGTTTCTATCTCAACTCTTAGCTTTGTTGAAGGTTCTAAGCTTTGTTCCTTCCTTGGCTCTCCCTCATTCTGCAAATAATTGTTAGTCTCAAAAATGCTTTATCATTCCTTGGTTTAGTAGCAACATTCTCATTATCTAAATTGTAATCAATTGGTCTTTCATGTATCCTAAATTTATCATCAACTCTCACATTTTCACTTTCCATAATGGTCTTAGTTCCTAGATTATAACATCTATAAGCCTTTATTTTCAATGAATAACCAAGAAATATACCTTCATCACTTCTATCATCAAACTCACCAATATCATCATCTCTTTCAATATAACACTTACTACCAAAAATTCTAAAATACTTAACTATAGGTGACTAACCAAACCATAGTTCGTAAGGTGTCTTGTTTGTGTCTTTTTGAACTTGCACTTTTTTCATAGTGTAGACTATTGTATTCACATCTTCTCTCCAAAACATCTTGGATACATCATTCTTAGATAACATAGCTCTTGTTGCTTTTTTTGCTGACCTATTTCTTCTCTCTACTATACCATTCTATTCAAGGGTTCTCAACTCAACTCTTTCTTCTACTGTAGGATCATATCTCTTCTCTTCAATTTGATTCTCATTCTGCAAATCATTGGTAATGATAACTTTCATATTTTTATGGTTAACCTTTGGATTAAAAATAGTTACCAAAGCTATCTCTTCTACTACTTCCTTTTCCTTAACTAATTCAAGCTCATTATCATAATCATTCAAGAATCTTTCCATACTTGCTTTAAATTCTTCATCTTCATTAGAAAGTGAACTCCTTCTAGTTTTTCTTACTCTATTAGGGCATGTAGATGAAAAATGACCAAATTTATTACATGTCTAACAAGAAAAAACTTCCATACCTTCTTTCTCTCTTTTCATAAATAGATCAATACCTTCTTTGATCTCCATATCCTCTTTGGATCTCAGTCTATCTTTACTTGTGCCTCTAACCAAAAATTCAATGCTCAATTTTGTACACGATTATGATTTATTACCAAGAAGCTCCATCTTTGAGGAGTCAAAATTTCCTCCATCGGACTTAGGACTATTTTTTCTGAAATAATTATCCACCAATCTCCCAAATTTGTTAAGCTTATCCTTCAAGGACTTGATGCTTTGATACCAATTGTTAGAAACAATTGTCCACCAAGATAACTAAGAGGGGGGGTGAATCAGTTATCCAATGATTAAAACATTTATCCACCTTAAATAAACTTGACCATTCAACCAAAATAAAAAAAAACCATACAAAGATGCACATACATAATTACACTAGATATATTAAGTAGAAAAACCATTGATCAGAGGAAAAATCTTGGTGGGAATGATTCCCACAAGATGATGTACTAGTATAAATATTCCTTGCTAGAGGATGGATCCTGTTAGGAGTCTATTAAAAAATTTAGTACATATGAGTCCCTATTAGGGACTTTGAACCATTGTTAGAAGATTCCAAAACTATTATGAGTTGTGCCAACCCTATTAAAAGTTGTAGAAGATAGAAGGACCCCCTATCGAAATGGCTTCTGGGGTAAGATCACCGAACTCACTATCCAACTAATCTCTCAACTATTCCTTGCAGAATAATTTTATGTATTGTACTCTAACTTATTTCCTCTATCCTTTCAACTAGACCAATTAATTTTAAACCTTATAGACTAGGTCATGAACCTCGGATCCAAGTATCCAACCTCGGATCACACAAGAAAATCTTGGCAACAATGTTTCCTTCATCCTCACTCTACTTTGCTCAATTTTGCATTTTTCTCTTTGTGTTGCTTATAGTCATTCATACATCTCACATATTCATCATACATGATAAAGGAAAATGTCCTTCCTTTATATCAAATCCATAAAACAATTCCCTAAGTCATCTATTACACTTTCTCAATTAATTATTATAGGAATACTTTAAGAACATGTTACACTTAGTAATAACATTAATCTTTTGCCTTGCAACTTAAATAACTTTTAATATATGTATCATTATGATGAGAAAGCTTGGACACATCATCTCCAACATGTCTTCTTTACATCTTTAACTTCAGCTTCTCAAAATAACAAATTTGATAAGAGATGTAACAAGTTTACCAGAACATGCCTCTGTAAACTCTATCTTAGAATAGTCTTTACCAAAACTTGCATAACTTTTTCCAAACTTAATATATATTCTTTTGAGGTTAGCTACATATACTAGACACACAGTATGATCTCCATTTAACCTTTCTTAGTGAAAATTCTCAACTATCTATCCATACCAACTTGATCTTTTTGTTGTTCTTCTGTCAGATACCATAGAAAATTGCTATGTTGACATCAATGACAAACATAGTCATAAATTTAAAATATCATTATGATAATTATCTAATCATGTTTCTAAAATACTCCCCCATAGGAATATCATTAGCATTCATTCTTCCAACATCTTTATCACTAGTTAGTAGTGCAACATTAACAAATACCCCTGCAAGATCCATTTCCACTCCTATTTTTGCATCTCAACCTAGAATATCATCTACTCATATCAATAGATCACTTGATTACATGGATATATCTCATGCTTTTGACACCTTTAATGGTTGAAGTCCTCTCCTATTATCCTAAAGACATGACATACCAGTATCAGCTCTTAAAAGTATACGTAAGTTTACTGATAAAACTTTCATTTCTCCCTTAGAACATATTCAAGAGGTTGCAAATGTTTGTAATATACATGGAATATCTAAAGATGATGTAGTAGTTAGGATCTTAGCTTCATCTTTAAAAGGAAAAGCCTTACAATGGTATAGAGCATTGCCTCACAACTCTATAATAGATTGGGATGGGCTAGGAGCCTCCCTATGCAAACACTTTGAGGATAAAAGTGACTACCTATCACTTTTAGAGCATTTGACTACTATAAAAAGAGCCCCCCATGAATACATGACTAATTTTAACTATAGATTTCAGAAAAAAATAATAATAAAGGGAGAAAATACCTACTGCGTTAAATTTGACCCCTTGTAATGCTTTCCTACATTACCTTAGAGCTTTTAACAGTGATATTGTCACTACAATCTAAACCATGGGAGAAGATATGTTACTTGATGCTTATGAAATAGCAATAAAAGTAGAAAATATATTGATACAAGGAGGAAATTTAGCCCCAACGCATCCTATGCCTTTCTTCCCTAATATTCCAAATCACCAACCAATAGTAACCCCTATTCCCACACCTTCAACATCACAACCCCTTGCTCTAGCCCCTCAATCTTCCACATCTTCAAATGGAATTGATGAAATTAAGGAGATGATGTAGACTATGATGTTGAACATGGATAAGAGATTGTAGGGTCAAAAGAAGAAGTTGGAAGATAGCTTCTTTTCAATGTAGAAAGTAAGCAACAAAGTGGTGACTTTCAAGAGATAGTAAGCCCAGGGTAATAAGGCTCCTCAAGTACAATATCAAATTCCAAAAAATGGTAGGCCTCCAACTCATAATCATGGGAATACTCCTTTTGATTAGAATAGGTATAACATTCATGCCTCCACCTCAAATGCAAATCAAAGTAGGGCCTTGGTCTCTTAAAATAATATGGCTCGGGATCAAGGCTTTTGTTCATCCTTCAATACTCCTATGCCTATTGTATGTTTCAAAAGGTTGAATATTATTCAATGTTGACCACTAAAGAGCCTATAAAAGTAAAATCATATAAGGAGAGCCAATCTAAAGATGCCTCACATTTGTAATGACAAGGTGATTGCTCCTTCATGAATCATCAAGTAAAAGAGCATTGTAATGTAAACCAAGATTTCATTTCTCATAATACTAGGATCAAAAGAAGAGTTGTTGAAGATGTTACCCCTCCTCCTCCTTCTGATTGGGCCTCAAAATCAAATATAATACCTTATGTACAAGTAGTACATGACCAATCCAATTCTCCCTACAACAAAAGAAAAATAATAAAAGAGGAGATGTGAATGGCCTTCAAGTTATTCCATTTCAACCTCCTACACATTTAGCTCCCAAGGTTTCTATCAAATCACCTAATGCCTCATTCGTGTGGTAGAACATATGAAGAAAATAGATGTAAATATTTCTATGTGGGATGTTGTTTCTACTATACCTATGTAGAAGAGATTGTTGCAACAAGAATTAGAGAGCATTGAACCAAAGGATCAACCATCTAGTATAGAGAGTGCTACAAGTCTTGTACAACCATCAAGGGAGATAGAAACAAGTAAAAAGTTTAGACTTTCTCCAATTTATGTTTCTCTAATTATAGGGAATAAATTAGTCCACAATAGCATGATTAATTCAAGGGCTAGTAGTTCAGTAATGCCCAAGTGTGTAGTTGATGTCCTAGAAATGAAATATGAGTCTATTGTTAAGGATGTGTTTTAGTTGGATGGTAGTACTATCAAGATTGTAGGAATCCTTAAGAATGTTGAAATGGCCCTAAATTCATGCCCTATTTGTACTATAACTCAAGATATATTAGGTGTTGAGGTTAAGCCTCACTTTACCATCTATCTCTCAAGAGATCTCACTACACAAATAGGTGGTTATATATCTTTTGATTGGTCATATGTGTTTTTTAGAATGAGATATGGAACCAAGGCTTCAAATAGACTAGAGCCTTTATCCCTTCATTAAATTGAGCCCTACACTCCTAATCTCATCAATATGAATTGCATTGTCCAAGAGATTTATGAAAATGATATAGTAAATGAGCCTACTACCTCCCTAGCAGAGACACCTAATTTTCTCTTAGATGAATGGGCTAATGAATATCAATTTAATCCTATATCAAAACCCACTAAGATGAGCCTTGGTAAATATTATACATTAGAAAAGGATGCTCTTGTCCCTAACCTTATGAAGACCAAAGAAGATACAAGTGGGATATGGAGTATGTACTTTGATGGCTCAAGGAATAAAAATGGGTCAGGGGTTCATGTGATGTTGATTTCTCCTATATTAGAGAGGTATTATTTCTCCTTTAGGCTTTAATTTAGTTGTACTAGTAACATAGCAAAGTATGAGGCATTGATTAAAGGTCTCCTAATTTCTCAAAAAAGAGGAATTAAAGCATTAAGTATATATGGAGATAGTGAGTTGGTTGTCTATCAAGTGAGAAATCAGAATGACACCAAGAATGGTTTGCTCGAGTCTTATAAACATAGAGTATGGAATTTTCTTGAAGGTTTCAATGCATTTAATATTCAAAGAATCCCTAGAAAAGAAAATAGACACTTTGATAGACTTGTAGTAGCGTGTGCATCTTATGATGTGTCAAGGAGCCTTGAAGATGAGAAGAATTAGTAGATTAGAGTGGTAGTTAGTCTTTTTATCCTTGATAATAATATCAACTAGGAAGTGTTTAAATCTAATGCCCAAATTGTAAGTTTCTTGTAGAATGAAGTAGAATTCTCATAAAGAAATTAGTCGAGGTTGCATTACTAGTATGGGGATCAAATCGCCAATCTCAATTCCAATAAGTTTCTTAAGGGTCTCATTACCTTAGAGAGTGTCTTCAATCTTGATGACCAAGCAAGAGATAGAGGCATGAACTTTGCTACAAGCAAGGATGATCACATGCTACTCATGATTGTAGATGGAAGGACCCTAAACATGGAAAAGGTATGTCAAGAATTTAATGATGTATTTGCCTAGACAAATGATGATTTAAAGGGGTTTCCCCCAAGTTTGTTTCAACATACCATAGATTTAGTTTATAATGTCAAACCTATTAGGTAAAAGTAGAGGCGGGTGAATCCCAAGATTAAGCCATTAATGAGAAAGGAGCTATCCAAGTTAACTAAGGCTAATATCATTTTTCCTATCAAGCACTCATCATGGGTAGCTAACCTTGTCCCCATTTGGAAAAAGAGTTGAGAAATTAGAGTCTGTGTAGACTGTAGGGATCTTAACTAGGCCTCCCTTAAGGATCATCATTCCCTCCCTTCCATGGAATAAATATTGTCTAAGGTTAGTGGTTTAGAGAGATTCTCTTTCTTGGATAGATTCTCTAGTTACAATCAGGTGTTAGTCAAAGAGTCTAACAGATATAAGACTACATTCACAACAAAGTGGGGCACCTATGCTTATAATAATATGCCTTTTGGGATTAAAAATGCAGGTGACACATTTTAAAAGGCAATGAAGATGGCCTTCAAGAATGTGATTGAAAGATTTGTGTTGGTCTAACTTGATGATATTACAGTATATTCTAAGAATGTAGCAAATCATTTTGGCCATCTCAGATAGGTATTCATAAGATGTAGAGAGTATGGAGTATCCCTAAATCCAAGCAAGTGTCTCTTTGCTACTAATCAAGGAAAATTGTTAGGACATATTGTATCCAAGGATGGTCTAATTATTGATCTTGAAAGAACTAAATTCATTCTTGCTCTCTCACTTCCTAGCCACAAGAAAAGGCTACAATTTTTTATTGATAGGATAAATTTTGTGAGGATATTCATTCCTAATTTGGCTACCATGGTAAAAAATCTTATAGATATCCTCAAGAAGAACATGCTCTTTGCATGGACCAAGGAAGGGAAAACAAGTTTTGAAGAGATCAAAGTAGCCATAGCCTCAGCTCCTACCCTCATCAACCCAAATTGTGAAAAGGATTTCATTCTCTATACCTTAGGAGGATTTCTACTACTTTAAGTTAGTTGAATGATGAGATTGAAGAAAAACCAATTACTTTCTTTAGTGAAGGGCTTAAAGAGTACGAATGCAAATATAACTATGTGGAGAAGCAAGCCCTTAAAGTTATAAGATCTTTGAAGAAATTTAGACATCTTCTATCCCATAATAGGATCCATTTGCTCATGCCTCATGATAGTGTGAAGGATTTCCTTTTAAGCAAGGATATTAGTGAGAAAAGAGTAGGTTGCATGACTAAAGTGATTAAGTATGATGTGTGTTGGAAGCATGAATGTTGATGATATTCCCATGGGTAGTATTATAGAAATATGATTAGATCATTATCATGATGATATGTTACATTCATGACTATATTTGTCATTGATGTCAACATAGCAGTTTTCTATGGTATTTGACAGAAGAACAATGGTAAAGATCAAGTTGGTATAGATAGATCATTGAGTACTTTCAGTAGTGAGGTTAAAGGGAGATTATGCTATGTGTCTAGTATATGTAGCTAACCTCAAAAGCATAAGATATTAAGTTTGGAAGAATTTATGCAAGTTTCAGTGAAGACTATTCTATGATAGAGTTTATAGAGGCATGTTGTAGTAAACTTCTTATATTTCTTAGTATATTTGTTATTCTAAGAAGCCAAAGTTAAAGATGTAAAGAAGACATATTGGTGATGATGTGGCTAAGCTCACTCATCATAATGTTGCATGTATAGAAAGTTATTTAAGTTGTAAGGAAAAAGATTAATGTTATTGCTAAGTGTAATGTGTTCTTAATGTGGTCCTATATAATTAATTGAGAAGGTATAATAGCTAACTCAAGAATCGTTTTATGGATTCCGTATAAAGGAAGTACATTTTTTTTTATCATGTATGATGGATGTATGGAGGAATGTGAATGGTTGTAAGTAGCATAAAGAGTAGAATGTGAAGATAAGAAAATCATAGTGAAGGTGAAGAAAACTTCATTGCCAAGGTTTTATTGTGTGATTTGAAGTTGGATACTTGGATGTGAGGTTCATGACCTATTTTATAATGTCTAATAGTGATTGGTCCAGTTGATTAGGACAAAGGAAAGAAGTTAAATTATAGTACATACAATTATTTAGGAGTAGTTGAGAGATTAGTTGGATACTAAGTTCAATGGTCTTGCCCTAGAATTTGTTTGATAGTGGGTCCTTCTATCATCCACAACTCCTAACAGGTTTGGCACAAATCTTAACAGAGTTGGAATCTTCTAACAAGGATTCAAAGTCTCCTAATAGGGACTCATATGTACTAAATGTTGTAATAGACTCTTAACAAGGTCCATCCTCTAACAAAAAATATTTATATTAGTACATCATCTTGTGGGCATCATTCCCACTAAGGTTTTCCCTCTAATCAAGGGTTTCCTTAGTTAACATATCTGGTGTAATTGTCTATGTGCATCTTGTTATGGGTTTTTTTTACTTTGGTTGAATGGAGAAGATTGTTTAAGGTTGATAAATTTTCTAATTATTGGATAATTGATTCAGCATCCCCCACCCACCTCCTTAGTTATATTGGTGGACTATTGTTTCTAAAAATTGGTACTAGAGCATCATGTCATTGAAGAGAAAGTTTAACAACTTTGGAAGATCCATGGCAAACATTTTCAAGAAATATAGTTTGAATTTTGATGGAACAAATTATGATAGTTGAAAGGAAAAGATGAAGATACATCTATTGTGTATGGGTCCAAAATATTGGATTTTGACAAAATCAGAAAAGATAGTCATTGCTAAAACTAATTTAGAAACCTATATTGAGGGAGAGAGAGATATTTTTATGTCATTAGACTTAGAGAAGCATTATTTTCTACACTTCTTGAAATTGAATACAACCAGATAAACTCACTTGTTGCTTCTCATTTGATTTGGAAAGCTTTGGAAAATAGTTTTGAAGGTGATGAACATTCTAAGAAATTGATGCTAAGAAGTTGGATTTGTGCATTTAAAGATGCTAAAATGATGAAAGATGAATCTATAAGGACATATGTAGGAAGGATATCAAAAATTACTACAGGTATTAGATCTTAAGAAGGAACCAAAGAAGATGATGAGGTGATATGGAAGATATTGAAGAGATTAATAGTACTATTTAAGTTAGTAGTTTAAATGATACAATTGTTGATATCTTGTACCAAAGATTTCATAAAGGAGACATTGCTTGGGAGACTTGAAGAAGTTGAGAATGAGACTAGATAGTCTAGAGAATTGTCCAAAATAGAAACAACTTTCAGTGCCTTGAATATTTGACCTAGTTTATTGAGGAACACTAGTGCTAGAGGAGACTTTCTTAGCAGCAGCAAATATGATGAGGATGGAAAGATTGAAGGAGTAGCCTTTTTGGTAAGAATAGAAAAGGATGGTAAGAAAATCTATAAATGTTGGACTTGTAATGAATTTCATCATTATGCATCTAAGTATCCTAAAAGAGAGAAAAAGTATAAAGGAAATTTCAAACCTACAAGAGATAGAGAGTGTCTATATGCAAATGAAAAAGATGATTCTTATGAATAGGCAGTAAGTGCTAGTGATGATGAAATAGGATTTGTAGCAATTAAGAAGAAAGTCCGAAGAAAATAGCTTTGATATCATAGGTTGAAAAAAAATCTGATTAGATAATTGACAATGGTTGTTCACATCATATGACTAGTGATATGAAAAAGTTTGTTGACTTCAAAAGTCATGATGGAGGCATTGTCAAAGTTGGAAATAATATAGCATCCATGTTAAAGGTATTGGATCTATAACTCTTGATGGTAAGACTAACACTTAGGATGTTTATTTTGTTGATGGTTTGAAGCACAATCTTCTCAGTATTGGACAACTAGTGGATAAAGGTTATCAGTTGTAGTTCACAAAAAACACATGCATTATCAAAGACAAAGATGGAAAGGTAATTGGAATAGGAACCAAATCTAGACGTAATGTATTTCAGTTGAATCCTATTGAAATGACATGTTTGGTTGCAAAGGTAGATGATAGTTGGTTATAGCATAAGATATTTTGTCATATAAACTTTGTTAATATTGTGAAGACTAGTAGTATATTTGCATTTAGAAATTTTCCTAAGACCATAAAGCCTACTAACACAATTTGCAAAGAATGTGTTTTGGAAAAGCATAACTAAACTTCTTTTCCTAGCAAGAAGTTTACTACTATATAAAAATTGGAGATTGTACATATAGATCTCAGCAATTCTATGAAGACTAAAGGATTCTATGGTGAAAGGTATTTCATGATTTTGGTTGATGACTTTTCTAGAATTATGTGGGTTGCATTTCTTAAAGAAAAATCTAAGGATTTGATTTAAGTTCAAGATATTCAATAGTAGAGTTGAGAATGAATCAGGCATAAAGATTAAATGTTTAACATCAGATAAAGGAGGAGATTTTACTTCAAATGAGTTTAACATCTTTTGTGAAGCTAATGGAATCAAAATATAGTTATCAGCTCTAAGAATCACTAAATAGAATGGTATAGCAAAGAGAAAAAACAAGTTGGTAACAGAAGTAACAAGAGCTATGTTAGCTGAGAATGATGTATCCAAGATGTTTTGGAAAGAAGTTGTGAATATAATAGTATACACTATGAATAGAGTGCAAGTCGTGAAAGACACAAATGAGACCCCTTATGAACTATGGTTTCGTTACTCACCTATAGTTAAGTATTTCAAAAAAATTGGCAGTAAGTGTTATATCAAAAGAGATGACAATATTGCTAAGTTTGATGCTAGAAGTGATGAATGTATGTTTCTTGGTTATTCATTGAAAATAAAGGCTTATAGATGTTATAATCTAAGAACCAAGACTATTATGGAAAGTGCAAATGTAAAAGTTGATAAGAAATTTAGGATACAAGAAAGAGTAGTTGATTACAATTCAGATGATGATGTTGTTACTAAACCAAGGAATGATGAAGTATTCTTTGAGACTAACAATGATTTATAGAATGAAGGATAGCTAAGATAGGAACAAATCACAAAATCTTCAACAAAGCCAAGAGTTGAGATAGCAACTCCCACTTTAGGTAAGAATATGACAAAGAATCATACACCTGAGCAAATCATTGGAAGTAGAGATAAAGATGTGATGACAAGAAGCAAAATCAATGAAGAACTATGTTTGATATCTCAAGTTGAACATAAGAATGTAGATGAAGCATGTAAATATGACTATTGGAAATAAGCTATGAAAGAGGAATTGGATCAGATGGTAAAGAATGAGACATGGGAATTAGTTCCCAAACTAGCGAACAAGAATGTGATAGGAACTAAATGGATATTTAGAAAGAAGATGAATGAACAAGGAGAAGTAGTAAGGAACAAGGAAAGATTGGTATGTAAAAGTTACTCATAGTAAGAAGGAATAGACTATGATGAAACCTATGCTCCTATGGAAAAAATAGTAGTGAGGTTATTCTTAGCATATGTAGCATATAAGAAATTTGAAGTATATCAAATGGATGTCAAGTCAACATTTCTGAATGGAGAACTTCAAGAAGAGGTATACATAGAACATCCTGAAGGTTGTCCTTTAACAGATGACAAGGACATAGTATGTAGATTGAAGAAAGCATTATATGGATTGAAGCAAGCACCCAAAACTTGGTATGCAAGGTTGGACAAGGAATTGACAAAGCTTGGATATAGTAAAGGTATGGCAAATAGTAATCTCTATTGGAAAGAAATTATTGATGGATTAATGATTTTGGTAATATTTGTTGATGATATCAAATTTTGAGGAAGTGATGATGAAAGTGACAATTTTTCATAAGAAATGAAGAAGGAATTTGAAATGAGCATGATAGGAGAAAGATCATACAGGAAAAAGAAGGAATCTTTATTTCTCAAACTATGTAATTAAAAGATTTACTAAAAAGGTTTGGTTTGGAAACATGTAAACCCATTGAAACACCTATGGTAACTGGACACAAGTTATCTACAAAGGATGAGACACTTACTATTGAGCAAAAAAAAGTATACATCTATGATTGGAAGATTGTAATATCTGACTCACACAAGCCTAGATATAGCAAATATAGTGGAAATGTTGCAAGATTCTAAGTTGATCCCAAAGAAGCACATTATGCAATAGTCAAAAGGATATTTAGATACCTAAAAGGAACACCAGAGTCCAGATTGTGGTATGATAGATCTGATGATTTCACTATATATGCTTATATTGATGTTGATTGGGCAAGTAGTATGGATGATAGAAAGAGCACCAGTGGTGGAGCTTTCTTTCTTGGAGGAAGATTATTTTTTGTGCTAAGAAAGAAGCATGATTGTACCTCACAAAGTACAATAGAATTTGAATATGTTGTAGCAGTAAACAATTGTAATTAAGTTGTTTGGATGAAGCAAATGTCAAAGGATATAAAGATAGAATTTAGTGAACCTATTGTCATACTTTATGACAACACAAGTACAGTAAATATGTCTAAGAATATAATGTTATATTCTAAGACCAAGCACGTTTATATCAAGTATCACATGTTGAGAGAGAAAATTGCAAAAAAGAAAATTAGATTGGAATATGTTAACACCAAAGAGTAGATTGCAGATATCTTCACTAAGCCTCTTCCCAAAGAGACTTTTGAGTATTTTAAAGGTATGTTAGGGGTTATGCCACTTCCTACATCATAGTAGAGGATGTAAGAGTGCATCAGTCTAGTGTAATAGAGCACTATTGTGTATCTAGACTAAATGTCGATGCTTCATCTAGGACTCTTGTTGGATGTTATTTTTGAATAGTGTCTTTGGACACTTGAGCTAGTCAAAAATAGTTGTTGCAAAGTTTGATGGTTGTTGAAAACTTTGGCATTGATATCAATGGGAGAGAAGTTTAGCATAGAAAAATATTTTGGAAAGCATGGAAAACAAGTACAACATGTTCAAAAAATTAGTTGGAAAGAAGTACATGGAAAAATAGTTTGATGTTAAGCACATGGAGTTATATCAATGAGGAGAATGATTGATTTGAAAATAATTAATGAAGAGGATTTGAAAAGAAAGATTAATAGTCTTTTGTAGTTGATATTCTTGGAGCTAGATGTTTTTCATCTATGTTTGCATTAATGCCAAAGGGGGAGATTGTTGGAAGTGTGAATGTTGATGATATTCCTATGGGGATATTGTAGAAACATGATTAGAACATTATCATGATGATATGTTACATTAATGATTGTATTTGTCATTGATGTCAACATAGTAGTTTTTTATGGTATCTGATAGGAAAACAATGGTAAATATCTAGTTGGTATAGATAGATCATTAAGAACTTTCAGTAATAAGGTTAAAGGGAGATTATACTATGTGTCTAGTATGCATAGCTAACCTCATAAGCATAAGATATTAAGTCTGGAAGAAGTTATGCAAGTTTCAGTGAAGATTGTTCTAAAATAGAGTCTATAGAGGCATGTTCTAGTAAACTTGTTATATCTCTTAGTAGATTTGTTATTCTAACAAGCTAAAGTTAAAGATGTGAAGAAGACATGTTGGTGATAATGTGGCTAAGCTCATTTATCATAATGTTACATGTATGGAAATTTATTTAAGTTACAAGGTGAAAGATTAATGTTATCACTAAGTGTAACATGTTCTTAATGTGTTCCTATAATAATTAATTAAGAAAGTGTAATAGCTGACTCAAGGAATTGTTTTACGGATTTGGTATAAAGGAAGGAAATTTTCCTTTATCATGTATGATAGATGTATGGAGTGTTAGAATCTGATAAGATTGATAACCCAGAAAACTAGTGCAAAGAGTAAATATCTAAACTATGAATGCAAATGATACAAAATCAAAATAGCATCATAGAGTTAGTCTCCAAGAGAGTAATGCAAATGCTGGAAGCAAAATAGCATTAAGAGGATGCAAAAACAAGAGATACAAATACAAGTCAAGTAGCATGCTTATATAGGCTAGGAAGAGGGAGGAGGTGGCAACACCAACCAATGAGGAGCAACCATCTATCAGACTAAAGATAGCAAAGTATCTTCCCAAGATAGCTAATGGATGCTCACATGTAGGAAGGTGACACCTCACAACCATTCACCTATAAGACATGCTTTATTAACCTAAGCGAGATTATTAAAAGTGTAGGAAAAACCTAGCAAAATAGGAAAAATAAAAAAACTACACTAACACCCCCCCATAAGTGAAGCTTAGGTGGATGCTAACCTAGCAAAGCTATGAAAGCAGGAAAAGATGGGTCCCAGCAACAAGGCCTAATTAGGTACCCAAATACAAGAAAAAGAACTAGATGAAGGAAACTAAGCCTCCAATCTAGGAAATGTCCCAAAGAAAGGAACAAGAAAGAGCATGAAGCATCTCTGAAGCATGAAGCTGCAAACACTGTCAGAATAAACTGTTGGAACTCCCACTGAAATAGTGCATGACCAGGTAGAGAAGACAAAGTCTGAAGAACTGATCAATCGAAGAGGTGACCTCCAAAGGTAGGAATGAATGAGTGTCTATATAGTAGATGAACCATCTCAACGAATTGCATAGGTGCCTAGCCACTGCATCCGCCTAGTACATAGGTACAAAAACTAAATACGTAGATCACTCAACCAAACCAAGGAAGCAATAGAGCCAACAGGTGAACCCCCCCATAATGTTGAACAGGGAGAGGGGTGAAAGGAACACTAAAATGCAATGCCAAAAACATTTGCAAGAAGAAGAATCAGGAACACCAATAGTGCAATAGAAGTACAAGCACAGGATAAAGGGCGATGTCACCGACACACTGCATGGGCTAATGTCGTGGAAGAAAAAATCACTTGACAAAGGTGGATGAGCACAAAATGGCAAAACATCATGACCCCCCATGGCACTTTATAACTGAGTGCAAGTACAAACAAACACAAGGTGTACAAGATCCCAGATATGCAAAAGTAGGCACTTTATCTCAGTGCGTTTACAGAAAAAGGAATGTAATAGAAAAGAAGCATATAATGCTCAGAAGTTAGAAAGAAGAGTGAGTCAAAAGAATAGAAGAAGAGATTCCAGGACCTGTAGAATCCAAATAATCCGCCAGAGTGCGAAAGTGCAAAACTTGAAGGAGAAAGAACTTGGAGTAGAATCTGGATAAAAGACCTTTGCAACTAAATAACTCATAGAACCAGCTTTCCAAAAATATCTGGCGAGCCCAGAAAAGAGTCTGAATGAGCGAGATATGGCTCCTGGAAGGCAAAACAGAACATATGGCTTTGACTTCCAAAACAGGCAACCAGACTATAGAAAAAATCAAAAAAACTTGTACCATCATCTCCATCTCAGAACCAACTTTTTGACGCATTTTTTGGATCAAAAAAATACGTCTGTATGCTCAAGTTACAGAAGAAAAACTGACAGGGCCTCCTCATGAAGAGCATATGCTAAAAGTGAAACTTGGGCACAATAATCAAGAAAACAAATAGCACCACTGCGATCTACTCAAAAAATCACACACTTTCAAAAAAAAATCACCTCGATATGAGGTCGTATGAGAAAGTTATGATCCTCTGAAGTTTTCAAAATGAGAACTATGCACAGTCATAGCTAAGAATCTATAATTTCTAAAGAATTCATGCATGAAAATAAAAAACCAACTCCACTAATGGATAGAGCACAAAAAAATAGCCAATTTCATAATAAGAATCATCAAAATTGGAGTCTATATGAGCAAGAATGAGACATTTGAAAACGGTGTTCAAATCTGCAACTGCCAACGGAGAGGGGTATGGTTGTATCTTTGCATGCTCGATTCTACAAAATATACAGCTTGCATGCAAAATCTAAAAGATACCCAGATGGTTTTTTGGGGCTGTGAACAAAACTTAGAAAGCATTTTTCTTGCTGATGTACAGAAGATGTTGTTGTAGTGTAAATCAAACACCTTTAACAGTAAAAAACGGCTCCAAAAATCAAAAAATGACCCCAGCAACCAGAATATGACATGCAAATGTTGGATCAGCTTCCTAAGTCCATCAATGGCATGCTGGAACTTGCAAAATTGATTGAAAACTCTAAATATGCAAGTTGGTTGTCAGATTTGAGATTGAAACCCCAGAGAAAAACTGTTTTTGTCAAAACTTTTTTGATTCTCAAGATCATCCAAAGATGCAAGAGAAGAGCATACTTCATTTTTCAAAAAACTACAATAAAGTTTATTTGCCCCCGCCCCCCCCCACCCGAATCTCTCAAATAAGGAAACTAAAATCTACTCTTGCACATAGAAAAGCTCTGATACCATGTTAGAATCTAAAAAGATTAACAACCCAGAAAACTAGTGCAAAGAGTAAATATCTAAACTATGAATGCAAATGATACAAAATTAAAATAGCATCATAGAGTTAGTCTCCAAGAGAGTAATGCAAATGCTGGAAGCAAAATAGCATTAAGAGGATGCAAAAATAAGAGATACAAATACAAGCCAGGTAGCATGCTTATATAGGCTAAGAAGAGGGAGGAGGTGGCAACACCAACCAATGAGGAGCAACCATCTATCGGACTAAAGATAGAAAAGTATCTTCCCAAGATAGCTAATGGATGCTCACATGTAGGAAGGTGACACCTCACAACAATTCACCTAATAAGACATGCTTTATTAACCTAAGCGAGATTATTAAAAGTGTAGGAAAAACCTAGCAAAATAGGAAGAAAAAAAAACTACATTAACATGGAGGAATGTGAATGATTGTAAGTAGCACAAAGAGTAAAATGCGAAGATAAGTAGAGCAGAGTGAAGGTGAAGGAAACTTCATTGTTGAGATTTTATTGTGTGATCCAAAAGTTGGATACTTGGATCTGAAGTTTGTGACCTAGTCTACAAGGTCTAATAGTGATTGGTCCAATTGAAAAAATTGAGGAAAGAAGTTAAAATATAGTACATATAATTATTTTGCAATGAATATTTGAGAGATTAGTTGGACATTGAGTTCTATGGTCTTTCTCCAAAAGCTAGTTGGATAGTGGGTCCTTCTATCTTCCACAACTCCTAACAGGGTTGGCACAACTCCTATCGAGGTTGGAATCTTCTAACAAGGATTCAAAGTCTCCTAATAGGGACTCATATGTAATAAATGTTGTAATAGACTCCTAATAGGGTCCATCCTCTAACAAGAAATATTTATATTAGTACGTCATCTTGTGGGCATCATTCCCACTAGGGTTTTCCCTCTAATCAAGGGTTTCCTTAGTTAACATATCTGGTGTAATTATCTATGTGCATCTTGTTATGATTTTTGTTTACTTTGGTTGAATGGATAAGATTTTTTAAGGTTGATAAATGTTTTAATTATTGGATAATTGATTCACACCCCCCCCCCCTCTCATTTATCTTGGTGGACTATTATTTCTAACAATGTGGGCATCTAGATTATCAAGTTGGTAAGATGGAAAGGATTGTACAAGTAGATGGTATCATCTCAAGAATCAAATGAGGATGTTTCCTTGGTATTGATAGATCAACAAGAAGTAAGAGATGAGAATCGAAGGAGTTGGATAGATGATAAGATGACCTTCTTGTTAGAAAATGGATATCATCAGGGATTAGATAGGGGAAAAAGAAGATAGTTCTAATTGCAGTCCATTCCTTATGCCATAGTTGATAGTATCATGTTCAAGAAGGACTTTAATGGAGCTTTGTTAAGGTGTGTTGATACAAATCAACCTGATAGAATGATCAAGGAGCTTCATGATGGTCCTAATGGTGGCCACTTTTTAGCCAGAACAACTGCTATGAAGATAATGAGAGCAGTATATTACTGGCTGCCCTTATTCAATGATTGTCATAATTATGTCAAAAAATGTGAAAAATGTGTTTTTTTTTTAGGTAAGAAAAGGCTTGCAGCCCTTCCACTTCATCCTATTCAAGTGGATCAACCCTTTGCACAATGGGGATTTGATTTCATAGGTCCCATTGATCCTCCTTCTAGCTCTAGTCATAAATAGATTTTAGCTACTACAAATTAATTTACCAGGTGGACAGAGGTAATTGCATTAAAGGATGCTACTAAGAATTTAGTTGTTGAATTCTTAGATAGAGTCATCACAAGGTTTGGCGCTCCTTCCACCATCATTTCATATAATGCAAAATCATTTTTATGAGCTCAAATATGTGCATGGGAAATTGATCATAGTATATACTTGAGTACTTCTAATTACTATCCCCAACGTAATGGCTTGGTTGATTCCTCCAACAAAAATTTGATCAAAATCATAAAAGGGACAATAGAAGATAACCAAAGGTGTTAGCATTAAAATTTAATAATAGCCCTTTGGACTGATAGAATAACACCTAAAAGGGCTACTAGAAACTCACATTTCATTTTGGTGTATGGCAAGGAAGCAAGGCTTACTATCTCATTGGAGTTTCCATCACTACAATTAGCTCATCAATTGGAACTAATTGAGAATGATGTTATGTCTGGTAGAATAGCAGAACTAATGGAGCTAGAGGAGAAAAGAAAATAGGCCATGTAGACCTTGGAAGCACATCAACAATAGATGAAAAGACCCTTTGACAAGAAGGCTAAAGTTAAAAAATTTAGAGAAGGTGACCTTGTGCTGAAATGGGATGCAGACAGAGAAAAAGTAGGGAGGCAGTCAAAATTTGATGCACTATAGAGTGGTCCCTATGTGATTATCAGTTGCAAGCAAGCCAATGCTTTCCAATTGAGTAGGCCTAATGGTGAAATCTTGCCTATTCTAGTAAATGGAATATATCTTAAGCCATGTTTCTAATATAAATGAGTGTTTCGTGTATATAGTAGGTTAGTCTTCTCTCTATTTGTTCCTTTTTTCCAAGAAGTGCATGATTGCATGGTTTATTGTAGAGAGTTTTGGTTCTTGTTTTACAATTGCAGAGAGCAGTTTTGAGGTTTTACTCAACATGTTTTTATGCAATTTTAGGGCTTTTCTAGGTGGATCTTCATGATTTCTATAACTATGTTGCCCAATGGATGTGGAGGCTACTAGTCCATGCATAGCAAGCTTGCATCCCCCTAAGTCACTAGAATTGTTGGCCAATTTTGCCCTCTAACCAAAATGGAGAGATTTGAATTCAAACACAGTAATGTTCACATATTTTTAAAAATAAAATTAGAACATGCAACAATATATTTTATAACCTTGGGTTATTCCTCATTTCCTAAGTATTGTACATTTTAATTTTTTTGTGGGCCCATGTTTTATCAACTGTCAGATGAAAAAAGATCAAGGGTTGACCATTTATAGCGATTAATATTTTTGTGGGCCCATGTTTTATCAACTATCAAAAACTATAGTCTCTTTTTTCATAGTGACAAAATGATAAACTACCATGTAACACCATTGGCCCATACCTCTCCAAGTCAGTGTAGTTGTCAGTGGGACCTTTTGTTCATTGTTAGATCTTGAGTGATCTACGGTCATTTCTTTGTCACTTTGTAAAAGTCCTCATTCTTTATTTCATGTGACGAAGTGAAGTTGTGACATGTGTCTAGGGTGGGTCTTGTTTCTTTTGTGGGTGGTAGGTGAAGTGGACAAAGTGTCAGATGAGCTGGCATGGGGCCATATTTCCCGTTGGTTATTGCACTCACAAGATTAATGTATTTTTTGAACTATTAGATTTGTGAAGATCCATGGTTGTCACTTTGTCACTTTGCAAAGATACAAAGTAGTTATTTCATGCAACAAAGTGAGAGGTTAAAACATATACACGGTGGGCCTAGTTTGAAGGGTAACAACTATAGTCTCATCATGATTAAGGTTAATAGTGTTGTAAGCTATCATAGTTAAGTTTTAAGGGTGGTATGATTACTTGGTTAAAATGGTCAGACAAGTGAAGACCTTGTAAGTTGGAAAAAATGAAATAATATTATTCATCCAAGTGGCACTTTTTGGTAGCAGGATTCAATTTAACTATTGTCCTTGTTGATTTGTCAAGCCAAGAATAAAGAAAGATAGGGTTTCTTGTGTGATATGATCTTTCTAGTTGACCCCAGCCACCCCATAGTTATTTTTGTACTAGAAATGATGTGGAGGCATTCCTTCCACCACCTAATTGTCCATTGTGAGAAATTTTGGAATTCATTAGTGTCATTTCTATCACTTTAGGGTTGCTCTAGTCAAGGTTCCCATGATTTTCATGTCTCTACAAGTGTACTGGATTAGATTTATTTCTTGGATTGTCTTGATTGTTCTCAAAAGGCTTAATGGCAGTGGTTGTGGAGTGAATTTCAGTCAAAAATATCCTAGTTATGCTTGCACTATAAAAGAAAAGTTGTAATTCTTAGTAAATTCAACTCTTCTCTATTTTCTATGAAATTGTTCTACAAGTTTACTGTAAATACCCTTTGCCTTTGGACCTAATGACATTTTGGCTTATCTCCTTCAGTCATTAATGACTGTGCAAGATATATTTACCTTTCTTCAACATTTTGTGGCTATTTGTAATTTGCATCATTGTATCTCTTTTGACTTATAGATGATATATAAGTGAACTCTCTTCTTCCTTGTGTTATTCATTTTGGTTTTCTAATTTGCATGTGATTATTGGATTTAAATAAGTTTGAATCTATATATCTTTGATATCATAATAATTCAAGTGTGCATTTATGGGCAAAGATTGGTTTGAACACTCTATTTTGGTGCATCACCTCCTTAGGATAGATTAGGTTAGTATCTTGTGCATGCATTCTCCCCTCTCCCCCCCACAAGACTAGTTAGGTGCATCCTAATAGTAAAGGAACTTGGCATTCTCTAGAGACTAAACCTCATAGTTCAAGTCCCACAACTTGGAAGTTTTTTTCTTGTTTCACAAGGTTATCCTTAGATAAAAAGTTTGGACAAGGGTTTAAGCTTTTGTGATAACAGGTACCATGCCTACAAACTTTTTCCCTTTGGTCAAGGGTTTCTCTAGTTAACATATCCAGTGTTATTTTGCATGAGTATCTTGTTATAGTTTCTAATAATATTGCTCACATGGTTAAGTTTTTTAAAGGTTGATAATTGTGAAAATAGTTGGATAATTGATTCACCCCCTGCCCCCCTCTCAATTATATTGGTGGACTTTATATTCTAACAATTGGTATTAGAGCATTAGGTCCTTCAAGAGAAATCTTAACAGCTTTGGGAGATCACTGGTGAGTCACTTCAAAAATAAAATCTTAAGTCTAATGGAGGAAATTTTGACAAATATAAGATGGATCTTCTTGGTGATACATTAGAATGTTGGCATGAATGTTGATGATACTACTTTGGGGGAGTATTCTAAGCATTGGAGAGTATTGATATGTTGCATTCATGATTTTTTTGTTACTGATGTCAACATAGTACGGATAATGGTTTGATTTTTTGGTGATGCATGGTTATGAACATATTTAGCACAATATCATGATGATGTTGTTCAATGTGTAGAGTCTAAGTTGAAGACATGAAGAAATTGTACCTAATTTATAGAGAGCAATTTAGAGACAAAGTATTGGGAAAGCAATTCCTAATTTTTGTTTGCTATCTTACATATGAGATGCAGTAAAAAGAATCAAAGTCAAGCAATGACAAAAGACATAAGACATATATATATATATATATATATATATATATATATATATATATATATATATATATATATATATATATATATATATATATATATGTACACATACATATATATATATATATGTACACATACATATATATATATATATGTATGTTACAATACATATATATATGTATGTTACAATACATATATATATATATGTATTGTAACATACACACGCACACACACACACACACACACACACACACACACACATATATATGTATGTGTACACATACATATATATATGTATTGTAACACACACACACACACACACGCACACACACACACACGCACACGCACACGCACACGCACACGCACACACACACACACACACACACACACACATATATATGTATGTGTACACATACATATATATATATGTATATGTATATGTATATGTACATATACATATACATATATATATACATATATATATGTATGTGTACACATACATATATATATGTATATGTACACATACATATATATATATTTATGTATCTACATATATGTGTATATACATAGATATATGTATATATGTATATATATAGATATATGTATATATACATATATATATTTATATATATACATATATATACATATGTATATATATATATATAGAGAGAGAGAGAGAGAGATATATAGATAGAATGTCAGTAAGTGCATAAGCCCTAGTATCACACATGTGAAGTTTTGTATAGATTGTGAGCCGATGGTGCTATTGTAATTGTAAGTAATTAATTATCTTATTATAATTAATTAGGAAAGCCTCAAGGTCATCTCGAGGAATTATTTGGAAGATATGGTAGAAAGGGAAGATGTTTTCCTTGTTTGCAAAGTATTTATTATAGTATGAAGTTGGAAGTTTGAAAAGAAGTGGAGTGTTTGGTAAATACATATAAGTTATCTAGAGGATTATTGGATGTGAGATTTATAATTTGATTACAAGATCAGAAGGAGTAGAGGTCCAGTTGACATGAAAAAGAAAGAGGAAGGAGGTACATTTTATTTTTATTATTCTACCAGGAATAATACATATATCATTTGGAAAGTGGGTTCATTGGTCTTATGCTTAAATTTTTTTGGGCAATGGGTCTAACTGCCTTCCACAACTCCTACTAGGGTTGGTCCAACTCCTAACAAGGTTGGAATCTCCTAACAGGGAATGATACATACTGAATGTTGTTATAGACTCCTAACAAAGTTCATCCTCTAACAAGGAATATTTATATTAGTACATCATCTTGTGAGTACCATCCCCACTAGGGTTTTCCCTCTTATTAAGGGTTTCCCTAGTTAACATATCTAGTGTTATTGTGTGTGAGTATCTTATTGTGGTTTCTGATTATATTGCTCATATGGTTAAAGTTAATAAGGTTGATAATTGTGATAGTAGTTGATAATTGATCCCCCCCTCTTAGTTATATTGGTGGACTATATATTCTAACAATTGGTATGAAATAATTATGTACTTGAAGGATAAACTTAATAACTTTGGAAGATCATGGAAAAAAAGATTAGTCTTAAGTCAGATACAAGAAATTTCAACACCCAGAAGATGGAGATTCCTAGTGAGTTATCAAATATGTGTAAAGATCTAAGCATTGAGTTTCCAAATCTAGAATCCTTTTGTTGCATACAAAATAATATAATCACAAGAAATGATACAACCATATCCATAGAAGAAGGTATTGATCTTATTATAGAGCTAGAAGGTGTGAAATTTTTCATTTGTTGGATATGTAAAGATTTGGTCATTTTTCATCTAGATTTCCTAAGAGGGTAAGAAAATCTAGAAAGAGTTGACTTTCTAATGAAGATGAAGAATTTAAAGCTGGTATGGAAAGATTCTTGAATGTCACTAATGATAAAGATAATGAGCTTGAATTGGTTAAGAAAGAGGAAGTATTAGAAGAGATAACTTTGGTAACTATTTTGATCCAAAGGATAATCATGAAAATGTGGAAGTTATCATTGAGACTAACAATTATTTATAGAATGGGAATTATATTAAAGAGAAGAGATTTGATCCTAGAGCAGAAGAAAGAGTTGAGTTGATAACTCCTAGCAAAAATATATCAAACAAGATGAATGAACAAGGTGAAGTTGTAAGAAACAAGGCTAGACTTGTGTGCAAAGATGATCATTGGATTCAAGAAAAGAAGGAAGAAGCATATCAAATGGATGTTAAATCAGCTTTCTTGAATGGAGAACTTGAAGAAGAGGTATGCATAAGGTATCCTAAAGGATTCGCTCTAACAAAAGAAAAAGACATGGTATGCAGACTCAAGAAATCTCTATATGGTCTGAAGCAAGCACTTAGAACCTGGTATGCAAGGTTAAATAGTTATTTTGCAAAGCTTGGATTTGCTAAAGGTATAGTAGATAGTAACTTGTATTTCAAGGAAATTGAGAATGGTTTGCTAATAATAGTAATATTTGTTGATGACATCATATTTGGAGGTAATGATGAAGCAAGTGATAAGTTTGTTGAAGAAATGAATGAGTTTGAAATGAGCATGATAGGAGAAATGAATTTTTTTCTAGGATTGAAAATTGTGCAAAAATAGTGATGGTGTCTTCATTTCACAAGCTAAGTATCTAAAAGACTTGTTGAAAAGGCTTGGATTAGAAAGTTGCAAACTTATTGGTACACCTATGATAACTAGTCACAATTTATCCAACAAAGGTGAGACACCTCTAGTAGAGCAAAAGAAGTACAGATCCATGATTGGAAATTTGCAATATCTAACTCACACCATACCAAATGTAGAAAATGCAATTGGGATTGTAGCTAGATTCTAAGCTGATCCTAAGGAGTATCATTATGCATCAATAAAGAGAATATTTAGATATTTGATGATCCTAAGGAGTATCATTATGCATCAATAAAGAGAATATTCAGATATTTGAAAGGAGCATCTAACTATGGAATTTGGTATGATAGATTGAGTGATTTCTCTCTATGTGCATATAATGATGTGAATTGGGCAGGCAATATGGATGAAAAAAAGAGCACCAGTGGTGGAGCATTCTTTCTTGGAGGAAGATTGGTTTCTTGGCCAAGCAAGAAGAAAGATTGTATTTTGTAGAGTATAGCTGAGGCAAAGTATGTTGCAACAAAAAATAAATATAATTAAGTTATGTGGATGAAGAAAATGTTGAAGGATATCATAATTGAGTTTGAAGAACTTGTTATCATTTATTAGTGATAACACAAGTACAGTGAGTATGTCTAAGAATCATGTATTGAATTCTAAGAGTAAGCAGTGCTAAGAGAGAAAGAAATTGAAAAGGAGATTAGATTGAGTGTGTGAGTACTAAAGATTAGAATGCAGATATCTTTACAAAGCCTTTGCCTAAAGATATGTTTGAGTACTTGAGAGCTATACTTGGGGTTACGCCCCTGCCTACTTCTAAGTAGATGATACAATAAGTCCATTAGTCTAGTGGTATAGAGCACTATTGTTATATTGGATTGAATATTGATGCTTCCCATATGGGGAAGTATCTGTGATGATTTGAGTCATTGAGGACTCTTGGTATTTGGTTTTGAAAAGTGTCTTTGGACACTTGATCTGGTTGAAGACTTGGAGTAGCATGTTAGAAATTGGTATGTTGTAATATTGAGGCCTTTGACATTGATTTCAATGGGGGAGATAATATACATGAAAAATATCTCCTAAGAAATAGGGGAGAATAATTCCTAAGTATGAATGGGGGAGAGATATCTCTTGAGGGAGATTTAGAAAGATTCATGTAAGGAAGTAGGAATATACACCTGATGTATTGTCAGTTGTTTAGTGTGAAGTGAACAATTGTTTTCGATCCTAAAGAAGAAGAATTGATGTGTTGAGAATTATTAAGTGAACAATTGTTTTTATCCTAAACAAGAAGAACTAATGTATTGAGAATTATTTAGTGTGTGAACAATTGATGTTGGTCAGCAGCAGTAGTAGCAGAACACTATTTTGGTATTGTTGGAACTTAGATGGTTTTTCATCTATGTTGCCATTAATGGCAAAGGGGGAAATTTTTTAGCATTAATGTTGATGATACTACTTTGGGGGATTATCCTAAGCATTGGAGAGTATTGACATGTTGTATTCATGATTATGTTTGTCATTGATGTCAACATAGTAATATGGTTTCTATAAAGATTGGTTGAGTAACAGATAGAGATCTTAGTCATGTGAACAATGGTTTGATTGTATGGTCATGCACAGTTATGGACATGTTTGGTACAATTTCTTGATGATGTTGTTTAGTGAAAAAAGTCTAATTTGAAGGCATATAAAAGTTGTACTTAATTTATAGAGAGAATTTCAAAGAGAGTATTGGGAAAGTAGTTCCTATGCAGTAAGAAGATGTGTAGTGACAAAAAATAGTTTGTTGATGATGTTAGCAAGTGTGCAACCCCTAGTATCACATGTGTGAAGTTTGTATAGACTATGAGTCAACAGTGCTATTGTAATTGTAATTAATTAATTATCTTATTATAATTAATTGGGGAATCCTCAAAGCTGACTCAAGGAATTAATTTAAAGATACGATATAAAGGAAAGATGTTTTCCTTGTTTTCAAAGTATCCATTGTTGTATGAAATGAAAAGTGCATAAAGGAGCAGAGTGTTTGGTAAATACGTGCAAGTGATCCAAGGGATTATGGGATGAGAGATTTGTGATCTAGTTTCAAGATCAAAAGGAGAAGAGGTTTGGTTGATAGGATAAAGGAAGGAGAAGGAAGTACATTTTATTTCTATTATTCTAAAAGGAATAATATAGAGATCATTTGGGCAGTGGGTTCATTAGTCTTATCCTTGAAGTCATTTGTGTAATGGGTCTAGATGTCTTTCACAATTCCTAACAGGTTTGTAATATCCTAATAGGGGTTCAAAGTCTCCTAATAGGGATTGATATATTGAATGTTGTTATAGACTCCTAACAAGGTCCATCCTCTAACAAGGAGTATTTATGTTTGTAAATCATCTTGTGGGTACCATCCCCACTGGGTTTTCCCTCTGATCAAGGATTTCCCTAGTCAACATATCTAGTGTTATTGTGTACGACTATCTTGTTGTGGTTTTTTATTACATTTCTCATATGGTTAAAGTTTATTGAGGTTGATAATTGTGATATTAGTTGGGTAATTGATTCACCCCCCCCTCCCCCAGTTATATTGGTGGAATATATATTCTATCACAAAAATGTGAAAAGAACTGAGCATTGAGTTTCCAGAACTAGAATCCTTCTATTGCATTCAAAAGAATAGGGGTGCAAATAAAGATAAATCTAGATCTAAAGAAGACATGAAGATCAAGGAAGGTATTGATCTTCTTATGAAAAGAGAGCTAGAAGGTATGAAAATTTTCATTTTTTGGACATGTAAAGAGTCTGGTCATGTCCTAAGAGAGCAAGAAAAACTAGAAAGAATTTTCTTTCTAATGATGATGAATAATTTAAAACAAGTATGGAAAGATTTTTGAATGAAAATGAAGATAAAGATAATGTGCTTGAATTGGTTAAGAAAGATGAAGTATTAGAATAGATAGCTTTGGTAACTATTATCGATGATGATGAAGAAGAAGATAATATTAGAATTGTTAGAAGTTCTTGGCTTATGTAATGAATAAGAAGTTCAAAGTGTATTAGATGGATGTCAAGTCATCTTTCTTGAATCGAGAATTTGAGGAAGAGGTATACATTTAGGTTTCCCTCTAATAGAAGAAAAAGATATGGTATGGAGACTGAAGAAAGCTCTATATGATTTGAAACAAGCACCTAGAACCTAGTATGCAAGGTTGGACAATTATTTGGTAAATCTTGCATTTGCTAAAGGTATGAAAGATAGTAACTTTTAT
Source organism: Cupressus sempervirens (assembly GCA_028749045.1). Classification (NCBI taxonomy): domain Eukaryota; kingdom Viridiplantae; phylum Streptophyta; class Pinopsida; order Cupressales; family Cupressaceae; genus Cupressus; species Cupressus sempervirens. The sequence continues at coordinate 839,331,723 of CM053783.1, forward strand.
TTGAAAGAAATAGAGAATGAATTTTTGATAATAGTAATATTTTTTGATGACATGATATTTGGAGATAAAGATGAACCAAGTGATAAGTTTGTTGGAGAAATGAAGAATGAGTTTGAAATGAGTCTGATAGGAGAAATAAAGTTTTTCCTAAGTCTAAAATTTGTGTAAAATAGTGATGGTATTTTTATTTTTACAAGCTAAGTATCTGAAATACTTATTGAAGAGATTTGGATTGGAAAGTTGTAAGAATGTTTGTACACCAATAATAAATGGTAACAAGCTATCTAGCAAAGATGAGATACCTACAGTTGAGAAGAAGAAGTACATAACCATGATTGGAGGTTTACAATATCTAACTCACACTAGACCAGGTATAGAAAATGTGGTTGGTATTGTAGATAGATTTCAAGTTAATCATAAGCAATATCATTATGTAGTAGTAAAGAGGATATTTAGATATTTGAAGTGAACATATGATTATGGAATATGGTACGATAGATTAAGTTATTTCACTTTGTGTGCTATTATTGATGTGGATAGGGCAAGCAGTATGGATGATTGAAAGAGAACTAGTGGTTGAGAACTCTTTCTTGGAGGAAGATTAGTTTCTTGACTAAGCAGGAAACTAGATTTTATTTTGTAGAGTACAGTTGAGGTAGACTATGTAACCATAGCAAATAATTGTAATCAAGAGATGTGGATAAAGTAGATGTTGAAAGATATTATGATAGAATTTGTAGAACCTGTTACCATATACTATGATAATACAAGTATAGTAAGTATGTCTAAGAATCTTGTATTGCATTTTAAGGCTGAGTATATCTCTATCAAGTATCATGTTTTGAGAGATAAGGTAACATAAAAGGAGATCAGATTAGAGTATGTGAGTACTAAATATTAGATTGCACATATCTTTACAAAGTCATTACCTAAAGCTACATTTGAGTACTTAAGAGGTATGCTTAGGGTTATGCCCCTTCCTACTTTAGAGTAGATGATGTAGAGATTGCACTAGTCCAATGGTATAGAGCACTATTATTTAACTAGATTGAATGTTGATGCTTCCTATAAGGGGTATCTATGATGAGCAAAGTTATTGAGGACTCTTGATAATTGGTGTTGAACAGTTTCTTTGGACACTTGAGCTAATTGAATTCTTGAAGCTATAAATTGATATAATGAATCCTTTGTCATTGATGTCAATGGGGGAGAGAATGCATGAAAAACATCTCCTAAGTATGAATAGGGGAGAAGTAGTTATTAGGGATTTTTAGAAAGATTTTTGTAAGTAAGATAAAGGAATGTCTCTATTGGGGAGATATGCAACATGAAGAGTTTTTATTAATGGGGGAGAAGCTAAGAAGTTTCTTAGTGAACAACTCATGGTGCCGATCTAGAAGATGAAAAATGGAGCAATGTTGCAGAGGATTTTAGATTTAATTGATGAAGAGGATCACTAATACATAAAATCTCAAGTGAGGTCTCTTATTTGAAATATAAATATAAAATCCTCAATTAAATCTAAAATCCTCTGAAACATTGCTCCATTTTTATTACAAAAATATAAAATGGGTTTGATGGTTCTATGCACAAGGGAAACTTGTAATAGTGAAGCAAGGTTTTATTTTGTCTATGAGCCTTCATTGTTTTGGGTTGCAAGTAACCGTAAAGTGATGTCATTAGAAAGAACATGTTGTGTGGGACTTGATAAATTGCCACTGGGGCCCTAAGAAGAATGAATCAAATTGTGACATGTCACATATGTCAAATGGGCCCAACCCGCATGGAAGATAACTTTAATCATTCATTTTGCATGTGCTTAAATCAACGGTGATATTTTTTTGAGATCTAATCTAGGTCATTGATTTGTTAAAGAGAGAAATTTTCCATTATGCTCTTACATTTGTAAGGATACCTTGTGGATGAAAAGGTGCTTAACATCTTTCTCTGTGGATACGAGATTGGCTTGGCGTATGAGTGTAAAAGGTAAAATGAGGAATGAAATAGATTCTCTATGCTGGTACAAGATGTGTTGAAGCATAACCACATAAAGGTATGTTGAGAGGGTTTGAGATCCTATGATAAAAGGGGCCACGTAAAAGGGTAAAACAAATTGTAAGGCCATGCTTAAAGAACCCTAATGCTTCTACGCTTGGAATTTTTTGAAGCATCACTAGAGAAACATAAGGGTTTGATAGCTATATCTCTAGAGTTATGAGGATTTAAGGGTTGGACTCAGTGTATAAGCGAAAGACCAAATTTTAAAAAGAGATCAATTGAGGTGTCATGACAATTAAGAAAAAAGGACAAATTCACCGTAGTCAAGTAAAATAAAAAATAGAAAGGTGCTACAAGATCAAATTACACGGTTGATATTCTTTTCTAACATCCTAAAAGGGTGGTATTAAAACTAATGCATGCATAATTCATTAAAGCTGGTAGATTGCATGATTAAACTATAAAGATTTGATTGAAAGTTCAGAATATTTTCTATTTTGAAGAGCTTATGTTTTATGTTCTGAAAATTCTCCAGGCATCCATAGCTTTGTGTTCTCTATACCATTATTTTAAGAGTTTAAGATAGATTTTCATAAAACAATGGTAGACATGGATGTTGAAGAGATTCCTGCTGAGGAAGTAGAGGTTGAAGAGGAAGGTGATGATGTTGTAGAGGTCACACTAGAAGGGAAGAAGAAGAAGGGTATAGTAAAAATAGAAAATAAATCAAGGGTTTGAAAGTTGAATAAGCATGCAGAGGACTAGTTGAAGATACTTCCAGGCTCATCCAATGCAATCTCAGCTATTGACCAAGTTTTTAAAGACCCTTACTTCTTATGCAAAGATGCAAAATGCCCTAAGGTAGATGGTTTTAATCTATTTTTGTATTTTTACTAGAACTAAATTGAGAACATACCAATATGCAACCCATCTAACAAGAACATGGAAAAATTGATATTCCCAAAGGTATTTGTTGATGTGGACTACTTGAAGGCTTCGATAAACTCATATAACCTAGTCACAAGGTCATTTCATAGACATAATGGGAGTATTTTATGCACACTTGATAGGACTTCTTTCATAGAAGCTTTTGGTTTGGAGGGACAAATGGATGTGCCCATAGATATTGATAACTTACTGTGAAAATTTGCGAGAAACAAGACTCATTGTCTTAATAATGTGATGCTGCCCCAAATCCCCTACAATATCAAAAAGACAAGGTGGATACCAAAGAAAGTAGAGGATCACTTTCCAGTAAGTAGATTCAAACACTACTTCAAGAATACAGTGTATGGATTACACAAGGTTCTAGGAAGTGATGGGGCAGAGGATTGTGTATATGGTTCATTGTTTTTGATAGCATGTGATATATAGGATACTTTCCACAATAGGGAATATGATTATGTGGGTGTCATTATGGATAGCATGCACCATCAGATTGTGAATGCCAAGAAAGGAGAGATGAAGGACTTCAAATTTCATCATTACTCATTTTTGATGTACCTGATCCTATATAAGAACATTGGTTACATCAGTCAAGATTTCATTGATCAAACTTCTGATGAATTTGGTGAGTTGATTGTGCAATTATGGACTCACATTTGGGATAAAAAAAATCATTATTCAAATGCAATTGTATTTTTCAATTTGTTTAGTTTTGTGATCATGAGGATGGTAGATCATACTTTCTTTAGGGCCCCTAATGTTTTGAAAACATTACTCAGACCTTCCTTTTTGGATGTGTTGGTGTTTGAAACTATTGAACAAAAAAATGTTCAATACCAAAGTGATCTAAGGATTAGCTATTTCCCATTGACAATTATATGTGCAAATCACTTGGGCCCAACTTTAACAAAACCAAGGATGGTTTTCTACTCTTTAGGTTTTGCTAAACCAAGGTGGGTATACCTAGGGATGATTCGCCAAGATATTGTTTATGAAAATTAATTTAGTTTCATTCTGATTCTCATCTTCTATCCCTATCACATATGCAATTTATCCATTTGTTGATATTCTCTAATTTATACACATCCCTCATAAGTAGATTTGGTCATAGTTCTCCTTAAGTTTACAATTATTCCTATAAATAGTAGCTACCTAAGACTCAGAAACAAAATATAAAGGAGTACTAACCAGCATTACAACCTTGACAAAATAAAATTAAAATGATTTTGAATTTATAATTGGTTTTTCATGTAGACGCAGAATCTATTCTCAATTATTTTTTATTTGTGTGACCAGTGCCTTATCCATGGGGGCAAAGAGTCAACTATTGGTAGGAGATCTCATTTCAAATAACTTGTAAATGAACTAATTAACTGTAGTCACCTATTTCCATTCTTACAAAATATCATTTTCATAAACTCGTGAATTCTACTGATTTATTGAAGCATTTACATAATCCCTTGAATTAAGAGCAACAATAAAGCAACATACAACCCATCCAGACTGCATTCAATCAATTGAACCTTATTCAAATGACCTCAAAATTAATTAACTCATGAGAAGGAGACAAAAATTGGTGACACAGATCCAATGTAAATACCCTTTTGCATTATCCTTTTATATGACTAAAACAATCACCAATAGAAAATCATTGAGAAACCCAGAATATCTTATTGATTCTGTCATTTCTTTATGCTATCAAAAAGTACATAATTGGAAGTAAACTCAAAATAACAACTATATACAACTAGACCCAATGTATTTTCTTGAAAATTGAAAAATACACAAGTCTTGGACCCTTTCTCTAGCCTTGGGATCTGACTTATATAGTGTGAGATGCAAAAAGCTTCAGGCTCAAAGAAAATTACAAGCGTCCCCTCAAAAAGATAGTTACATTTTTCTCCTACAAAAAGACAAAATTGTGTGTAATAGAAAAACTTATACATCAAACATTCTTTTGGCAGGCCCCTTTTATGTTACATCTCTTGGAATGACAAAAATGCTATGATTTGATTCTTTTATCATTCTAATTCCTTGGAGTAAGTTTCTATCAGGCTTGAGAGTGATGATTCATCTTCAGTTACCTACAAATTCACTTTAACTTTGGTATTCTCTTTGTCTTCATCATCGACTGTAAAGGTAACTCTTCTACCCCATTACCTTCTGCCATCTATTCTTTAGACATGAATTTTTACTTCCATTCATTGTAGGCAGTATCATTAGGCCAATCAAAATTTAGGACCTCTCTTTATATAGTTATCAAAGAATTTCCAACTGCCTCTATATCAACAAAATCTTTTCTGATGGCACTATAAAATATTTGCACTTTAACCAACTCCTCATTGGTCATAGCCCATTATAAGTGCCCAGTTTCATTTATGACATTATTCATCCTTTGATAAAATATCTCATCCAACTCTTTTTTCCACTCGTCTTTTTCCTTTACTTTATCAACAATATTTAGAGCACTAGGAAATAAATCAAATTTTTCAACTATATACTTGGAAAAACAAATTGTCACTCTTTTCTGAAAAGAATCGCGTTTGTCATCAAAACCTTCTAATTTAGTCAACAAATGAAAAATGTTTTCTATTTGATGACAAGGCAATTGGATGAGAGATATGCACATGGTAGTGATATCATTATTTCTTTCTATCCACTTCTATACAAGAGGTATGAATTTAACCTCATCTCTTATTTCTGCAATCCTTGCCAATTGATCAAAGAATGTTGGCCATTCAGTTCTATCTATCAAATATAGTATGCCCTGCCTTATCTTTTCTTCATATTGATTGTTTAACTTTACATGCAAAGCATATAATTGGGGTTGACTTAAAAGATTCAATAGGTGGCCTGGGGGGTAACAATCGTGGGTTTGCTACAATCTCCTACTTTTCTTTTCCCAATTTGCTTCTCCATTTGAGATACTTGGTTTTCCAATGATTGTATTTGTTTACCCCTATCCTCATATGCTTTCAAAACTTCCTCAAACCTAGCATTGAGTTGCACAAACCTATCATCTTCTTGTCCAAATATCACAGTACCAAATTTCATCATTTCTAATGCCATTCCAAAAATCTATTTGCTGCCAACCTCACCAACCTTGAATACTATTAGTGCACTAGTATGCTCTGTAGTAGAGATTTCCTACATTCTAGTTTTTTCTCTCTTCTCAATTGACCATATTATGAAGGCTTGGTGGTCATCACTAAATTTAACTCCCTTGTGAGCCTGCAGCACCTCTTCCTCAATTTTATACTATACATCCTTTTCTTTTCTAATTGAATCAAAAATCATAGCATTAGCTATGTCCCAATCTGGCAAAATTAAGACCCCTGACTATTTAACTATTTTCCTTTTGACCTCAAGTGTAAACTTGGAAAAATCATTCAAAAACTTAGATTTCACCTCCTCCTTCATAATAGAGTCTAGTTTATCAAGTTGTTCTGCTTTTATCTTCTCACATGTTCTCTCAAAATTTACTATGTTTCTCCTCCACAAAAATTATGTAAAGGCCCTAGATTTAACAAAATTTTCATCATTTATAAACTTCTCAAAAGCTTAGGAAACTATTGGATCTATCTCCTTACTTTGATAGTCAGCAACTATAAGGTCCAAGGAGGGTACAGGAGGCTCTTGAGGTACTCCACTCTCCAAATCTATGGTAGTAACAATAACATCCCCTTCTCCACCAATCTATCTCAGCTGCTCCCTTAAAGATGCTTCATCATCTATTTTAATTGGGGTTTGGCTTGGGGAGTATTGCTCTACATGGGAGGAAGATCCTTGCTCCAACTTCTGTCTCTTTCGGCACTAGCTACAGATGAGCAATCTGGCCTTGGTCTTTCTTGAGGAGGAGCTTGTTTTACATGTTTCACCATCACATATCCTACCCTCTTTTGCAAAGTGTATTGACCAGGAGCTACTATGTTTCCACTATGTATTTTTTTATGTACTTTTGCAGCCCTATCTAGATAGGTTTTATCATATGTAGCTTTTTTTTCATTCATTATTTGCATGATTATAGCAAAATTATTCATCAAGACCTGCATTTTAGCTCCCCAGTACTTTTTATCTTTCAAGGGGTAATAAGAAGAGTCAAAAGCATATATGAATTCCAAAGTTTTACTAAACACTATCTATTTTTCCTTCCTTAATTCATGTTCCTGCAAAGAGAAATGTTTTTGATAATGTCTTTAGGAAAATATACCTATTGTGCCATGTGGGCAGCTTTTTTCCTTTCTCTTAAAGGATAAAAAAACCCTTCTTGATCAATAAATCTTGCATGGGACTCTACCATTTTATACCTATCTAGAAATAAATTAAGGTGTTGCATCCCTTTCTCACAAAAACAAAATCATGTGCTATAGTAACAACTAGAAAGAAAGTACCTTTCTTGCAAAAATCTCTTTCATCAATGGTCCCAATTTGCCACAATAATTCTGCTATCCCTATCTTTAAAGGCACATGGAATGGTAGCACATGAGGCTTCCCCAAAAATTTGTATACTCTAATTATTGTAGAAACATTGTATGGGATTATATCCCCCAGTTATGACTAACCAAAAGCCCTTTTGCATGGTCCTTGGGTCTGACCAATTCTAGCAATGATTGTGGAATCCTAGGGCTATCTCCTCTCAAAATAAATCTAAGCTTGGATGAAAAATATCTATCAAACCTTACAAAGTTGGCATCTCTAGCCTCTTAGGTCATGTCAACACTCCATAGCTGAACTAGATTCTTCTCTCCATCCATTGTTACTTCTAACTCCATACCCTTTGAGAAGTAGGTAACTCCCTTATACAAACATACATGAATGAGCAGTGAGTACCAAAAAAAGGGTTTATTTACTTTTCCTTGTGATATCTCCACCAAACCAGTGTGAATTTCTCATGCAAGGAAAGTGGAAAAATCAAGAATAATGCTGATCCCAAATTGTAGATTCTAAGCCATGATAAGAACAATTGAGCCCACGATTTGTTCGGCTTCATCTATCCCAAAAATCTTGCAGAGAGAAAAATATAATGCTTGAGCCCTAAGATTGAAATATCTTCTCATCAATGGCTCTGGGGTGTTTGCAATAATCACAAATAATGTACCAATCCTAGCAACATGCTCTTGCAATGGCCCTATCCTTAAGTATATCCTTTGTACATCATACCTCACTTGAAGTTCATCCATATCAATTGTCTCATACATAGCATGGTTAGGGTTTAAATTGAAAAATTCACTAATCAATTCAAGGAAAACCTTAAAAGTGTTTACTCCAGCATGGTTCTTTACCCATCCTGTAATAGGATCATACTTCTTAGCTAGATCAGTCAGTAGATCACTATCAAAGAAAATTGCAGGGACTATTAATTTCCCAATGTCAAATTCCCAGACATTGCTCATAGTGATATCTAGTTTTCATTCTAAAAACCACTTCTTAAAAAATTCTAATCCTCCCATAGAGACTTGGGCATCTCTTACCTAGTTAGCCCTATCTGAAAAACCCTCTGCTATAGCTACCCTAGGGTTCTTTGGGATGAGCTCTCTCCCCTTAATTATCTCATTTACTGATAGTGGGAATTGTTCAAGGAAATCATCATGCACAACCCTCTTAAGATAATTAGTTTGTCTTGAGAATTCCTTTTGTGGAGGCATTTTCTAAGATTTTTAAATTTTTATAACACCAAATTCTTGTTATTTAGAAGTTACAGAGAACTTACTCATGAAATCATGTTTCTTCTCTATAGAATCTCTATTGTAATTTGACTAAATTTCTCTACAAAATTTTATACCCCAGCTTTAGAAGTTCTCTACACTATGATAACCTTTTGTAATTTGGTGGTTCAATAATGGTGATATCATGCATTATATTCAAGCATTGAAATTACATGAATGAACTCTAAACCATATTAACTTCCAGTAGTCGTAATTTCCAAATTGCAATCAGATTTGAATCTTATCCCTTGATCTCATCAAATTGGATGGCCTTAATTCAAAAAGAAAAAATATCTATGACTTAAAAAATATGGCCATGTGTTGATCAAGCACTTCCTCACATTGCTTAAGTTCCTTGCATTTTGCAAATGTAGGAAAGTGCCAACCGTTGATCTTCCTCCAAATCAATGGCAAAGAGAAATAACACATTTTTATGGTAGCAAGTAAAACGTGTAATACAACTGGCTTAATAAATATTCCAACCTAGTGCACATCATCCCACTATGGTAGCAACTAGTCCCACTTTTCCAAATGTCTCGTTAGCACTTTCTTGCATTGTTTAAATTTCTTGCAACTTGAAATTGCAAGCAAGCACTAACCCTTGATCCTAATTGAATCAACAATCACAAATTCTGATACCTTGATGATATCTACTCAACTACATTGACCAATGAGAACTCTCCATGCAAATCTATGCCTCTGAAAAAATTCCACACAAGTAGGTCCCATTCTATCTTGTAAGAAAGTGAGTCCTTGATGTCACCTGCCATGCGTTAGACTAGTATTTCCCTACATTTCTTAACCAGAGAGCATTTTTCATGATGTGGGCAAGTGTCAGTTGTTGATCTATGTAAGATCAATGGCAGTACAACTTAAAACCTTTTGAAATTCTAAGATGGAGGTGTTGACCTCACCCTAGACATGTATCCACATGGCACTTCCCCACATTGTTTAAGTTTCTTGCAAGTTCTTAATGCGGGCAAGCGCCCTTCATTGATCTAACCAAGATCAACAGTGGATCACAATCTTTGTCTTCTATGGTCCAATCATCCAATTCAACCAATGAAATAATTTCTTTTAGCCCTTGTGCTTTGAAAAATCCATATATCATATTAACTATTAATTTTTTTGTGCTTGTAACATCATTACTTCCAGCTAGGCACATGTGTCATATTCTACCAATGGACGTGCTTGAACTATCACCATTTTACAACACAGCATAACTTAGCAATTTTCCCAAAAGCTAGTCCCACCTTGCCATGTGTCACAAGGACACTTGTTTTTATTCTTTAAAAGTTGAGCAATTCCTTATTGCGGGTAAGCACTGGCCACTCAAAGATCCATGGTCGATAAAGCTTTCACCCTCTTAGATAAAAAAAACCTTTTTTATTGGCACAACTGGCAATACACATCACCAATCTCTTTAAAGTTTGGTACAACATGGAACATACCCTACATCCTTGGTCCCACCCTACTACATGTCAAAATATTGCTTGCCCATGTTACTTATCTGTCAAGCAACTTGAAAATGTAGGCATGCACTAACCATGGATCTAATAGAGATCAACGATCACAAAATCATACATCTTTATAATATCGCGTCAGCTGATTTGACCAATGGAATACTTCTTTTTAGTCCAACTCACCTAACAACTACCATGGAAGACACATCATTTTTACCTTCTAAAAAGGTGGGCCCATGATGTCATGCATCACACTAGCACATACCCACATTGCTTAAGTTTCATGAATTTTAGAAATGTGGGCAAGTGCTAGCCTTTGATTTTAACAAGATCAATGGTGCATCAAAAATTGTGGCACACTAAAGTTCTGTCATCAACAAGGTCTACATGGTGCAAAGGTGTGTGCCCACTTTAGTTAAACACCTTACATTTCAATGGTACAGGGATGTGCCATATGTTGATCTTTTACAGATCGACGATTGATCAAAAAGGTGTTGTAGTTAATATTTTTCAATAAAGCATTCGAAATGACTATGATCAAAAGCAAGGTTAATAAAGTTCTATCAAATTTTATGAAATCATCCTTATGTAAGCCCAACCTTAGGGTAAATGTGTCCCACCTAAAACATTTTGAAATATCACTCTCAAAATTATTTTCAAAAGCTAGGGTAAAAGAACTAAGGCATTAGGGTTTTTTATGAACTTTACCCAAGGTTTGACTTAAGTTAAGAAATAAAAACCCAAATAGTCAAGGCTTTTTTCTTTTAAATGCACAAAATAGGAATGGTGAAAAATCAGGCCAATAGGATGAAAAAGTGAAATTGGATCATAATTTGGGTGATGTATTTTTTTTTAAGGAGTGCACCTTGATGAGAGTTTATGCATGCCCACAGCCTCCCCATATATTACCCAAATATCTACCTCCTAGGTTAGCTATTATTGAATTCTTTTGGAAATTTTTCATGATGAACAAAGAGATGATTCCTCCTTCCCTGCACAAATCAACATTTTTCTGTAGAAGTTTTAAAATAGGAGATTTTATAATTGGGAAGAATGCTTATGAGGAGCTTAGTGAATATTTAAGCCAATATAAATTTGCCACTAGACCCTACAGAATGTATGACCCAGAAAACTATGTAACAAATGAGGTAAATGCTATTAGGGGTTAAATTCTACCTCCCATCAAACCCATCCCTATAGAAGATTTAATTGCTAATATAGTAGCAATAGGGGAGTTTGATGAGTTTTTGGGGAAGTATGCTGAAATCAAAAAGGTGGAGGATGCCTTGAGGAGAACCAACCCAGAATTCAAGGGTTTTTATACAGAGATCCCATATCTTGGGAATTTAAGAAAAATGATTGATAAATTTGATCTTATCATGGCCCAAATGCAAAATAAGCCAATGGGAGAAGAGATAGTAGTGAACAAAGAATCCCCTGAGCCTGATGTCTAGTTGGAAATTGATGTTGAGGAGGAATAATAGCCATCATCTTCCACATGGGTGGCAAAAGGAAATAAGAGATAGAAAACCATGTACATCCTAGAGAGGGTGGTGAGAAGAGCCTTGCAAGTTATACCAGGAAATTATTAGTATTTTTCTAATATCAGGCAGAATTACTTGCAAGAAAGGGCAACAAAGGTAGGAAAAGCCTCAACTAATCTACAAACTGTAGCCTCCAAACTGGATGACAGACTCATCCCATCTAAGAAATTCATGGAATATGATAATTTTATTAAATCATCTAAAAAAAATTAAAATTATATAAAATTAAGCAAAATGAGCTCACATTGAGCCTCGTGCCAAGAGAGGATCCTGAGAAGAATAAAGATCTAGTGGATAAACTATTGGTATATGATCTAGAAAGTGAAACTATGACCCCTGCAAAAGCCAAGGAGTTGGTGCATAGAAGTGGCATGATTTTAATGCCAAGATGGGACATAGAAAGGTCCTTTGTACTTGACCAAATTAGAAGGCAAGATAAGGCAATTAGTTATGAAGCCAACAACACTAAAGGATTGAACAGAGGGTCGGGTTTTAATATAGATGCTAAGACCCTAGTTGTATGGAGTGTTGCCCCTGACACTAAGAAACCTAAAATGATGAATATAGAGGAGACTACTCAGGGAAATATGATTGTTTGGACATTCGACAGTATCACAAGAAAAGAGATTTCTAGCCTGGTTAAACACTTTACACTCATGAATGAGGAAAAGGTGGATAAAATTGAGGACAAGCTTGTTGCTGCATATAATGAATGCTTAGATGTTAAAAAAGTTGTATGAATAAGAGATTAGAACAAGTTATGTGCAAAAATAAATAATAGAAGAGTTGGAGGAAAAAGTTTAGAACTTGGAAGAGGAAGTTACATCCCTAAAGGACCAACTAAAAATTGTAGCAGAGGCAAAACATGCACAAGGAAATGTGGAGGAGGTTAGGTACACTATTTAAGTAGAGGTTCAAATAGAGGATATACCCATAGGGGTAACAATGCCAATGCCAATGCTAGAGAAGTTGAGGTTTCTCAATCTGATAGTGGACCAAAAAGGGGTGTAATGTTGAGTATGTTAAATCATAGGGTAGGAATCTTGAAGAGAATCTCTCAAGATGTATATAATGCATTCACCAATTTTCAAGTTGCCAAACAAATGTGCAAAGAAGTAATAGGTTGGCTTGACCCCATTTTTCAGCAATGGGGACCTTATATGCAATGTTTTGATAGACTGATACCTTTGCTAGCTAAGAAGCCAGACCTTCCTAATAAGGTCATTTTTGTTAAAGAGGGTATGGATAAAGTGAAATGTTTTTTATAGTTCTTTACAAGAAAATTGCCAATTGTTCAGAATAAGATGAAAATGTTGATTAATGGGTTTTATTCCTTAATCCTTTCAATCCTCAATTCTAATAACCAAATAAAAATTTGGAATGAATGGTCTAGTTCTTTTGACCATATTGAAAACTTGCCATAGGTGGTATCCATTTTTGAAGGTGACATTGATGAGTTTTCTTCTAATGAACTCATTGATACTTTGTTCAAAGTTGAAACTAAAATGAATAGATTCATCACATAAGGGAAGGTAGTTACAGATGCTAGGTGGAAAAAGTCTATTGGTGAGTTAACAACAATCAAAGCATGTGAGTGGCCAACAAAAAGAGAAGATATTTTATGGGAGATAATCACAAAAATAAAGGCTTTACTAATAGGGGGTAGTTGAAGAAGAGGACAAAATTTAAGATTTGATTCTCTAGCTATCATGTGCAACTATTTCTACTTTTTTCTATTTGTGTTAAGGATTCAAAGATATTTTCAAAGTTTTTTGTATTCCTTGTTGTGTTAAGGATTCAAAGATATTTTAAAATCTTGTTGTATTCCTTGTTGTAAAAGGACACCTGTACTCATTTATATGCTTATATAAATGAGTTTTCAAGGCATTGTGATAGGTCTGAACGGCTTGAAAAAAATATGTTTCTCTCAAGAAAAGTATAGTTAGTCTAGTTGTATGTAGTTGTTTTGATTTTACTTTCAATTTTCTACTCTCTAATAATATATAGAAATGACAGAATTGGTAAGATATTCTGGGCTTTTCATTGAGTTTCTATTAGTCATTGTATTAATCATCTAAAAGGATAATACAAAGGGGTACTTATATTATATTTGTGTCACCAATTCCTATCTCCATTTTATGAGTTTGCTTACTTTAAAGTCATTTGAATAAGGTTTAATTGATTGAATGTAGTCTGGATGGGTTGTATACTAGTTCTATTGTTGCTTTTAATTCAAGGAATTATGTAAATGCTTCAGTGAATCAATAGAGTTTATCAGTTTATAAAAGGGATACTTCATAAGAATGGAAATGGGTGATTACAATTGATAGATTCATGTAAAAATTATTTGAATTAGATCTCTAGCCAGTAGTTAACCTTTTGCCCAATGGATAAGTCACTGGTCATATAAATTAGATGTGAGAGAGAGAGTAAATTCTACCACTACATATCAAATCAATTATAAAATCAAAATCATTTTCGTTTCATTTTGTTCAAAGTTATAAATGCTGATCACCACTGATTTATATCTAGTTTCTAAGTCTTAGGTAGCTCCTATTTCTAGAAATATTTGTGAACCCTAGGAGGATAATGACCAAATCTACTTATGAGGGATGTATATCAATCTAAAAATATTAAAGAATTGGATAAACTATGTATGTGTCTAAAGATAGAAGATGAGAATCAAAATGAAACTAAGATAATTTTCATACAACAATTTGCATTTCAATCATCCCCTAGGTATACCCACCTTGGTTCTGCAGAGCCTAAAGAGTAGAAAACCATCCTTGGTTTTGTTGAAGTTGGATCCAAGTGGTTTGCACATGTGATTGTTAATAGGAAGTGGCTAATCCTTAGTTTATGTGAGTATTATCACTTTAGTATTGAGAATTTTGTTGTTTAGTAGTTTTAAACACCAATTTTTTCATCAATGTCATTTTTTATCTTCATGTTCTCATTTCCACAAGTAATTTTCATTTTCATTAGCCTTACACATCATTACATTTAGTTACATCTCATTCACTCATCATTTCACATTAATCATTATTTTCATCATCAAGGCCTCGTGAACTCTTTGTGGTCTTTGAATGTCAAACATTTGGGTTGCACTTTCATCTTATTACAATCATTTTTTTTTACCACCACTTACATCATTTCATTCCTCATTTGATTTCTTTCATTTTCATCCCATTATCTCATTTTCATTCCATCATTTTAATAATTTCATTTTTCTTTTCATTACCATATTTAATTCCATTTCATTTACTTAAATTATTTCATTACCTCATTTTCTTATCATTTTCATTTCATCATTCTAACTCATTTCATTTTAATTTCATTATCTCATCTTCATTTCTTCATATTACTATTAGCATGAATACTGATGATATTCCTTTGGGGCAGTATCCTAAGCATTGCTAGAGCATGTGGGAGATTTTTGGCATGATTAACATTTTACATTCATGATTGTGTTTGTCATTGATGACAACATGGTATAGTTCATGTGAAGGCTAGCAGAGTAGCAGACATAGAATGAGGTTGTATACATAATGTAAAGATGGTAAAGTGAAGTTTAGTTAAGGATGTGTTCTATACTATGTCATGATGATGAGGTTAAGTGTGCATGAAGTCAAAGACACACCGAAGATGTACTTGATTTATAGAGAGTAGTATAGAGACAGAGTACCTAATAAACAATTTCTAATGATTGGATGGTATCTCTTAACAAAGATAGAATTGGGATATGCAAAGTTATATAGTGACAAAGGATAGTTTGATGATGACATCAGTAAGTGCACAAGTCTGGAGTTGCATGTGTGAGAATGATAATTTTTGCTTTTGAAACTAGTATTTTCCATCTTACCAATTTGGAAATTTTTGCATAGATCCATATCAAGTTTCTTCAAGCTAGGAATACCTCTTATTCTTTTATGTTTGCTTATCTTAATGAGATTATCAAAGTTTACATGACATAATCTTTTGTGCATCAATTAGGTTTCTTCTACTTGAGCAACAAAACATGAACTTTCACTCAGATCAAGATAGAATAGATTACCTTTTATTTGTTTGTCAGATCCAACCATATTTCCTTTTTCATCCAGTAGTTTGGTGTTCCCATTCATAAATTTTTCCTTGAATCCAATGTTATTAAACTATGCCACACTCAGTAGATTATGTTTTATTCCTTCAACCCAATAAGCATTATCACACATAAGTTCATTGGTCAAAGGTATACATCCTCTTCCTTTTATGTGACAATGAAGAAAGAATGTGAGCTGACAATGTTGTGTAGTTGTGAAATAATTAATTATATTAATGAGGTCCTATTATAATTAATTATGAAAGCCTCAAGGCCAACTCAAGGAATTTTTTTGAGGAACTGGTATAAAGGAATGTTATTTTCCTTTTGGTAATGTATGAATTGGATGTGAATTATGATTGAGTAGTGAGAATAAGAGAAATATATTTGGTAAATGTGAGTAAAAGGGATTATTGGATGTGAAGTTGGTGATCTGGTATCGAGATTAGAAGGAGTAGAATTTTGGTTGACAAGACTAAGGAAGAGGAAGTTGTTGGAAATATAAGAGGAGTAATTGAGAGGGGATGGGTGAATCAGTTACCACAAAAACCAAATCCAAGATCCCTTAAGATGTCAATACAATACAAAACCAAAACTTTGTTGAAACTAAAATGTTGTTGTAACTCAGTTAGCATAGGAGTACTTAGTCTACACTAAGAATTATTGTCACTCAGTAAGAACTAAAATAATCACTTCTTAAGATGTTTAGTGTGTTTAACCTTAAGTAACTTCATTGCAAAAACATAAATCAAATAACATGAAAACAATAGACACCAAGATTTAATGTGGAAACCCAATTTGGGAAACCACCAATTGCAACTAGTTACTCGTTTTCACTCTTCTAAAGTGAGACTTGTTAGGAGCCAACCCTATTAAAGGTTACAAAACACACTATTAGGTGTGACCCTATTAAAAAATTTAATTTGGCCTATTAGGAGTGGCCTTGTTAGAGCTCTTTAGACACTTCATGTCATGCCCTTTCTAACATATTAATAATGTCATGTCTTACCTTCATATATATATCATATTATACATTAACACTAGGGTGCCATGTTCATTTGGTCTTAGTTTTTGGAAGGGATACGTACCATGTCTTCACTTAATATGAATATTATTTAGTATATGTGTAATGATTCATACTTGTAAGAATCTGCATTAGGGAAAAATTTACCCAAGACCAAGGAACTCAAAACACAAGCACAAATTAGACCAGAGTATGATCAGAATAACTGTATAGTATTCAATTCTATGTACAAGTACACTAGGAGTGCCTCAATATAAAGGCTTCTGAGATGCATCTAGAATACCTCAGAATTAGCATCATGATAAGTCCAACAACTAGGCACATGTCCACCAGATATGGGTTATCCTCCATTATGCATGAAAGTAAGTGTGATGATGAGAGGATAAGCCTACAAAGGTGAAACACACGTATCAGTGTTGTAGACAACATGTACAAATTTAGGAGTGCGAAAAATTGTGTTGTCAACATGACAAATTAGTGAATGATGCAAACTCCTATGGTGTAGACACCATGTGCATAATTAGAGTTGTGTATTTCTATGTTGTCTACATGACAACTCTAGAAGATGCACAAACTCCTAAGTATCTCATAAAGAGAAATAATAAAATAATGCACTAACCTAAGTAAAATTAAGTAAAGTGTAAATAGTAAATACCTATTTACACCAAAACCCCCCCTTAAGTGCAACTTAGGGGAGTGCACTTAAGCTCACTAATGCATAATGGTTCCTAGCTACTAGGCCATGTTAGGTACCCATGTACAAAAGCAATGCTAAAATGATGCAATGCAATCTCTCATAAGGCAAAGAAAGAGGGAAAACCCCATGGGAAAAACCCTCCTCCAAAAAGAGAGATAAGTACAATACAAAAAAAGAGAGAGAGAAGAAGACCTCATAAGAGGAAAAAATCCCTCCCAAAAGAAGAAGAAGAGAGAAGTCAAGGGACTTCCCTATCTGTAACATCTTGCACCCCCAAGAGATCTCGCAAATGAGTATACTTAACCTCGGTGAAGGGTTTGGTGAAAATATCAGTGACCTGCTCTACTGTAGGATAGTATTAAAGTGTAATTATATGCTCATGTATAAGCTCTTTGATATAGTGCATATGAACCTCAACGTGCTTTTTTTGCTAATGCTGAACTGGATGCTTAGAGATTTCAATGGCACTTTGATTGTCACAATGAATAATAGTTAGCTTAGGTAGATCGAATCCAAACTCCTCCAGGATGTTTTGTAACCAAAGAGCCTCTATAGCTACATTGATAGCCCCTCAATACTCAACCTCTATGGAAGAAAGAGCAACATTGTTCTACTTCTTACTTTTCCAACAAATAGGGTCGAAGCCTAGGTGAAATATGTATCCTAAAGTAGACTTTCGAGAATCTAAGTCTCATGCATAGTCTAAATCTGTGTATCCATTCAACTAAAGCCCTGTACCTGCTGCATAATGAATCCCATGTGTGTGTGTTCCCCTGATATAGTGCAAAATATGCTTGGCAGCCTTCCAATGAAGCTCATGAGGTTCTTGCATAAAGTGTGAAACCATACCAACTGCAAAGGCAATATTAGGGCGTGTGTGTGTCAAGTAGATAAGGCTCCCAACTAACTGTTTGTATAATGTTGCATCAACAAGTGGAGTGGTACACTTAGCTTCTAGCTTGACACCTGATATGAAGGGGGAAGGAGCAGGCTTGCAGTCACTCATGTGAAATTGAGAAAGCAAGTCAAGAGCATACTTGGGCTATGAAAGTTAAATCCCTACTAAAGATTGTATGATCTCAATGCCAAGGAAGTAATGTAGCAAACCCAAGTCTGTCTTGGCAAATCTATCTTGAAGAGAGGTCTTGACACTGGCTATGATGGATGCAGCGCTCCTTGTAATGATCAGGTCATCAACATAAAGCATTGAGATCAAGTGAGAGTCATCTTGGTGAAGAATGTAAACATTTGAATCAGAATGACATCTTGTGAAACCTGCTAAGAGGAGGAATAAATCCATTTTGGCATACCAAGCTCAAGGAGCCTACTTTAAACCATAAATAAACTTCTTTAATCTAAAAACCATAGTAGAATCCTATATGAACCCCTATGGCTGCTCCATATAAATTTCCTCATGAAGGTCACCATTCAAAAATGTGCTCTTAACATCCATCTGGTGTACAACCCATCCTTGAGCTATAGCAATTGCTAGTGTTAGGTGAATGGAGTTCATCTTGGCAATTAGTGCAAAAGTCTCTGTATAGTCAACACTTGGAACTTGAGAGAAACCTTTGGCAACTAGTCTAGCCTTATGTTTATCAACACTTCCATCCACTGCAAATTTGGTTCAATAGATCCACTTGCATTTAACCACTTTTCTTCCCTTAGGAAGGGGAACTAAGTCCCATGTGTTATTTTTCATCAATGAATTGTATTCTTCCTCCATAGCTTTATCCCATTTTGGAATCCCTGATGCTTCCTTAAAAGATTGTGGATCTGAAGCAATGGCTATGTATGCATGTGGAAATGACTTGTGTTGTGACCTAGTTCTCCTAGTATCTAAAGGATTTCCAACTAATGAACTTGCTATATCAAGAGTCTATTGTGCCCAATGAGGTTTAGTGGAAGAAGATGAAGGAATTTCCTCAACTGTTTGTTGACCCTGTGAAGGTGGTGTCCTATGAGTCAAGGTTGGAGGAATTTCATCTTCCAAGTCACTTTCATCACTATGATCACTATCCACATAGGAGGAAGAAGGAGTAGTTGAAGAAGCCAAACTTGGACATGTCTCTTCAAAATGAACACTCCTCTCATAGAAAATTTCATGAGTCTTTGGATCCATTAATTTATATGCTTTGAGATGATCAGAATATCCAACAAATATGCATGGTTTTCTTTGTGGTTATAATGCCTTTTGCTTTTGTGGAGGTATCTTAGCCCATGCTAGACAACCAAAAACTTTGAAGTGCTTAACACTTGGTTTCCTACCACACCATGCCTCAAAAGGTGTTATTCCATCTAAGGCCTTATGCAGACTTCTATTTTGAATGTAGTTGGCATAGCACATGGCTTCAGCCCAAAACACTTGATCGAGAGACTTGTGTTGAAGCATGCAAGTAGTCATTTCCTTAAGGGTTCTATTCTTTCTTTCAGCTACACCATTCTGATGTGGCATGTATGCAACTAAATGTTGAAGATCTATCCCCTCATGTGTGCAATAGTCTATAAGTCTAGAGTTGACATATTCTCTACCATTATTTGTCCTTAGTATCTTGATGGCTTTCCCAGATTTCTTCTAAACTTGAGGTTTGAATGTGATAAAGTTGTCAAAGAATTCACTCTTATGACCAAGGAAAAAGACCCAAGTGTACCTTGAAAAGTCATCAATAAATGTGAGAACATAGTGGGCCTTACCAAAATAAGGTACTAGAAAAGGGCTAGATACATCACTATTAACCAAATCTAGAATAGTAGTTGCCTTCCAAGAGTTCCCCTTGTCATATTTCTCTTTAGGATGTTTACTTGATTCACAACCTAGACATACTCCATCTGAAAACTTGACTTGAGGTAGACCAATCACCATTTCCTTGCTACTTAATTGTTGAAGGTAGCAATAATTAAGGTGTCCAAATCTTTCATGTCATAGTTTACATTGAGTGCTTGAATGAGTCAACAAGGCACGTGGACTTAGGCACAAAATGTGAGAAAGAATAAAGTCTAGTCTCATGGTTTTCCTTTCCAATCACCACCATTGAATCATCTTTGAGATTCTTCACCACTACTTTGTCAGGGAGGAACTCTACTTTGTTTCCACATCCATAGTGAGTGATTTGATAGATGGAGAGAAGGTTGGTGCTAAGGTGAGGAACATGAAGTACATCCTTGAAGACGTCATTCTCTAACTAAACATTCCCTTTACCTTCTATTCAATTTGAGTATCATTTCCCACATAGATGTAAGGTACATTTGAAGGTTTTAAAGAGAAAAATTGTTCCCTCGAAGCACCCATATGATGAGATGCTCCTGAATCTAGAACCCATTCCTCTGCATTGTTGGTACTTGCAACTAAAGCTTGGCCCTTTCCCTTTGAAGTGGATGAAGAACCCTTGTCTTTGTATGTATTTGGAACATCAATTTTGTGTTTCCTCATAATATTAACCAATTCATCAATCTGCTTATCTTTGCACTAATGTTCTTCATGTCCATTCTTCTTACAGTAGGAACATGTTTTCTTCTCCTTCTTGTTGGAATTGTTCCCCTTTTGATTGTTCTTGTAAGAAGACTTTCATTTTTGTGAAGAAGAATGTTGAGTGGAAGAATATTTATTGGAGGATGATTGTTTCTTTGACAAGGATTGTTATGTTTTGTCTTGTGGCTTAGCCTTCCATTGCTTATGCTTTTTGTTTGAGTTTTTACCACTTGAATTACCTTCATTTGCTACCAAGGCTTTGGTTTTGGAAGACTTGAGAATTCCCATACCCACTAGATTGTCATGTTCAAATATCAACATTTTTGAGAATTTCTCGAATGAAGGCTTAACATAGGCACTACCCATTGTCACTTTGTGTGTATTAAAGCTAGAAACAAAAGGAGCATATTCAAGTGGAAGATGAGTCATGATGTGTTTGATCATCTTTCCATCTTTAATGGGTTCACCAAAATCCTTCAGTTGTACCCTATACATTTCTACTTGGGCAAGATAGTCTTTAATTGTATCAAAATTTATAAGATCCAACTTGAGAAGTTTATCCTCTATGGTGTAGGCCATCTCTTCATCTACTATCCCATATAAAGCTTCTAGTTTATCCCAAACATCAATTGGATCTAAATGCTTCCTAATGTGAAATTTGACAAGATGAGAGATATTTTTCAACAAGGTTCCTAAGGCCATCTCTTTTTTTGATTCCCAGTCTTCTTTACAAGCTTCATCAGCATCAGCAGGAGGTTTCTTGGCTACACTAGTGACATAACACCATAAACCTTGTTCTACCAATGGCTCTTTAATGTTTTCTTTCCAAGTAGAATAATTATGTGGAGTTAACTTTGAAAAAGTACCCATAATACAAGAACACAAGATAAAGGAGACACAGTACACAGTACACACCCCCCCTTTTCACTCAATCAAAAAATCTCCCCCCCCCCCCCCAAATAAATGATTTTGGCACTTTATATAAACTGCATTTACAATGGGCCACTTGCCAAAATGGACAAAGTGGACTTTCTAATTTTTTTGATTACAACCTTTGTATAGAGTACAAATCTGGACTATTACAATGTAGCTCAAAATTACATCAATTATGAAGCATTACAATGCAAAACAAGACCTATCTCTGAAAGTGATAATTTTGTCCAAATAAGACTATAATCTGACTGCAGATCTGAAAACTAGACTAAAAATATACACTTTCAAAAAAAAGGAACCTAAAAAGGAGTCCAGATGAGCTTGTACAATGCCTTAGAAGTTGCAAAAAGTAGGGTTAGATAGGTATAGTTGCCAAAAAATTCTTTTACTAACCAATCTGAGCACCAAAACCAGAAACTAGCTGTACCACTGAAAAATTCAGGAAATTTTACCCAAAATCAAAAAAAATTGCACGTGATTTGGAGTCTGTATGACCAAGTTATGGTTGTTTGAAGTTGGGCTACCAAATCAAAATTACATCTGAAGAGGGGTTTGCAGAGGAAAAAACTGTGTTAAATTTGACGGTCAAATGGTCATCATGACAGTTTAAAAATTCCCTGGATTGACGATTAGATGGCCATCAATTTTAGGATGGTAAATTGATGATGTCAATGTGGTGCTGAGCTCTGATGATGTTACCTTGTACAGTCGATGATGTGGCATAGTACAGATTGTATAGAAAATATGAGTGTATGCCTATGTGGATGTACAGTTGCTGATTTAGCAGTGCCTGCATGGCAGTCTAGCTATTTGGTGATGTAGACATCATGTGGGCACTGACTGGCCTTGGGCTGAGCAGGTAATGTGTGTGCAAGCGGCATTGACAAGGCTCTACGGCTGCTTGTTGGAAGCACCACGTGGAGATTTTTAATTTGGCCGCATGTCTGTACTGAAGGTTTCAGGTTAGAGGTCACAAAAGGAGAATGAGCTTGATTAAATTCTTGTTTGCCAGCAAATTAAAAAAGGAGCGAGGACTAAAATTTAGTCCCACATGCATTGTGCGCTATTATGGTGCTTGTTTAAAAACAAAGCGTTGCTCCTTTCTAAACAAAAGTAGAGCGCAGGACCCATGTTGGGGTAAGTCCTTGCTAACGGGTGGGGTAAGCCTAATGGTGCTTTGTGGAAGCACAGAAATGACTATTGTAGGTAGGAATTATTGTATGACCTGCCTGTTAGAAAAATAGAATATTCCCTACAGAATATTAAGCTTACAGATCTAGCATGTATGCTATAGTAATTTTTCCTTTGTATGCCTGACTAGGTAGAGAATAATTTCGAAAAAAATATTTCCAAAAAATATAGAGAAATAAATTGCAAAATTAATCAGATCTGAAAATGAATTTAACAGATCAAAATATGGCCATACCGAATTTGCAAATCGAGCCTTCAGGTTTTGGTTTGCAAAAAAATTTTGCCTCACGATCAACTTTAGCCTAGGGTAGGCAATTTTATAGTCAATCTTCAACGAATCTTCACTCCAGATGCAAAGGTGAGGTTCACTTCAGCTCTAGATGCTCCCAATTGTAGCGGATGCTCCGGATCTAAATCGAGTCCCTTAAAGAGATGAAGCAATGAGGTCTCCAATGGCCATGTGATGAGTATCTCCCTCATCTCTAATACCATGTAAGAATCTACCTTAGGGCTGAATTTACCCAAGACCAAGGAACTCAAAACACAAGCACAAATTAGACCAGAGTATGATCAGAATAACTGTATAGTATTCAATTCTATGTACAAGTACACTAGGAGTGCCTCAATATAAAGGCCTTTGAGATGCATCTAGAATGCCTTAGAATCAACATCATGATAAGTCCAATAACTAGGCACATGTCCACCAGATATGAGTTATCCTCCATTATGCACAAAAGTAAGTGTGATGATGAGAGGATAAGCCTACAAAGGTGAAACACGCACATCAGTGTTGTAGACAACATGTGCAAAATTAGGAGTGCAAAAAATTGTGTTGTCAACATGAAAACTCAATGAATGATGCAAACTCCTATGGTGTAGACACCATGTGCATAATTAGAGTTGTGTACTTCTATGTTGTCTACATGACAACTCTAGAAGATGCACAAACTCCTAAGTGTCTCATAAAGAGAAATAATAAAATAATGCACTAACCTAAGTAAACTTAAGTAAAGTTTAAATAGTAAATACCAATTTACACCAACAATACTTATTATTTTAATAAAATAATTATATTATGAAGATGATGGGTAACATAGCCTCTAACCCAGATTGATTCATCTCACTAGTAGTTGTGAATTACATAGTCTCAATGTAACTTATATCTGTATGTGATTTCTAGTTTCATCTGTCCATTGCAACTTGACGATTTTCTTATCTCATTATAATCCTAACTATACTAAATACACTTTCACCTTTCAAGGCCCTAAAAAAAATGTTAAAATAAAACATCTTATTTCTAATTTAACATTAATATTTCCTATCTATTATTAACTTTTTATATCAATCACAACTACCTACAATCTTTAACCATTCTTCCTAATACCCCTAGGAATACATAGTCCTAACTCATCACTAATTATCCCATATACTAACAATATTCCTTACTAACATTTTATTTTTTAAATAATACTACAAAATATTACTAGCTTCATATATAACTATCTTACCTAACTCCTATCGCACTTCCTTATCATATAAATCATTTACTAACCCTTGTTAATTATTTAATTTATATCTAATCAAAAACATTTAACCCTAACAACATCAAAATTAATCCACCTATATACCTAATTCCTACCTTACTAATTACAATCCTATACTTAAACTCTACATTATTATTTTAGTTTATTAGCTATACTTTACATGCTTGAATTTAATGTTTAACCATTTCCCATTTCCTAACTCTTACACATCTCCCAACTCCAAGACACTTATACCAAAGTGGGCAATCTTTCTTATCTAACAACCAACCGTACTTTCTTAACTCACCTACTACTACCACTACTTATGACTCATATAATACTCCAACTCTATCATTAACACTTAAGACATAATCCCCTCATTTTAACCTAGCATCCAACTTCCTTAGAGAAGACATTATCCCATCCTTTTTGCCCCCCACTAATGCCTACCCCTAGAGGCTTCACCATGTCAAGTGCCAAGACCAAGGTAGTACCTTTTTCCTTTATCCAAGGTTGGGAACAATTTGGGATGGATTTTGTCCTATGTATAATGTCTCATGCATTTGGTAAGAGAGTTTACAAGGTACTAGTGCCCAAGGTGGGAACATTGGTCAGCCCAAAACATAATTAAGGTGGGGATGCCTAGATCCTTTGAAAATATATATATGGCTTTGCTTGACCCTTTTACAAGGTGAGCGCCCATGTTTCAAATTTCTCTATGTATTTATCAACATTTTATATTTGCTTTTATTTTTTATTTTTATTTTATGCTTTATTATGATTATGCACATCTTCCCTAGGTGACATTTCTTGGGAACACCTTAGGATGTCTTATTTTATTTACTTAATATTATAATCTCTAAATTTATAGGCACCTACTAGGGAATAAACATAAAATGAACTATCAAGTAAGATAACTTCCTTCCATTACATAACATGTGAATTTACAAATCAATCACCTAAATTTCTAAATTGATTTAACTACATCCATGATAATCTTGTACAAAACAACTATGTATTATTTCTAACAAATCATCTATTACATAAATTTTCCTCTATTACATCTAGTCACAAAATGTGGAAAATTTTAGAACAATTATTTCCTTGCAAGTAACTATATAATCTGTCAACCTTTCTTTACAAAATTTCAACAATATACAATTATTAACAGATCTCTTTTACATCTCAATGAAATAACAATGGAGACTTCAAATCAGAATACATTTGAGATGACATGAAACATTGGTCTCTCTTTACACACTTGAGTTTTTTTCAACTTTGTCAGGGATGAAACCCTAATTTCTTCAAGAAGTCCATCTTCACAAAACTTACATGCAACACACAAGCTAGGAACCATGTAGGCTCACCTCCCATCCTAGGCTTCTTTGAAGCCACCCACTGAGCAAGGGAAACAAGATTCAAACTAGGTTTCATTCCAATCATACAAATACATGAATTTCACATTTCAAACTTGAGCAATCCCATCCCAAGGGTATTTCACAATGGTTCACCAATGGAACCTTAGTCATAGGGTGAAAGTGTGCCTCCAATTAGGAGACTTGCCATATCAACCATACTTGCAATAACAATCTTCAAGCCCTTTCGAGGCTCTAACAAATCAAAAATTTACATGCCCTTTCAGGGCTTCCACCAACATCTTTCAAAAATAATACCAACCACTATAGCTTCCTTGAATCCCATACTCTTTTAACTTCCTTTCTACACCATATTTCCCTTATCACCCCCCAAGCAAGGTATGAATGAATATGGCATACAATGGAGCCCATAATTCAAGATTCTCAACTAAATTTCAAGCCCAACTAAGCCCTTCACCCTGGACTTCTCTTCCATTCCCAAAGGGTGAGTGAAGCCCTCACACCCATATTAACACTTGACATTCAATTCCAAAACAAGGAGATTCAAGAAAGTAAAAAACAAGAAATTTCATGAAAACTTATTGCACATTCATTCTACCACAACACAATACAAGGATTCACAATGGCACAACACAATACCAAAATCTACCATCCAAATATTCACAATACAATGCAAGATACCATGACAAATGCTTTATGCTTGTAGATTTACTACACAATACTAAAAGAAAGAAAATGTGAATGGTTTGAAAACACCAACCTTGTGTTGGAAATCTAATTGAAAATTAATACTATCAAAGAGGGAGATTGTTACAAAGAAGGAAGATTGTTGATAATGAATGTTTTCAATCATTGTGTTGTCATTGATGTCAAACCTGATATTTTTTGGAATGACAATTGCTTATAAGATCCAAGTACTATCACTTAGTTGATTGATGAAGAGGATTTAATCAACAAGATGTAGCAAAAGTATTTAAGGGTAAGGTTGAGTTATGGTTTTGTCATGAAGTGCAAGCATTAGTTAAAATAATGGTAAAATGATGTATTGATAATATACTTGAAGATACAAAGGTTGGCCACACTTAGAAACATTGGAGGAATAAGTTGTAACAAGGATGTTTGCAAAGCTTAACTAAGTCCATTAGTGAGTGTTGAGCAAGCTAGTTTGAGCTTAGCAAAATTTTCAGTTAGTACCGAGCAAATGAAAAATCTAGTGTGTGTCAAGTGATACAAAAGGGGCCAAGTGTGTTCAGGTGCCAAGCAAAGTAATAGGTACTAAGCATTAGTAAAACTTAGTAGATGCAGAGTGAATCCATAGTAGGTGTCAAGCATTAGTAAAATGTAGTTGATGCTAAGTAACATAGTATGTGTCGAGCACCAAAATTTTAATAGTGTTAAGCTGTTGCATTATTGGAAAATTCAAAGATTCACCAGATCTAAGCCAAAAATTTGTTAACTTGAAATTTGTGAACTAGTTGGAGGATAAGGATGATGAGCTGGTGGCACAAAATTTTAGATAAACCATTTTTTAGTGAATTCAAGAGGATTCTTCATGATGTTTCTAGAAGGAAAAAGATATGGGTTAGATTAAATGAATCCTACCTAATCCATTCAAACCAAAATTAGAGAGAAGAATTGAGTGGGAAAAGCAATTCCAGACTTCTATTTAAAGAGTCATAGATCAAGAAGCTAGAGTTGTTGGTGTACCAAATTGCAAAGTGGTTGAAGGGTGTCAAGGAGAAGGAAAAATAGAGCATGGAGACTCTTCTTTGATAAGTGGTTAGAAAGAGAGGATTGCACCAGTATATCAAGCATGAAGACTCAAGGAGACAAAGCTTGAAAATGGGACAAGTTGTCAAAGCTATAGAGACTGAAAGCCAAGTAATCTTATGAGCTAAAGAGTGATCTAAAATCTACAAGATAAGTTGTAAATTATATTTAGGTCAAAAGCCCTTATTAGTACTCTCTAGCAATTGTATCAGTTAGGGTAAAAATCCTATGGACTTAGGTTGGTTTAACAGCCATATGTAAATCCTTTAACAAGGTAACATTCCAAGTGAATGTTCTAAAGTCCTCTAACTAGGCCCACTTCTAACAAGGTGGTTAAATCCTTTAACCAGGTCATGTTTAATAGTGTGTTGTAGCCTTAATAGGGTAGGCCTTTCACAAGGCATCACTTCATAAGAGTAAGAATTGAGTAGCATGTTACTGGTGGTTTTTTCCAAATTGGGTTTCCACATAAATCACTATTTTATGTGTTGATCTTTCATGGTTATGCTTGCATTTTGATTTATAGTAACTTGCTAAGTAGGAAAGTTTAAGCTTGGATGTATGAACAGTTTAATAGGCTCACTTTACTTGATGAAAAAAGATTTAATTGGACATTTGGACCTTGAATAACTAATTCACCCCCTCCCTCTTAGTTATTCTAAAGCATTTCTAATAATTGGTATCAGAGCAATCTATTGATTTAGTTTAAAGGTACTAAAAGTAGGAAGATCAAAATGTCTAAGAGAGAATTTCCCAAGCTCAATAGAGCTAACTTCATTGCATGGAAAAGCCTAATGAAACTACACCTTGGATCAATAGGTGATTATGAAAAAACCTCAATTAGAGTGGAACATGTAGATCCAATTGGACCCCTTACTGTAAATGATTTGAGCAAAAGGAAGGAGCATAATCAAGCAATCCTAGAAATTGCCTCTACCCTCAACTATGCTAAATTTGATGACATCAAGGGATGTGATTCTACATTCAAGATGTGGAAAGCCTTGTCATGTATCTATGGAGGAGATCAAAATGTTTAAAGAGAAAAAGAGAAAGCCCTAGAGGAAAGTGGGATGACATGAAAACAGAGGAAGGTGAGAATGTTGCTCAGTATGCCTCTAGAATGAAAGAAGTGGTAAGTGCAATAAGAAGTCTAGGTGGTCATTTAGAAGATGACACTATCAATAGAAAATACTTAAGAACCATATTCCCTATCTATGCTATTAGAGTTTTAGCCATCCAAGAGCTGAGGTATGTCATAAGAAATCAGCTAATTTTTGAAGGAATAGTAGGGGGACTCACTGCTTTTGAATTGTCCAATTATGATAACTACAAACTGAGAATATTGAATCTAATTTCAAGGCCAAGCTGACATTAAAAGACACTAAGGAGGTGAAATCAAAGAAGAAGAGTAGAAAAGGAAAGCATGCATCTAGTGATAGTAGCATAGATGAGGAAGATGTGGAACAATTGGAAGCATTACTAGCCAGAAGATTTCATAGAGGCAAAGGTAAAATCAAAGGTAAGTTACCTATCATTTGTTTTATTTGCAATGAAGTAAGACATATTGCTGCAAGGTGTACATAAAAGAAGAACTACAAAGAAGGAAACAAGTACAAGAACAAGAGAGAAGATGATAGAAAAGATTAGGAGGACAAAGGAAAAAGATACTACATTTTTGAAGAGGATTCTAATGAGAATGATGATGAGGTAGTCTATGTAGTCATGAAGGATGAATCAGATCAAGATGAAGCAACAACACTGGTAACCTATGTGAACAAGAATGACAAGTGGATCATAGACATTGGATGCTCACATCACATGACAAGAGACAAAAATAAGTTTATTACCTTTACTCAGTATGATGGGAATAGTGTTAGATTTGGAAATGATGCTTCATGTCAAATCAAAGGAAAAGGTTATATTAAACTTACAAAGAAAATTTCATGTGATAATGCATACTATGTTGAAGGACTGAACTAAAATCTACCTAGATATGGAAGATGCAACCTATCTCATTGTTAAACTTGATGTGTGGCTATGGCATAAAAGACTGTGTCATGTTAACTTTGATAATTTGATCAGCATTAGTAAAAAGAAGAAAGTCAAAGGTTTGCCTAAGTTGAAGAAGCTTGAAAATACAATGTGTAAATAATGTCAAATAGGAAAGATGACTAAGTTTAGTTTCAAAAGAAAAGCCTACACTTCCAAAGAAGTATTAGAACTAGTTCATACTGACACATGTGATCAAATAGAAGTACAAAGCTACCAAGGAGACAGATACATAATGTTATTTTTGGATGACTACTCTAGGATGATGACTGCCATGTTCTTGAAGAAAAAATCTGATGCATTTCAAATGTTTAAGTGGTATCTGGCCAGGGTTGAGAAGGAAACAAGAAAAAGTATGAAGTGCCTAAGATCAAACAGAGGAGGAGAGATCACATCAAAAGAATTTGAGACATTTTTCAATGATAAAGGAATCAAGAGACAAACATCAACACCAAGAACTCCACCTCAGAATAGCATTGCAAAAAGAAGGAATAGATTAGTAATAAATTATGTCATAACATTAAGGATGGAGAAAAATGTTGCTCTAAAGTACTGGAGAGAAGATGTTAGTATTTAGTCTACACCTGGAATTGAGTTTAAGTCAAGAAAGGTACAAATGCAACACCTTTTGAACTATGGTATGGTCATTCACCTAATGTAAAACATTTCAAAGTATTTGGATGTAAATGTTATATTCTTAAAGATACTAGAAATGGAAAGTTTGATGCAAAGAGTAATGAAGGCATATTCCTTGGATACTCCACTAGAAGTAAGGCATATAAGTGTTTGAACACTAATATTAACAAGATTGTGGAGAGTGCAAATGTAAATTTTGATGAACATGCAGAAGTCCAAGTTGATGAATCCAAGAAATCAGAAGATTATAGATTTTTTGTATACTTCTATGAAGGAATGTCTATTGAAGATGAAGCTATCAATCAAGTTGGGAATCAACAAAAAAATTTAGTATCAGCTGAGTCACAGCTAGTGAATGTCAAGCTACATTTAGAATTTGAGTTGTAGAATGAAGATAATGTGCACTCTGACTCTAAAAACATTACACATGGGAGAAATGATGAAATACTTGAAAGTGATGTGCAAAGTGACTCTGAAGCTGAAGAACCAAAGATGGAAAGAAGGACAAAACCAAGACTATCCAAATATGTGAGAAGACATCACCCTATAGAACAAATCATTGGTGATAAGGATGCCAAACCAATGACAAGGAATAGACTAAAGAATGAATCATGCCTACTAAGCAAGGTTGAGCCCAAAATAGTGAAAATGCACTACAAGATGATAATTGGTATAAAGCCATGGAAGAGGAGATAGATTAGATTTTGAAGAACAAAACATGGACCCTAGTTTCTAGACCAACTGATAAGAATGTAATTGGTACCAAATGGGTCTTTAAGAACAAACTTGATGAGAATGGTGAGATAACAAGAAACAAGGCCAAACTGGTCTGCAAAGGCTATGCATAAGAAGAAGGACTAGACTATGGGAAAACATTTTCCCCTATTGCAAGAATGGAAGGAGTAAGAACACTACTTGCATATGTTGCCTATAAAGGTTTCAAATTCTATCAAATGGATGTAAAATCTACTTTTTTGAATGGTATACTGGAAGAGGATGTCTACATAGAACAACCAGAGGGATTTGTTGATGAAAAAAACAAGGATATGGTTTGTAAATTGCATAAAGCACTCTATGGTTTAAAGCAAGCACCTAGAGCATGGTATGAGAGATTGCATAAATACCTTGTGAAGATAGGATTGAGAGAATAGATGACAACAGCAACTTGTGCATCAAGGCAGAAAAAGGTAACGATATTTTGATATCTAAAATCTTTGTTGATGATATAATATTTGGAGGGAAAGATGCTCCATGCAAAGATTTTGCTAACCAAATGAAACATGAGTTTGAGATATCAATGTTTGGAGAAATCAAATTCTTTATTGGATTTCAAGTACATCAACTAGAGCATGGCATATTTGTGACCTAATCAAAATACATCAAGGAGATACTCAAAACATTTGGACTAGAAGATTCAGAACTAGTTAGTGCACCAATGGTAACAGGACATAAGTTATCCAAGAATGATGAGTCAGCTAAAGTGAATCAAACAATGTATAGATCAAGGATTGAAAAGTTGCAGTATGTTGTGCATAGTAGACCAAAAATTGCATTAGCTGTTGGAATAGTGGCAAGATTTTCTACTAATCCAAGAGAGAATCATCTGATGGTAGTAAAGAGAATACTAAGGTACCTAAAGGAACTTATGACTTTGGTTTATATTACAAGAGGAGTGGAAAGTTTGAGTTGAAAGCATACATTGATATAGATTGGGGAGGTAATATTGATGACAGAAAAAGCACCATTGGAGGAGAACTTTTCTTAGGTAAAAGATTGATTACTTGGACCAGCAAAAAGCAAATTTGTACCTCATAGTCCATAGTAGAAGTTGAGTATGTTGTTGTTGCTATCACCTGCACTAATATTGTATGGATCAAACATCTATTGCAAGGTATGAAAGAAGAGGTAATTGAACCTATGATACTCTATTATGATAACACAAGTGCCATCAAGATATCAAAGAATCATGTGATGCATGCCAAAAAAAAGCACGTTGCAATTAAGTATCACTATGTAAGACAATTGGTGGAAGACAAGCAAGTAAGAATGGAATACATCAGCTCAAAGGAATATATTGCTAACATCTTCACAAAAGCATTACCTAAAGATGCATTTGAGTATCTTAGAGGTAAGTTAGGGGTGATACCCCTATCCAATGTTTTCTAAAGAAGAAACAAGACTTCCCTGCATCAAATGAGTTGATTTTTGGTATATTAAAAATTGATGCAGAGGATATTTACTTTAGGATTATGTTTGAAGTAATCAAAGTGTTGAAGTTCCAAATTAGTCACAAAGCAAGGTGACAAAGGGAGAAATTAGAGTACCTGCAAATGCTACACTTGTATGTTAAGATGCTTAAATAGTACATCTTTGCCATTATTGTCAAAGTGGGAGAAATGGTAGAAATTGATCAATAGCATTCAATTGGATAGAGGGAGAAGTACTAAGAAATTGATCAAATTGACAGGATCAAATGGACAAAGTCAGAAGTAGTTGACACCAGAATAGCAAAACATGATCAATACATACAAAGGGAGAAATAATGTAAGAAGGAGTTAGAAGTAGAACAAGATCAAAGTGAATAGTGGTAAGCCACAAGAAAGAGGGAGAAAAAGGATCATTCAAGAAGATATAGTAGAAAAGAAAGAGAAAGGCAACAGCAGCTAAGAGGCAGAAGCAGAAGTAAAGTAATCAGGATAATAGATTAGAGAGGGAGATGTGAAAACTAATGGTAACACATTTTTATTTTTGGCATTTGATTTACTATTTTAACCTAGTCAACATTTTGTTAACTTGGTTGATTAGTTTGGTTTGTCATCAATGCCAAAGAGGGAGATTGTTGGAAATCTAATTGAAAATGAATACTATCAAAGAGGGAGATTATTTTAAAGAAGGAAGATTGTTGATAAAGAATGTTTTCAATCATTATTTTTCCATTGATGTCAAACCTAATATTTTCTAGAATGAAAATTGCTTATAAGATCTAAGTACTATCACTTAGTTGATTTATAAAGAGGATTTAATCAAAAAGATGTAATAAGAGTACCTAAGGGTAAGGTTGAGTTATGGTTTTGTAATTAAGTACAAGGATCAATTAAGGCAATGGTAAAATGATGTATTGATAATATACTTGAAGATACAGAGGTTGGCCACACTTAGAAACATTGGAGGAATAAGTTGTAACAAAGATGTCTGCAAAGCTTAACTAAGTTCACTAGTGAGTGTCGAGCAAGCTAGTTTGAGCCAAGCAAAATTTTTAGTTAGTGCTGAGAAAATTCAAAATCTAGTGTGTGTCGAGTGATAGAGAAGGAGTCGAGCATTTTTAGGTGTTGAGCATCAGTAAAACTCAATAGATGTCGAGTGAATCCATAGTAGGTTTCAAGCATTAGTAAAACATAGTTCATGCTGAGTAACACAATATGTGTTGAGCAACAAAATTTCAATAGTGTCGAGCTGTTGTATTACTAGAAAAGTCAAACATTTTCCAGATCTGAGCTAAAAAATTTGTTACCTTTGAATTTTGTGAACCAGTTGGAGGATAAGGATGACGAGGTGGTGGCATAGAATTTTAGATAAACTATTTTTTAGCGAATTCAAGAGGATTCTTCATGATGTTTCTAGAAGGAAAAACATATGGGTTAGATTCAATGAATCCTACCTAATCCATTCAAACCAAAATTAAAGGAGGGAAGAATTGAGTGGGAAAATAAATTCTAGACTTCTATTTAAGGAGTCATAAACCAAGAAGCTAGAGTTACTAGTGTGCCAAATTGCAAAGTGGTTGAAGGGTGTCAAAGAGAAGGAAGAACAGAGCATAGAGACTCTACTTTGATAAGTAGTTAGAAAAAGAGGATTGCACTAGTATATCGACCATGAAGACTCAAGGAGAAAAAGCTTGAAAAGTGGACAAGCTATTAGAGTTGTAGAGACTGAAAGCCAGGCAATGTTATGAGCTGAAAAGTGATCTGGAATTTGCAAGATAAGTTGTAAATTGTATTCAAGTCAAAAGGCCTTATTTTTATGCTCTAGAAACTATATCAATTAGGGTAAAAATCTTATGGACTTAGGTTGGTTTAATAGCCATATGTAAAACCTTTAATAGGATGACATTCCAAGTGAATGTTCTAAAGTCCTCTAACCAGGCCCACTTCTAATAGGGTGGTTGAATCCTTTAACCAAGTCACATTTAATAGTGTGTTGTAGCCTTTAACAAGGCAAGCCTTCCATAGGGCATCACTTCAAAAGAGTGAGAATTGAGTAGCATGTTACTGGTGGTTTTTCCCAAATTGGGTTTCCATGTAAATCACTATGTTATGTGTCGATCTTTCATGTGTTATCTTTGCATGTTGACTTACAGTAACTTGCTAAGTAGGAAAGTTTAAGCTTGGATGCATGAATAGTTTAATAGGCTCAATTTACTTGATGAAAAAGTTCTAATTGGACATTTGGACCATGAATTACTAATTCAGTGCCCCCCCCCCCCACAAGTTATTCTAAAGCATTTCTAACACCTTGGTCCAAGCTAAGGCAATGATATTTGTTATAGAGCCCTCTTAGTCCTTCTCTAAACCCTAACTATCTCTAAACTTAGAGAGTGGGTGAACACCCAACTAATTAAATTATTGGAAGAGACTTGACAATGGCTCAATTTGGTGGAAGAAGCAAGGGAGGAGTTTCTGAACCTACATATGCCAAGGGAAGAGAATCCAGATGGAAGGGGATCAACTTGCACAGCTCGTAGTGCCGAGGGAGCATGAGCATGGAGTAAACTCTTTGTCCAAGATATAATTCTGGAACAGATAGTTTTGGTTGATGAAAACCCTTCTTCACCAAATAGTGCGACTATCAAAAATAGCACAGGTGTTGGAAACAATGCGGGTGTTGGAAATAGGGCAGGTGTTGGAAATAGCGCGGGTTTTGAAAATAGCGCGTGTGTTGAACACCGCAAGTGTGCTGAACAACGCATGTATTCTGAATAGCCAAACACACATGACAACTAAAATTTCGAATTAAAGGAAGAATGCATGGGTAAAGGGGCCCCCTAGGCTGCCCAGGTACTAACAAAGTCAAATTTAGGTCCCTAACATGTTATATTATCATGTGGGTAGCTCATTTTGACATAATAGACACTTTGGGACCACCTAATGACCCCTTAAAACCCTAGCCAAGTCCAATTTCGAAATTCCTTTGATTGTGACCCATCCTACACTTTGTCAAGTGGGTTTACTTACTCATTAACAAGGTAATTAGTTTTAGGGTAAATTGTCACTACGACCAAAACCTTAAACAACATGTTAATTACATACAAAGTCCACAAGTTTCAAGTGACACATCAAAGCACATTCCACGTCACCATGACATGTTCCTAATGCATCTTTATGATTAAAAATTTCCACATACAAAAAAACTTACATTTACAAAATAAGATACATCACAATGAGGTTTTTGAATCTTCCAAAGATTTGCCTTGATTAAATGGTGTTCACATAGGTTTGGATCTTGTTTCCCCCAAAAATTCCATGGTTCCACTTACTGCACATTAAACTCAAGCATCAGTAGTCCAAGGAGGTCATATAAAACATATATCATAAATGCATATAATTTCAAATGTCATGCAATCTGTATTAGCATAATTCAATTAAATTTCTTTTCCTAATCATTCCAAATGTTAGAATTTCAAAATCTACATATCATATATCATCATACTCAAATCTACATATCACAATTAGCATTTATCTACATATCATAAATTATCATAATCAAATTAACATTTTGCATCACATCATAATCTAATTCTATTATGTCATAAAGTTGCCTCCATATGTGTTTGATCATCCGATTCACAATATTAGGTTCAATTACATA
The DNA here is from genome assembly GCA_028749045.1 of Cupressus sempervirens. Classification (NCBI taxonomy): domain Eukaryota; kingdom Viridiplantae; phylum Streptophyta; class Pinopsida; order Cupressales; family Cupressaceae; genus Cupressus; species Cupressus sempervirens. The sequence goes on from CM053783.1 coordinate 839,367,989, forward strand.
AAAAAATTTATCCTTTAACACTAACATTATAATTTGGCATTTCAAGCATTTCTATGAATTTTGTTTCTATTAAAGCAATTGAAATAATTTAGAACATGAAATGGAATCATTAATTATATCAATCAGGTCCTAATGTGTGGATCATTAAAATGCAGATATTAAAATAACATAACCCTATAGTCTTGAAGTATATCAAAACACCAAATTAGAAGTATCATAATGAAAATATGTCATCTATACTATGGCAGATCAGGTGAGGCCTCACACTTCAATCTAGAAATGCAACTTTGTTAGAAGATTTGGAAAATAGTTGTTAGGCTAACTCTATTAGGAGATTTGATTCACTACTACAATTATTAGAGCGTAACAATGACTTGACCTAATTTATGGTGCAATTATCTTTGTTGATTTTAGATCTCTATTTTGGCTTGAATAGTTTTTGATAAGGTAAACAGGTTTTAAGGGGTCCTGAAACCCATAAGTTTAACAACAAGAAAGGCTAAAAATAAGTGAAAAAATGCCCAGCCAAAACATAAACCTTACGGCTGAAAATAAGCCCAAAGGCCCAGCCCGAAACAATTGCCCACTAAAAAGGCCAGAGAACCAACCAGAAAAATAGAGACCAGACAAAAAGCCAAAGCCAGGAGAAACAAAAACCAAAGGACAGAGACCCAACCTAGCAGACTACTTCTCCATCTCGAGCATGGTCTGGGCAGCTTCGGTGCACTCTTGTTGCTCTTCTGCCTTATGATCCTGGGCGTTCGTCAAATCCTGCTCCATAGTGTTGTCCTTGGCTTTATCCACATCTAGCCTATCTTTGTCTCTGTTCTGTTTATCATCTTCCTCCATCTAGTTCCTGTCTTTGAGATTTTCCAAGAGAGAGAGGATGTTGTCGTTGATCTCCCAGCTGTTCTGGTCGCCTTGGCTTTCTGTACCTATCTTGCTCTTAATTTTTTCCATTTGGGAAACCCTATCTCTGACATCCTCAAGCTCATGGAAAAGCCATTTAATTGATCTGAAGTTGTCGATCATGCTATTGTGGGCATTGTTCAACAGATTCATGCCTGTTTCTCTTGCATTATCAGAAATAGCCACCATAGCCGGGTCAATTAGCTCATTGATTCTAGGCTTCTTGAGGTCGTCCACCAGGAGTTTGGGGTTCATCGCCTCTCTATAGATTCCCATAGTGGCCGTTCTCACATTGAAGTTCTTCCAAGCCTTCCTTCTGTTATTAACTTGCACTTCCCCCTCAATCTGTCCAGAGTTGTCATTTTCCTCCAAAGGAGGCTGAGGATGTATAGGGGAGAGGGGAATGGGCAGAGAATCCTTTCCCTGACTACTGGAGTGCTCCATGATCTCTCCCTCCCTCTTCTGTCTTTTTCTTAGTTTCTCCTCATCCAGCTCCTCCTTCAAAACCTTGTCAGAATCATCAGTATCCATTTCCTCCTCCACCTTAGCAGAGCCAGTTTTAGCTGGGGGATGACCTCTAGGGCTCTTTCTGCTGGGTAATTTGATAGAGGGGTAATCCTTCTTATGGCTTTTAGTCTTCTTACCTAAATGCTCAAAAACCTCATCAGAGCTGATGCTCTCGACATCGTCGAAATCTGAGGAAAAATTGGAGCTGCTCTTGTCAACATCCGCCCCCTGGATAGGGTTTTTTCTAATGGTTTGAGCATGGAAATGCTCATGAATCAGAAGCAGAAGACCCTCATGCAGTGTCGGGTTGACGGTAGCTTTCTTTTTAAAACTAGAAATGGCCTTGTTCATCGAGTTAAAAAGATAATACGGGAAGGAGATCTTACAACCATGGCAAAAATGATTCAGAATCACAAAATGGTGATTCCTAACCCTATCAAACCTGGGGTCTAGGGTTATATATTCAATGATAGCGTAGAGAACATACCTCCAGAGCTTCTTTATAGTATCCGTTACAAAAAATGTCTCTTTCTTGCCCAGCTTGTTCAGCTCTTCAGTGTTTTTCACAAAATCCTTGATTGCATTAGAAGACATCTTCTTGTCTCTGAAGAATTTATGCCCCTCCATCGAAATCCCCGTGACTTCAGCAACCACATCCTTAGTAATTTTAAAGTAGACCCCGTTCACCTTAACCTTACCATTATTCCATGAATTCACCATGCTGTTAGTGATCTCAGGATCCGAGCCATGAATTTTCTCAAAGAAATTAGTAACCCCACCCTTTTCTAGCTCTCTCCAAACTTTGGCCTTGTTCTTCCACTTCTGAACTTTCCCCATCGGCTCCTTTCTGCTCCTCTCACCCGTCATGTTTACCTGTTCAACTTCCACAATTCTCATGAACTCTGAACTGTGCAAGTTATTTGCATTCGAAAAAATGGTGATGTTTCTTTTATGATACCCGTGAATATACCCCTTTCTAAAAATAATGGTATCGTCCTTTTGAAAATGTCGAAATGTCAGAGGAAACCCCTTTTTCTGGTGAAAATCACAATGCCAATAATGGCACTTACCATTTATTAAGCAATCTTTATTATCCATAATTGCATTGGATTTGAGCCGTCCTTCCCAAGATTTTATCTTGGTCGATGAGCAACTTTGCCTCCGCCGAAAAATCTTTTTCGGCATGCCAGGTCAGATTATTGGTGGCGTTAACCCCTTTATTAGCAAACCAATCAGCGACTGGGTTTGCCTCTCTGTAAACATGAGTGACGTAGACCTTATCGAACTTTGTGAGAGTGGCGCAAGTCTCAGCAATTATGTTCGCAATCATCCACGAGGGAGGGGAAATACCATTAATGGTATTAATAATGTTTTTGGAGTCCCCCTCAAGCCAGAGTTTAGTAATCCCGGCTTCAAAAGCCAACTTGACCACCTTACTCGCAGCTCTTGCTTCAGCCAGATGAATAGTCTGGATTCCCAGCGGGGAAGTAAAGGCAGCTATTCCCTCCCCATAGCTATTTCTTATGATTCCACTGCAACCTAAAAGGCCTGGGTTACCCTTAGAAGCCCCATCAAAGTTGGCTTTTGACCAACCATCTGGGGGGAGAAGCCAGCTAGCATCCTGCCTTTTGAGGTTCCTGTCTTTTTCTTTAGCTATCTTTCTGTCCCCTTCTTCTTCTTCTTCCTCCTTCAGCACTTGGAGATTTTCCTTTATATTCTTCGAGACCTTCCTGCCAAGGATTATAGCCAGCTCCTCTCTGTCTCTAAATATTCTATTATTCCTTTCCTTCCAAATTCCCCAGCAAAAATGGGGTAAAATCCAGTCCGAGTGATCCTGCCGACCAGCAATCTTACAAAGACCTTTCCACTGATGGAAAAAATCCATGAGATTATCCGGTTTGCACCAGAGGGTTTCATTATCATGTGTGATGACATTCCACACCTCCCTGGCATAGTCACATAAGATGAAAATGTGATTTTTGGTCTCAGCCTGATTCTTACACAAGGGACATCTACTGGGCATAACATGTCCTCGCTTCATGAGATTGTCATGAGTAAGGATTTTGTTCTGAAGAGCCAGCCAGTAAAAAATGTTGATCTTTGGAGTGAGACCCAGAATCCAAGCCTCTGCCCAAGGGGCCTTCTCTTTTAAGCTCCAAAGGGAATTATAGCCTGAGGCAACAGGGTATCTTCCATTGGGATTATCCCTCCAGACCAGCTCATCCCCCAAATTGATAGGAATCATGGAATTGAGCATAAGCATTATAGGAGTAAAGTCCTCAGAGATGAGGGATAGGTCACTCCATTCCTGGCCATTCCAATAATCACAAACTTTGGACCCAATTTGATCAGTACAAGCTTGCATCCATCTCTCAAAAACAGGGTTATTGATAAGTGGATCTTGGGAAAGCCATCTATCCGACCAGAACTGGATGTCCTTCCCATTTCCCAATTTCCATGATATCCTGGCCTTAGCCAGGTCCCTGGATTTCATGATCCCATTCCAAATGTTCAATCCTTTTGGGATATCTTCATTAAAAGGGGTGAAAAGAAGAGTGGGTCTTCTAAGGTACTTGTTTACCAGGGTGTCCCTCCATTCACCGGTGCTACTGAAGATCTGCCATATTTGTTTAGCTAGGAGAGCCTTATTGAGGTGAGTGATCTTTCTAATGCCCAGACCTTCGTACCTCATAGGGAGGCAAACCTTCTCCCAAGCAAGAAGAGGATATCTTTTCTTCCCTTCATTACCATTCCAAAGGAAGTCTCTCTAGATTTTCTCCATTCTTTCAGCTATTTTCCTCAAAATTCCAAAGAGGCTCAGGGCGTAGATTGGTAGATTTTGAAGAGAAGATTTGACTAAGAGGCATTTCCCTGCTTGACTAAGAGCTTTTGGCTTGAATAGTTGATCCTCCCTTATTAGAATGTTATTTGTATCTCGGTTAAATCGGATACTCTAATATCCTCCCAATTAACTTAATTTACCTTTTTCAATCCCATGCTTCTTACAATTCAATCCTCAATTTGACCTTATATTTATATGATTTACCTTGTCAAGTGGACTTGAATACAATTTCAAACAAATAAAATTCATCCCTTGAGTTGGCTAGAACTAACCAAAAAAATGTTAGATCCAATATGCTGATATAGGAAAATCTTTCATAGCCAATCCAAATCGATCAACACTAACTCAAAAAAGACTTTCCTTCATACTTCCTTTGGTAATTGAGTGAACTTGATTAACACTAGTTCCATGCCAACGTCCTTTGGTAAGTAAGTGAACTTAGTTAACACTAGCTTTGTGTTGTCTTTCTTGAAATGCTCAGTATACATAGGAAACTTCATTTAATGCCTAAGTGAGCTCAACTAACACTAATTTCTTGGTAAAGAATTGAAATTTGTGTAACATCAAAGACAATATACAATTAAATAAATTTATTCAATAATCTTCCTCTTTGGCATTGATGGCAACACAACATTGTTGGAAATATAGAAGGAGTGACCAAGAGGGAGGGTGAATCAGTTACCACTAAAATAAATCTAGATCCCTTAGATGTCAACAATAAGTTTTAGACTAACAAAACTAATTGTTGTTGTTACTTAGTAAATACACAAAAAATATTGTCACTTAGTAAATGCAGAGTGTGAATTCCTTTTTAGCAGATCTTAAAGTATTAATAGTAAGTAATTTCCAAGTACATGAGAGAAATAACATGAACACATGAGACACCAAGATTTAATGTGGAAACCCAATTTGGGAAAAACCATTGGAATGTTCAAAATGGAAAAGAGTACTTCTGAGAGGGGGGGTGAATCAGAAGTACCACACTTTTAACCTTTTCAAATTCTTTAAATCAAATAACTGAAAAGTAAATTGCATGCATATAAACATATAAATGAACATAAAGTAAACACATGCAATAACACATATAACACTAGATTTGGTAACCCAAAAACCCTCTAGGAATAAGAAGGTAAAACTGGGGTGAGGATGATACCCACAAAAATCACTATAGCAATAAATGTTTGACCACTTTTGATGGTCTGCCCTGTGAAAGGCCTACCCTGTTAAACGCTTTACATTGTGTCAATAGTGACCTAGTTAGAGGATTTACAAACACTTTACATGAAGTATCACCTTGTTAAAGGATTTAGTCACCTCCTCAAAGGTTCTAAAAAGTATTTTTTAAGCTAACCTATTAACATAAGATTTTCACTTATCTAATACAATGGCTAGAAAGTATTAGGAATCTTTGACCTGATTGCTTACAATCTTCAATTACTGATTTCAGGTATTTGATCTACTCCTTTTGACCTTGATCCTCTAAATCTGATATCTGATCATGTCCCTTGTCCTTTTTACTATTTTGATCAATTGGATATGTAGTTGTTGCTCTATTCCCCTAAGTCTTTCTTTCTTTTATACTGAATTTCATTGTATTTTATCCATACATTGCTCTCTTCTACACATGCAATGGGGTTTTCATCCTCCTTTTAAAGATTGTGAAGACTTAGGGTTAGGTATGGATCTATGATCCATATTGAATCTTGAGTTCCCACTCATTCCTTGCATTTTCCTCATTGGTTACATGCCTTCTCTATTTTTTTGATTGGATGCATGTTGATTGCATAGGAAATGTAAAATATTCATCCTTATCCTTTTTTTCCTTCAAAATCCTTCTATGTCGGCTCCAAAAATGATACAGTGCAAGGTAGGAGAATCCCCAAAAGATATGTCCTAGCCCTGAACTATACAACCATGCAGCAAAAAGATAATAACAACAAGCAACAATGCAAGATCTGATACCAAATAATAATAATATTTTCATAAAATATAACTAATTACATGCAATCTGTCAGGCTGTAAGGCCTTCCCAGTTACGGCCAAATACAAAGAAAGTAATAGTTCTGCAAGATCCCTCAAGATCTAATCCTATACCCTAGCTATTCTAGATCCACACTCTGGTAGAAACCTCCAAGGAAGATCTAAACTTGTGCTCACAAGCCCACCAAGCAATCTCCTTGTTTTCCAAGCCGCAGCTACTAGCCCTTCTCAAAATTCGCTCTTCCAAGCTCCTCCACTTCTTTATGATGGATGAAATAATGCCTAAAGACTTCCCCACAACCCTTACTTATACTAATCTAAGCCACAAGTCGGCCCAGAACACAAATTAAATACAAATACATAAATTAAATGCCAAAGTCGGCCTCCTACAATAATTAAACTTTCAAAATTGATGTCTTAGTAAAATTGCAATATCTCCTAGCTCCAGTTGAATTAGAACTCATACTTCAAACTGTAAATAAAAATCTAGGCTGTCTTCAATTCCTAAAATTTTCATCCTCTAAATTATTATAGAAAATTAGTTACATGACTTGAAATAGACACAAAATTTCTAGACCATGCCGAGCAGCAAAAGACCATGCCAAGCTCCAAAAGACCATGCCAAGTAACCAAGACCATGTCGAGCTCCATGAACTCCAAAGTAGTCACCAAGTAAATCCAAGATGCTCCTACATCAGACTCCCCAGGTAAATAGAAAAGTGTGTCCCACACTTTGATGCCCAAAGAAAGAGCAACAACCAACTTCATCTTCACCAAAGGCTTCCACTCCAACAGGGATAAGAAAACCAATCTGCACATCATCCACATCCACATCATTCTGTCAAACACCATATTCTCAATCATCCAATCAGCATGCTCACTCCCAAGAACAAACTGAACATAATGCTTCAACAACAAACCCTCATCTACAACAACAACTAGTGAATCCACAACAGTAGCAACAAGCCCTACATTAGCCACAAAATCCACATTAGTGATAATATGAAGATCTCCATCAACACATGCCAAACTCTCAACACCAACCATCTCATTGCTCACAACAAGATGCACTGCAAAACACAACTCACCACCAAAAACAACCATATCATCCATGACCAAGCACTCTACAATTTCCATGTCAGACCCAACCAACTAATCATGAAAACCAACCTCTATCCTAGCATCAACAAGGTTAGGAATATCTCTAGCAACAACTTCTAGCTATTCTATAGGTTCTGTATCAAACTCCACAAACTGATCAACAAAACCAAACTCTGCCACCTTGACCTTCTTAGCTTGATCAGCCAATCTAGCATCCAACCGAGAAAACAACTTAGAAAAATTCCTCTCCACTATATCATGGTGTTTTTCAATCATCTCAAGGTCCAATCCTCTTAGAGCCATCTCCCAAGATCTTCAAAAACCCTCTGCAACAAATCTTTCCCATGCTCCTTGTGACAACCAAATTGTTTGCAAGTCAAATCACAACCTGCCACCTCGCATGAATAATCAGGAACCACATCACAAGTCTAAGACCATGGATCTGTAATCCACAAACTCTCTATGATCATGCCTCAACAAGATCAAACTTCCATCTTTGCATCCATCGATCAATTTGCATGTCCTCCCAAGGTCCTGGTGTAAACTGCCTCAACTTCGATGATCTGTCCACACACTCAGGAACAACCTTCACTCTGGTACCATCTGACATAGTGTAAGGTAGGAGAATCCCCAAAGGAGATGTCCTAGCCCCCATCTATACAACCATGCAGTGAAAACATAATAACAACAAGCAACAATGCAAGATCTAATACCAAATCATAATAATATATTCATAAAATATAACTGATTACATGCAATGTGTTGGGCTGTAAGGCCTTCCTAGTTACGGAAAAATACAAAGCAAATAATAGTTCTACAAGATCCCTCAAGATCTAATCCCATACCCTAGCTAGTCCAAATCCACACTCTGGTAGAAACCTCCAAGGAAGATCTCAACTTGTGCTCCCAAGCCCACCAAGCAATCTCCTTGTTTTCCAAGTCGCAGCAACTAGCCCTTCTCAAAATTCACTCTTCCATGCTCCTCCACTTCTCTATGATGGATGAAATAATGCCTAAAGACTTCCCCACAACCCTTACTTATACCAATCTAAGCCATAGGTTGGCCCAAAACACAAATTAAATACAAATACATAAATTAAATGCCAAAGTCGGCCTCCTACAATAATTAAATTCCCAAAATTGATGTCTTAGTAAAATTGTGATATCTCCTAGCTCTGAATGAATTAGAACTCATGCTTTGAACTGTAGATAGAAATCTAGGCTCTCTTCAATTCTTGAAACTTTCATCCTCTAACTCATTATAGAAGATTAGTTACACAACTTTCAATAGGAACCAAATTTCCACACCATGCCGAGCAACAAAAGACCATGTCGAGCTCCAAAAGACCATGCCAAGCTCCATGAACTCCAAAGTATTCACCAAGTAATCCAAGATGCTACTGCATCTAAAAATAATTTATGTCTGAGTTTACATGAGCACAAACTCATATGATGATTCTATGTTACTCAACACATACTTAAATACTAGTGCTTGGCACATATACTATCCTAGCTTGCTTGGCACCTATTGCATTCTATCTTGCTTAGCACATGTATAGTTTTGGATTGCTCAGCAACAACTGTGACTCAGCACCTATATGACACTCAACACTTATATACTACTCAGCACCTAAAGTCACTCGGCACCTATTGAAAATTTGACTTGGCACAAACTGTGGCTCAGCTTCAATGTAGAAAGTGGTTAAGTGTATTAACACTCAAATGTCAAAACCATCTAAGACCAACAATCTCCCTCTTTAACATGAGTGTCAAAACCACTTAACTAATCATTAATAATTTTTCCTTATGAGTACCTTGTCCAAAAAATTTCAAAAATTGTTCAAAATACCGTATAACTCCCCCTGAGCTAATTGTGCCTTGTCATTCTTGCAACCAAAAGTATGTGCTAAATGTGCCTGATACTCTTTGTCTTTTGCATTGTTACTATATTATGTACCTATGTACTATTTTATTCATGTCTCCCCCAAAACATTATTTCTCCTCATGAAAGAATGTAATAAAAATTTTATAGTATTCTCCCCCTTAGTGATATCAAACTATTATATCTCCCCTAAAACATATATCTCCCACTTTTTGACCCTAATGTCAAAGGGTTTTAAGGAGTAATACCATACTTAGCCAAAAAAAATACTATTTACCTCCATTATTGTTTTCAGAGCTGCATCCCAGTTCTCCAAAGCAATGTCAAGTGACTTGTGCTCGATGGAAATCTCTGCAGCAAGGTGTACAAGTCCATCAAGTATAGAAAGATTAGGGTCTTTCTTTAGAAATATTTCAGCATATACTTTCTCCTTGTGGGGGACTTCTAAATGTGGGGTTATAGAGGATTGAATTTGCATAAATTTAGCCTTTAAATTGGCTTCCTCTACTATTAGTATAGCTAACTCCCTTTGAGTGTGAAGTGATTGTGCAAAATGCTTCTCACTTTGAGCTGGATCCTTTGGCAGTTGCATGCTAAAAAAATTCAAATTTCTTTCCAAGCTCATTATTCTCTAATTTTTTTCTTGTGTGAAAGTGGAAAAATCACATAGCTTCCTATACAATGAGAAAATGTTCTCAAGTACAACTTTGACCTTGTCTATTTTCTTGGCCAACTCTACCAATTCAAGTGCTATTCCACTTGATATCTTTTCATTTACTTTTCCTTAAAATTTCCTTTCTGATCATTCCATGAGTTTAACATTAGTATCCTTGTTTTCATTGGTCACCTGGTCAACTATATCTAATAGTTGCTCTATTATTGGCTTTGCTTCATCTAGTGATTGCAAGCTAAAGGCATCCATAAAGATGTCCTTAATGTCATATAGTGTTTTCTTGTGTTTGAACTCCTTGAGTATTTACTACCTCATCCTTCTGTCTAATGCATTTTGCATTTCATTGATTTGCACCATTGTGATGGTCTTGGAATCATAGGAGGGTATTATAATATCTTCATCTAATTTAGGGTCTCCATAGTGAAGTTCCCTTGCCACTCTAGTTGAACTCAAGCCTGGAGTTGAAATTTGCAAAGGTGTGACTTCAGTGCTCAGCTTGTGAAGGGTCTTTTTAGGAGTTCCATTCTTTGGTAGTTCCACCAATGTCTGTATGGAAGCTTGCTCCTTTTCCTTTGAGGTTTCCTCCTTCTCATCTGATTTCCCTTCTTCTATGCTTGGCTTCTATGTTTTGTCACCTATTGTTGGAGGTAGTGGAAGTATCAAAACTTTAGTCCTAGTAGCTATGTAGGTGAAAGGTGGTTCCTTTGGTTTCACCTTTTCTTTTTGTGGTGCTACTATTGCTTTTTGTAACTCATCAACACTCACCAATATAGGGCCTATGCATAACTATGCATGTAGAGTGGATTGGTGAAGGATCTTGGAGAGATCCTCTACAATAAGGGGATTGATGTTCTAAGTTGAGTTGTCAGGAAAATTCTTAATGATTATTGTGTCTATAGGTGTGATGGTTGTATGAGGTTGACTAGGAGGTGGCATTTGTGTGTCTTGCAAATTTTTTTCTTCTTGTTGTTGTTGATCAGTTGTTTCCATAGTTTCTCCCTTTTGTGTTTCTTCCACTTGACCTTTTTCTTTATCCTCCTCAACTCTCTTCTGTTTCTCTTCTTTCTTCTTTTCTTCTTCAGCTCTTGTTGTTTCTTCCTTCTCCTCCTCTTGCTTCTCTTTCTCTCCTTTCTTCTCCTCTATTTTCTTTTCCTCTATCTTTTTCCTTGGCACTAGTCTCTACCTTATTTGTTTACTCTACCTTGTAATCAATTATCTTATAAATTTTTTTCCATAATTGTGTGGATTTATTTACTACATCCTCTATTTTTTTTTGAAGGATGTTGAAGGCTCTATGCTTTGGTGCAAATTTTCCACCATGTTTCTTATTTGCCTTTTTTATTTGACCCTTTGTCATGTTAGGCTTTACTTGAGCCAAGGTAGATTCTCTAATCTCCCTTTCCATTTTTAGACAATAATGCCATTTATTTTCAATTATCTCATACAGTTCCTTAGGTATGATATTGTCAAGTTGTAGAGGTGTGTTTTTAAATTCTGCCATCATGGCATACATAGATTCCTCTACTTTATTTTTCTCTTCCCTACTGAGCTTATTAAAATCAAGATTCTTTAAATCCTTTAAATTTGCATTCTTAATCTTTTCACAAAGTTTGTCTAAGGAAAATTTTGGAGGATGACTTACCACTCTAAATTGGCTGTGGTCCTCTAATTCTATTCTTTCTTCATCATCTATATTCTGGTTGTGCCACATACTTCCTTCTCTTCTTTAGCTCTTTAGTAGGCTATTTAGTGGCTTTATTCTTCTCTTTTGATGCCTCTTTAGCCTTTTGAGTGGATGTTCTTGTAGTAGCCCTTGTTGCTAGAGCTGGCTTAGCTTGAGCTGGATTAGTGACCTTCTTAGGCTTAGGCTGAGCCATAGGCTGAGTTTTTTCCTTTCTCTTCTTTTGCTTGATAGGTGTAGTGATTCCTTGGCTTCTTCTCCCTTGGAACCTTCCTCCTTGTCTTCTCCTAAGCCTTATGTTGGCTCTACTGGGCCTTGCCCTTTCTCTTCTTCTTCTTCACTATCTCCTTCTACTACTTCTTCTTCTTCTTCTTCACCTATTTCACCTTCAATGTTTGTTCCAAATTGCTTCTTTATCTTTTTCACTATTTTGTCTTTCTTCTTGATAATAGAAGCTGTCTTCAATTCAATTTCAACTTTGGATTTGACAACATCATATGTTCCAATGTGAGGACCCTTCTTATCTATCTCTTCTGCTAGTAATGATGTGATTGCTACTAAGGCTTCATCTACATCAAGCTCATATACAATGGCCTTAGCCATCTTACTCTTGGTATTACTACCTGGATGTAGGTGTAATCAATGTCAAGCAAGAAGCATATGTCATTGACATGTTGCTCTACCAATGAGATTGATATTCTCATTATCTGCTTCATGGACTTCTTAAAGTTCTCAAAATAACTAGTTATTTGAGCCTCAAAATTACCTCCCATTTGATCAATGAACTCATTGATTTGTGTGATTGCAGACTTGTTGGAATCTCAATTTACCTTCCCAATTGAAGGGAATTCTTCCATCACATAAAAGAATATGTAGACTAATACTGATCCAAATTTGCATTGTGCTCCCTTGGATCTTCTTATAGCTCCCAAATTTTCATTTATTTGCTGAAGCATTAGTTTTTCCAGATCATAGGTATGATCTTTCTTTACCAACTTATAAGCTACATCAATAGCTATGTAGGGTACACTATTCAATCTGCTAGATTGGTAGAATTTGTGTGAAATTATTCTCACAACAAAGTCAAGTAGGGGTTCAGTTACAATGTCTATGGTCATTCCCCTATTGTTCCATTTGGCTCTTGTATTTTTCTCAATGACCTCCTTTCTATTACTTCTCAAGTTCTTTGGCCAATCTAGGGTTGGGAGTCTTGTAACCCTGTGCACTATCCTTTTTGTAATATTTCTAGGTCCTATCTCCAACCATAGATAGCCATCATGAATTCAACTCAAAACAATGTGAATCCATTTAGTCTTAAACACTGTAGGAAAGACAGGTTTTTGTCAAACCCTTTTTCTCAACTATTTGGAATTTGTCTTTCAATATTTAGTTGTCACATAATTTGTCATAGGCATGGAAGATTTTAAGATCACCTATGGCACCAATTTTGTAGTTATAGCATTTTCTTACATCTTGCACCATGACAAATTTAGGTGGGATAATGGATAATGCACCAGCTAGGTCATTTTTGTAGGCAAATTCAAGGATTGGCCTAAATTTGGGTTGCTTTACCTCATTGCTAACTAGCTGAATCTCATGATCTTCCTTTGCTTTATGGTTTCTTGAACTAGAGACCATTTTACTGAACTAGGGTTAAAAAGTATTAAAACTTTAACTTTTGCGTAGCTTGACACTTAATAAATACCTTTGAATCGATGAACTTGTGTTGAATCATTGTTGAAATCTGTGCAAATGGCTATTAGGTTGCTACTTGATCACTTCTTCACTCTTCTAGTCTTTGCTCTGTGTTTGAATGGCATGAAAATGAACAAAAATAGACCTTATACCTATCAAAGACCTAGCATTAAATTCTTCGTGCATACATCTGTAAACTTAGCACTTGAAGGTTTCACCATGACTTGGCTCCTATTGTCTTTCATTTGCTTAGCTCCCACTAGTTCACCACTTTACTCGGCTCCAACTATCAACTCGGTCACTATTAGAAACTTGGTATCTATTGGAGCTTTATTCAGCATCCAAGAGTAACTCGGCAGCTTCTTCAATATTTTACATGGCATCTTTTCTCATGTTGATTTCTTCTTTGTAGTATTCCTTTGTTCTTTGGGACTAATGTATGATATAACTTTGTAAATCAGTCCCATACACCTTTCTTTTGCTTAGTTGGATGAAGTGTGATCACTTGACCTTTTAGGTAAAGTGATCTCTCCATTTGATGTGTTGTACTCATCTTTCTTCTTCCAAGTCTTGTTCATTTTCCCTCTTATTTTTTCAACATCAACCTTCTCTTTTTCTTTGTTGACTTCTGACTTGGGTGCTTTTGACTTTGTTAGGAAGTTCCTGTTGATATGTCTAGTCTTCAAGCAACTGAAACATGTAGTTTGACTCAACCATCTACTATAATTCCCTCTAAAATGTGTCCTTATGAAATTTTTGGGAATGTTTCCATATTCCTAACAATAGTGATAGCTTTACCTAGTGTTGTAATCCCAATTGTAGTGATGACCATGGTTGTTTCCTCTTACACGCTGATCAGGTGTCCACATAGGCTTTGGTCTGCATTCAAATGCTCTATGTCCATATTTTTTGTTGTTGTAGCAATGACCTTCAAATCTTGGTGTCCTCATGGTCTTGGTTTTATATTCATGTGCTTGATGTCCTTGCTTTTTGCATTTGTGACAAAAGCTTGCATTTGTAGACTTGTCATGCTAATTAATGTTCTTGCTCTTGCACACATTAGAGGTATGTCCCTTTTTACCTTAGAAATGACAAGTATTTTTAGTGTTCTTACATTTGTTACTCCTTTCTTTCGCAATCTTGGATGATTCTCCTTGTTCAGTGCTGGTGTAACCAAGTCTTGAAGTATCATTACTAGCCCTTGGTGATTTCAGTAGTTGCTCAAAGTACTTGATGGCTTCACTTGATTTGTTGAAACTCTCTTCTATCTCCTTTTCTCTCTTTAACTCATTCTACAATTGCTCATTCTCCATTCTCAAGGTGGAAACCTCAATTTCCTTCATGTTTAGCTCATGATGAGCATTCATCATCTGACTTAAGGTGTCAAGTTGCATCTTTGAGATCCTTTCAAACTCAATTGTCTTCTCTTCCAGTCTATTGGTAAGATTTCTCTTGTCATCTTCTATCATGGTCTTGTCTTCAATGGCTCTCTTCTTTTGTTCAATCACTTCAAAAAGCATTATGGCTTGTTATTCTTGTTCAAGCTTGAGTAATCTAATTTCTTCAACTTGTGCTCTATTTTTCTCCAGTAGTTCTGCTATTGCTACATCAAATTCCTTGGAATCTCCATTTGAGAATACTTGTGTGGTATCAATCTCCTTGTAATGTATTTCATTTTTAGCTATGGCTATATCCTTCCTTCTTTTTAAGGATTTTCTCAATTCTTCTCTAGCTTCTTCCAATTTGTGTGGAGTAAGGTGCACATCAATCACCTGATTGTCTATGATGTTCCCAAGTTTGAAGACTTCCATCTTTAGACCTTTTCTCTAAGTTGTTAGGCTTCTCCTTGTGAGAACATTAGCTTTGATACCAATTGTTGGAATGTTCAAAATGGGAAGAGTACTTCTAAGAGGAGGGGTGAATCAGAAGTACCGCACTTTTAACCTTTTCCTAACTCTTTAAATCGAATAACTAAGTAAACTAAATGCATGTAAACATATAAATGAACATAAAGTAAACACATGCAATAATGCATATAACACCAAATTTGATAACCCAAAAACCCTCCAGGAATAAGAAGGTAAAATTGGGGTGGGGATGATACCCACAAAAATCACTACAATAATAAATGTTTGACCACTTCTGATGGTCTGCCCTGTGAAAGGCCTACCCTATTAAAGGCTTTACATTGTGTCAATAGTGACCTAGTTAAAGGATTTACAAACACTTTACATGAAGTGTCACCTTGTTAAAGGATTTAGTCACCTCTTCAAAGGATCTACAAAGTAGTTATTAAGCTAACCTATTAACATAGGATTTTCACTTATCTAATACAGTAGCTAGAAAGTATTAGGAATCTTTGACCTGATTGCTTACAATCTTCAATTGCTGATTTTAGGTACTTGATCTGCTCCTTCTGACCTTGATCCTTTGAGATCTAATATCTAATCGTGTCTCTTGTCCTTTGTACTATTCTGATCAATTGGATATGTAGTTGTTGCTCTATTCCTCTAAGTCTTTCTTTCTTCCACATGGAATTTCATTATATTTTACCCATACACTGCTCTCTTCTACACATGCAATGGGGTTTTCATCCTCCTTTTAAAGATTGTGAAGACTTGGGGTTAGGTATGGATCTATGATCCATATTGAATATTGAGTTCCTGCTCATTCCTTGCATTTTCCTCATTGGTTGCATGCCTTCTCCATTTTTTTGATTGGCTAAATGCTGATTTCATAGGAAATATAAAATATTTTTCCTTATCATTTTTCTCCTTCAAAATCCTTCTATGTCAGCTCCAAAAATGGTTTACATCTAAGTTTGTGAGGGCACAAACTCATATGTTGATTCTATGTTACTTGGCACATACTGAAATACTAGTGTTCGGCACATATACTATCTTGGCTTGCTCAGCACATGTATAGTTCTAAAATTTCTTGGCATTAACTATAACTCTACACCTATATGTCACTCAGCACTTATATACTGCTCGAAACCTAAAGTCACTTGGCACCTATTGAAAATCTAACTCAGCACACACTGTGGCTCGACTTTGATGTAGAAAGTGGTTAAGTGTATTGACACTCAAATGTCAAAACCATCTAAGACCAACAAAAACCACCAATGTAACTAGTTACTATTTTTCACTCTTCTAAAGTGAGCCCTATTAGGAGCCAACCCTTTTAAAGGTTACAAAACACACTGTTAGGTCTGACCTTTTTAGGGGATTTAATCACCCTACTAAGAGTGGCCTTGCAAGAGGTCTTAAAATAATTCAATGGAATTTCCACCTTGTTAGAAGATTTACAACTAGCTATTAAACCAACTCTATTAAGAGATTTTAGATCACTACTGCAATGGTTAGAGAGTAACAATGAAATGACCTGATTGTGATGCAATTGAATTGCTGAATCTAGATCTCTTTTCTGCTTAATCTTGATCCTTCCTGATCAAATATTACTTTTCTACTCCACAAGGATACTTGCTTATTCTTCAAGTTTTCTCCCTCTCTTTCCTTTTCAATTTAATTAACACAATTGCACAACACTAGAAATCTCAACTTGACCTTTTATTTATACCTTCTAGATTTTCAAGTCAGCCCAAATTCAAAGTACAATAACCAATATTCATCACTACAGTAAGCTAAAATCAATACACAAAGTAATTAAGCTTCATATCCTAAAACAAGAAAAATCCTTCGTAAGCCAACCCTACTCAATAGAAACTAACTTTGAAATGATTCTTTGTGTTAACCATCAAAATCTCAGTTAACACTATAAATTTGTAAAAAACCTTTGGCAACCGAGTGAACTCAATGAATACTAACTCTGTCCATTTTTTCCTTCATTAACCAAGTGAGCTCAGTTAACACTCTTTTCTGTCTAAATTCCTTCGATGCCCAAGTGAGCTTGGTAGACACTGTCATCTATTCAAAGTAAACTTGTGAATGCTTGGTAGACAAGGAAAACTATCTTCACTGACCAACTAAGCTCGATAAGCATTGTTTGTCAACTGATATGACATTTTTGTAACATCAAAGACAACACACAATTAATCAATTGTATCCAACAATCTCCCTCTTTGGTATTGATGGCAACACAACATGTCATAGCACAATGGAATTATTGAGAACAAGACTCCCTCTAATAGAAAGTTTCTCCCTCTTTGATTTTATACAAGAACTTATTCTTTATGTTGTATTTCTCCCTCTACAAAATTTTAGAAAGATAAAGTTATGACAATAAAATTCTCCCTCTTTGAGAAAACATGCCAAATTTGTATTATTATACCTTGAGTACTAATTCATATGCAATATTCTCTTGATTATGTTGCATCAATTGATTGATCTTTACCTAGGTTCATGTTGATGCATCACTAAATTGTATTTATTGAGATTCAGATAGGGGAATGACCCCTAGCTTACCTCTTAGATACAAGAATGCATCTTTAGGTAATGGCTTGGTGAATATGTCTACAATTTTTTCTTTTGTATGGATATATTCTAGTCTGATTTCTTTGTCTTGTGCCAGTTCTCTAACAAAGTGATATTGTATAGCAATGTGCTTTATTTTGGAATGCTTCACTAGGTTCTTTGATATGTTAATTGCGTTGGTGTTATCACAATACATGACTACTGGCTCTTTTATTTCAACCTTCATTCCTTCTAGAAATTTTATGAACCAAAAAATGTTAGAATAATTCATTGTTGCTACTACATACTCTACTTCTACTATAGATAGGGATGTGCAATTTTTCTTTTTGCTTGTCCAAGATACCAATCTTTTACCAAGAAAAAAAGATCCACCACTTGTGCTTTTTCTATCATCAAGATTTCCTGCCCAATCAACATCAGTAAATACCTTTAGGTATAGGTTTCCTCAAAGTTTGTAACACAAACCTTAGTCTTCAGTACCTTTCAGATACCTCAAGATTCTTTTGATTGCCATCATGTGATTTTCTCTGGGTTTAGTTGAGAATCTTTCCACTATTCCAACTGCTAAGGCTATATCAGGCCTTGTGTGAACTACATACTATAACTTTCCAATCATTGATTTGTATAAAGTTTGATCTACTTCTTTGGAATCATCATCTTTGGTAAGCTTGAGTCTAGTACATGTAGGGGTACCAACTAGTTTAGAATCTTCCATACCAAACTTATTGAGTATCTCTTTTACATACTTGGATTGGGTGATATAGATGCCATTTTTTTTTTGTTGTATCTGCAATCCAACAAAGAATTTTATCATCATTTCTTGTAAATAGAGGGTCATCCACAAATATATCTGCCAACACAATTTTGTTATCTGGTCCTTCCTTGATGTACAAACTACTATTATCATTTGTTCTCTGAAAACCAATCTGTATCAAGTAGTTATGTAGTCTTTCATACCAAGTTCTAGGAACTTGTTTGAGACCATACAAAGCTTTGTGTATTTTACAAACCATGTCCCTTTTGTCAAGATCAACAAAACCTTTTGGTTGTTTAATTTAGACTTCTTTATCAAGAATCTCATTCAAGAATGCATATATAACATCAATTTGATATAAATTGAATCCTCTATGAACTACATATGCAAGTAGGATCCTAACACCTTCTAATCTTGCAACAGGAGAAAAATTCTCACCATAATCAATTCCTTCTTCTTGAGAATAGCCTTTACACACTAATCTACCTTTATTCCTTGATACACTCCATCTTCATTCAGCTTATTTCTAAATACCCATTTTTTTCCAATCACTTTTCTATCTTTAGGCCTAGGAACAAGAGTCCAAGTTTTGTTCTTTTCTATCTATTCTATTTCTTCATTCATTGCCTTAATCCAACTTTCATTTTCTATAGCATCTTCTAGGTTCAAAATTAGCAAGTAAACATGTACCTTTTAATTTACTTCTTGTCATAGTACCTTCTAATTTATCTCCAATAATCTGATCAAGTGCATGATTCCTTCTAACATATTTCGCCAATATAGGTTCTTTTCCTTTTGAATGAATTTTATTATCTTCATTTTGAATTTCAACTTCTGGCTTGGGTTTTTTAGACTCAGTAGGCATTTGCTCGATAGCTTTAGAATGTGACTTAGGTCCCTGTAACTCAGTTTGTACTTCTTGTAACTTGATAGCTATGGAATACTTGTGTGAAGTCTCCTTATTGTTAGATGTGCCTAAAAATGTATCAAGTTCAAAGTAAACAAATATTTTTTAAGCTTGTGGTTCCCTTTTGCTTTCTTCTTCAGTCTTCTTTGCAAACTCATTAACTTTCTATGATTTCATGAGTAGACAAATTCAAACATTTATATGCCTTACTTCTACAAGAATATCCTAAGAATATACCTTCGTCACCTTTCACATTAAATTTTCCTTTTCTAGACACTTTTAAGATATAACATTTATTGCCAAATACTTTCAGGTAACTTACATTAGGTCTGTAGCCATACCATAATTCATAGGGAGTTTTATGTGAGTCCTTCTTCAACTATACTAAGTTCAAAGCATAAATTGTAGTGTTGATGGCTTCCTTCCAACATTTTATAGCAACATTATTTTCAATCATTAGAGTCCTTGCACAATCCATGATGGATTTGTTTCTTCTTTCAGCTATTCCATTTTGCTCAGGAGTACTAGGGGCTAATACTTGCCTTTTGATTCCTCTGTCAATGCAAAAATTATTGAATTCATTTGAAATGAACTCACCACCTCTGTCTAATCTTAAGCATTTCAATCTTTTTCTAGTTTCTTTTTCTACTCTTGCTAGATACCATTTGAATTTCTCAAATGCCTTTGACTTTTCTTTGAGATACATAACAGTCATCATTCTAGAGTAGTCATTAATGAAAAGAGTAAATAATTTTTGTCCACTATAACTTTCTATTCCAATAGGTCCACACAAATTAGTATGCACAATTTCCAAGATATCCTTAGATGAGAGTTTTTTCTCTTAAAACTAGTCTTTCCCATTTTGCTAATCTAACAATTTTTGCATAATCCAACATCTAGTTTCTTCAAACTAGGGATGCCTCTTACTTTTCTAAATTTTCTTATCTTGACCATATTATCAAAGTTTACATGACATTTTTTTCTATTCCATAGCCAACTTTCTTCGATTTGAGCAATAAAACATGAGAAATCACCAAGATCAAGATAAAATAGGTTACCTCTAGTTTGTTTGCCTGATCCAATTAAATTCCCTTTGTCATCCAATATTCTTGCCTTGCCATGCACAAATTCTACCTTGAATCCAATGTTGATTAGTTGTGCCACACTTAATAGGTTTTGTTTTAGTCCTTCAACCCAATAGGTATTGTCACATACAAATTCATTGGTTAATGAGATTTGGCCTTTCCCTTTTATGCAACAAGGTTCATTGTTTCCAAACCTTACACTAACTCCATCGTAGTGTTCAAAGTGTTCAAATTTTGTTTTGTCTCTAGTCATATGATTTGGACATCCACTATCTATGATCCATGTGTCATTTTTCCTAACATGAGAGATAAGTGTCATGTTATCTCCTTCTTTGTCAAATTCATCTTTACAGCAATGCACACTATTTCATCTTCACTCTTATCAGAATCTTTAGCCATAAAACAAGTCTTATTACCTTTATCTTTGAAGGATTTGTGACTTTTGGATTCCTTCTTGCTTTTGTACTTGTGGCTCTTCTTCTCATCCTTTCTTTCTCTATTTGGGCACCTAGCAACAATATGACCAATTTCTTCACATAAAAAGAAAATTAAAGGAATTTTACCTTTTTACTTTCCTCTACCTCTAGAATATTTCTTTGTAAGTAAAGCTTCAACAACTTCGAGATCAATGTCAAAACTTTCTTCTATTTCCTCTTCACTTTCTGGCTGAATGTCCTTTATTTTATTGTCTTTCTCTTTGAGTGAAAGTTTAGCTTCAAATGTAGGCTCAAAATTTTTGAAAGCTCAAATATAATTGTCAAAGTTGTCTAGCTCAAAAGCTATCAGTCTTTCTACTAAGGCATCCAAACTTAACTTGTGATTTGGGTCACATATCTTTTCTTGAATAGAAGATACTCTAATTGCATAGATAGGAAGCAATGTTTTGAGAACTTTACATACAATAGTTTCTTCCTTGATTTCTCCTCCAAAAGCTTTGTTTGCACTAACACTAGCTTTGATTCTTTCCACATATTTGGCAACATTTTCATCTTCTCTCATTCTAATTTGATCGAACCATCCTCTAAGGATTTTTCTTTGGCTCTTCTTACATTTTCATCACCACCATAGATGTCCTTTAGCTTCTTCCACATATGAAAAGTAGTTTTACAATCTTTGATCTCATAAAATTCATCATAGCTCAGAGCATATGCAATATCAATCATCATGATGTTATAGTTCTTTTTCTTAGCAAGATCTCCAACAGATAATGTACTAATAAGAGTTTTGTATTCTTCATCAAGGTATTTCCAACTTAAATCACTAATGGTGGTTAGATTAAATCTCATGACTCCTTGCCATGCTGAAAATTTATCTTTTTTTAGCTTTGAAATTTCTCTCTTGTAAGACATCTTGATATTTAGCTTAGGTCCTTAAAACCTTTCCTACAAGGCCCAAAAGTTCTTATACCAATTTTTGGAAATATAGAAGGAGTAACTGAGAGGGGAGGTGAATTAGTTACCACTAAAATGAATCTAGATCCCTTAGATGTCAACAATAGATTTTAGACTAAGAAAACTAATTGCTATTGTTACTCTGTAAATACACAGAAAATGTTGTAACTCAGTAAATGTAGAGTGTGAATTTCTTTTTAGTAGATCTTGAAGTATTAATAGTAATTAATTTGCAACCACATGAGAGAAATAACATGAACACATGAGGCACTAGGATTTAATGTGGAAACCCAATTTGATAAAAACTGCCAATGTAACTAATTACTATTTTTCACTCTTCTGAAGTGAGCCATGTTAGGAGCCAACCCTGTTAAAAGGTAACAAAACACATTGTTAGATGTGACCCTATTAGGGAATTTAATCACCCTACTAGGAGTGGCCTTGCAAGAGGTCTTAAAACAATTCAATGGAATTGCCACCTTGTTAGAGGATTTACAACTAGTTGTTAAACCAACTCTATTAAGAGATTTTTGATCACTACTACAATGGTTAGAGAGTAACAATGAAATGACCGAATTGTGATGCAACTAAATTATTGAATCCAGATCTCTTTTTTGCTTAATCTTGATCCTTCCTAATCAAATATTAATTTTCTACTCCACAAGGATACCTACTTATTCTTCAAGTTCACTCCCTCTCTTTCTTTTTCAATTCAATCAACACACTAGAAATCTCAACTTGACCTTTTATTTATACCTTCCAAATTGTCAAGTCAGCCCAAATTCAAATTATAATAACCAATATTCATCACTATAGTCGGCTAGAATCAATACATAAAGTAATTAAGCTTCATATGCTAAAACAAGAAAAATCCTTCATAAGCCGACCCTGCTTAGTAGAAACTAACTTTGAAGAAATTCTCTATGTTAACTATTAGAAGCTTGGTTAACACTATGAACTTGTAAAAATCCTTTGGCAACCAAGTGAACTCGATGAATACTAACTCTATCCATTTTTTCTTTTGTTACCTGAGTCACTTAACACTCTTTCTTGCCTAAATTCCTTTGATGCTTGAGTGAGATCTATAGTCACTCTCATCTATTCAGAGTAAACCTATGAATGCTCGGTAGACAAGGAAAACTATATTTATTGACCAAGTGAGCTCACTAAGCATTGTCTATCAACTAATATGACATTTGTGTAACATCAAAGAAAACACACAATTAATCAATTGTATCCAACAAGCATTTCATGATACAGAGAAATTTGTAGAGAAAAATAGAAGAATAATATCCTTAGTTTCATTTTAATTCTCATCCATGAGAACTCCCTCTATTAGTGTGAACTCCCTCTAATATCAATCTATCTAATTTCTCTAATTGTTTTGACTGCAATTTCTCCTTTTGATGGGAAACTCTCCTTTTTTACATATGACTAAAATTTTTGATTTTTGATATGACAAACTCTCCCTCTTTTCTAATACAAAAATTTCTCTTATATGACAAACTCTCCCTCTTTGAGATCTAATGCCAAAGACAACAATCAATTTATTTTCCATGTACTTTATGTACTAATTTATATGTAATATGCTCTATCAATACTGCATCAACTTGTCTAATATTCATAATGCTTGGTTGATGCATCACTAAAATCTTATTAGTAAGCTTTAGATAGGGGAATGACCCCAAGCTTAAATCTTAGATACAAGAATGCATCCTTAGGTAATGGCTTGGTGAATATGTTTATAATCTATTCTTTTGTGTTTACATATTTCAATCTCATCTCCTTGTCTTGCACCAATTCTCTGAAGAAATGATATTTTATTGCAATGTGCTTAGTCTTGGTATGCATCACTAGATTCTTGGATATGTTTACTGCATTGGTGTTATCACAAAAGATAACAACTAGCTCCTTGATATCCTCCTTCATACCTGACAATAGTTGTTTGAACCAAATTATGTTGAAACAATTGACTAATGTTGCAACATATTATGCTTTTGTTGTAAATTAAGAGATATAATTCTACTTCTTTCTTGTCCAAGATACTAGGCTCTTTCCAAGAAAGAATTCTCCACCACTAGTTCTCTTCCTCTCATCAACGCTTCATGCCCAATCAGAATTAGTGAATTCTTTCAATTCAAAGTTTTCTCCTTTCTTATACCACAAACC
Source organism: Cupressus sempervirens (assembly GCA_028749045.1). NCBI lineage: Eukaryota > Viridiplantae > Streptophyta > Pinopsida > Cupressales > Cupressaceae > Cupressus > Cupressus sempervirens. The sequence goes on from CM053783.1 coordinate 839,391,998, forward strand.
ATGATCTCCATTACCTTTCAGGTATCTCATGATTCTTTTTATTGCCATCGTATGATTTTTATTAGGTTTAGTAGAGAATTTAGCCACCATACCGACTGCTAATGCAAGATCAAGTCTTGTGTGCACTACATACTAAAGTTTTCTAATCATGGATTTGTATGTAGTCTGGTCTACCTCCTTGGAATCATCATTTTTGGAAAGCTTATGCCTAGTAGACACAGGTGTTCCAACTGGTCTAGAATCTTCCATTTCAAATTTCTTCAATATCTCCTTGATGTATTTTGATTGAGTAATATAGATATCATCTTTCATCTGTTGAATTTGTAAGCTAACAAAGAATTTAATCTCTCCAAACATTAACATTTCAAATTCTTTACTCATTTCCATAGAAAAATATTTACACAAGTCATCATTTCCATTAAATAATGTATCTTCCACAAAGATTTCTGCCAACATTATCTTCTTAGATGATCCTTCTTTGATGTATAGGATATTTTTATCATTATTTCTTTGAAAATCAATCTTTATGAGATAATTATGTAATCTTTCATACTAGGTTCTTGGGGCTTGTTTGAGACCATACAAGGATTTATGTAGTTTGCAAACTATATTCCTTTTGCTAGGATCAGTGAAACCTTATGGTTTCTCAATGTATACTTCCTCTTCTAAGATTCCATTCAAGAATGTTGATTTCACATCCATCTAATATACTTTGAATCCTTTGGGTGTCGCATATACAAGTAGTGTTCTAGAACCTTCTAGTCTAGCAACATGAGCAAAAGTCTCTCCATAATCAATACCTTCTTCTTGAGCATAACCCTTGCATACTAACCTTGCATTATTTCTTGAAACTTCTCCATTCACATTCAACTTATTTTTGAATACCCATGTTGTGCCAATTATATTTTTATTCTTGGGTCTAGGAACAAGTGTCCACATTTTGTTCCTTTCAATCTGATCAATCTCTTCATACATTACCTCTATCCAACTTTCATTTTCTAATGCATCTTTAATAGTTCTAGTTTCAAACTTAGTATGCAAACATGTGCCTTTTAATATATTCTTTTTCATTGTTCCTTCTAACTGATCTCCAATGATTTGCTCAGGTGCATGATGTCTTCTTACATATCCAACAAGTTTAGGCTCCTTCTTTATGAATTCACTTGGCTCACCATGATCTTTTGAATCATGCTTTAGTCCCACTATCTATGACTTGGGTCCATTAGATGACTTAGTTTGCACTGACTAAAAATCAGGTCCTTCTAATTGAGACTCAAGTCCTTTAGACTATGACTTGGGTTGCACTAGCTACAACTCAGGTTGAACTTGAGATTTTGGGGACTTGAGTGGTGAACACTATTGATTTTCTCGAAATTTAGGTAAAGTATCAAGTTCATAGTAAACAAAGCTTCTATAGTTTTTAGGTTCTTTTCTACTTTGTTCTTCACATTCTTCTACAAATTCATCAATCTTTACATGTGTGATTTCTATAACTTTGTGAGTAGATAGATTCAAACATTTCTATGCTTTTCTCTTATTAAAGTACCCTAGGAATATTCCTTCATCACTTTTCATATCAAATTTTCCTTTTCTTGACGTCTTCAAGATATAACATTTTCTTCCAAATACTTTGATATAAAAAACATTAGGTTTATATTCATACTATAATTCTTAAGGTGTTTGATATGAGTCCTTCTTCAGCTAAACTTGGTTCAAGGTATGAATTATGTTGATTTTTTCCTTTCAGTATTTTATAGCAACATTCTTCTCAATCATCAATGTCCTTGCACAATCCATAATTGATATATTCCTTCTCTCTTCTATTTCATTTTGCTATATACCAGGTGCAAATACCTATCTTTTTATTCATCTTTCATTACAAAATTTATTCAATTCATTTGAGATGAATTCATCTCCTCTATCTGACCTTATACATTTTAGTTTCTTTCCTTTTTCTTTCTCAACTCTATTCAAATACCATTTGAACTTTTGAAAAGCTTTTGATTTCTCCTTTAAATACATAATTGTCATCATCCTAAAATAATCATCAACAAGAAAAATAAAGTACTTATCTCCATAGTAGCTTTGTATGCCAATAGGTCCACAAAGGTATGTATGAACCAACTCCAAGACTTCTTCAGAATGATAATTTTTTCTTTTGAAACTTTTCTTTCCCATCTTTCTAATTTGATAATTTTTGCACATGCCCATATCAAGTTTCTTTAGGCTTGGAATGCCTCTAACCCTTTTATTCTTTCTTATGTTGACTAAGTTATCAAAATTTACATGACACAACCTTTTATGCCATAACCATCTATCTTCTACTTGAGCTATGAAACATGAATTTTTAGTTAGATCTAGGTATAATAGATTATCTCTTGTTTGATTGCCAGTCCCAACTAGATTTCCTTTTCCATTCGGTAGCTTGGCTTTCCTATTCATGAATTCTACCTTGAATCTAAAGTTATTCAATTGTGCCACACTAAGTAGATTATTTTTTAGTTCTTCAACCCAATAAAAAAAAATTACATCTGAGTTCATTGGTTAATGCAATGCAACCTTTTCCTTTCACATAACAAGGTTCATTATTTCCAAATCTGACACTCCCACCATCATATTGTTCTAAGTGCTCAAATTTAGATTTATCACTAGCCATGTGGTGAGAACAACCACTATCTATGATCCATGTATCATTCTTACTAACATGATAAATAAGGGCCATCTTATCATTTTTGTCATTTTGTTTCATCCTTAGTAGCAATCTAAACCATTTCATCTTCATCACTACTGTCAAAATCTTTAGCCATATAACAAGATTCATTACCTTTATCCTTGTAGTCTTTGTAGCTTTTGAAATATTTCTTGCCTTTGTACTTGTCATGGTTCTTTTCTTCTTTTCCTTCTTTTTTTGGAAACCTTGCAGTAATGTGACCAACTTCTTCACAAGAAAAATAGATCAAAGGAATTTTTCTTTTGTACTTTCCTTTTCCTTTGGGAAATCTTCTTGCAAGCAATGCTTTAGTGAATTCAAGATCATCACCAAAACTATCATCATCTTCACTATCAGACTTTTTACTTTTAGATTGTATAGCTTTCTTTTTGAGTGATAGTTTGGCTTCAAATGCAAACTCAATGTTACTAGAGTTAGGATAATAATTATCAAAGTTATCTAACTCAAAGTTTTTCAACCTTCCCACTATTGCATCCAAAGTTATATCATTCTTCGGATCACATCTCATTTCTTGAATATATGGCATTCTAATTGCATGAAAAAAGAAGAAAAATTTTGAGTACCTTGCTGACCACTATTACATCATCAATTTTCCCACTTGAGGCTCTGATTGCACTCACACTAGCTTTGATTATTTCACTTTAATGTGCAATGTTCTCATCTTCATTTGATCAAACTAATGTCTAAGACTTTTTGCCTTACCTCTCCTCACATTATCATCACCTCCATAGATATCTTTCATATTATTCCACATTTCATGAGCAATAGCACATTCTTTGACTTTATCAAATTCAGCATAATTGAGAGTGGAAGCAATGTCAATCATCATTATGGTATGATTCTTCTTTTCTACAATTTGATCCACAATCAAAGTTCTATTAGGTACCAATTTTTTGTTCTCCAGATATTTTAGGCCTATGTCACCAATGGTTACCAAATGGAGCTACATGAGTTCCTACCATGCTTAGAAGTTATCTTTGTTTAGCTTAGGAATCTCCCTTCTATAAGACATCTTGATCTTTAACTTAGGTCCTTGAAACCTTCTTTGCAAGCACCAAAATATCTTATACAAATTGTTAGAAATATAAGAGGAGTAATTGAGAGGGGAGGGGTGAATCAATTACCACAAAAAACAAATCCAAGATCCCTTAAGATGTCAATACAATATAAAACCAAAACTCTATTGAAACTAAAATGCTGGTGTAACTCGGATAGCATGGGAACACTCGATTTACACTAAGAATTACTATCACCTGGTAAACACTGAAATAATCACTTCTTAAGATGTTTAGTGTGTTTAAATATGTTTTAGAAACATAAATCAAATAAAATTAACACAAGAGACATCAAGATTTAATGTGGAAACCCAGTCTGAGAAAACCACCGATTGCAACTAGTTATTATTTTTCACTCATCTGAAGTGAGCCCTATTAGGAGCCAACCTTGTCAAAGATTACAAAACACAAAAATTAGGTGTGACCCTATTAAAATATTTAGTTTACCCTATTAGGAGTGGCCTTGTTTGAGGTCTTTAGACACTTTAATTTAGAAATGCCACCTTGTTAGAGGATTTGGCAAATAGTTGTTAGGCTAACTTTGTTATGAGATTTGATTCACTACTACAATTATTATAGAGTAACAATGACTTGGCCTAATTGCTGATGCAATGGTCTTTATTGATTTTAGATCTTTATTCTAGCTTTAATACTTGATCATCCTTGATTATAATATTCTTTTTAGCTCGGTCAACTCAAATACTCTAATATCCTTCCAATTTGCTTTCTTAATTTATCTTTTTCAATCCCATGCTTCTTACAATTCAACCCTCAACTTGACCTTATATTTATATGATTTACCTTGTCAATTTGGCTTGAATACACTTTCAAACAAATAAAATTCATCCCATGATTCAGCTAGAACTAACCAACAAAACTATTAGATCCAATATGTTGATATAGGAAAATCCTTCATTAGCCGACCCAACTCAGTCAACACTAACTCATGAAAGACTTTCTTTTAGACTTCCTTTGGTAACTGAGTGAGCATGGTTAACACTGGTTCTATGTGAACTTCCTTTGGTAACTAAGTGAACTCGGTTAGTATTAGTTTTATGTTGTCTTTTCTAGGATACTTGGCATACACAAGAAACTTCCTTCAATGTCTGATTGAGCTTGGCTAACACTAATTACTTGATAAAGACTTGACATTAGTGTAACATCAAAGACAACATAAAATTAAATAATTTTATTCAATAGAAGTAACAATACAATTTATTTCTATTATGCAAGAAATAACATGGAGATCATTTAGATAGTGGGTTCATTGGTCTTTCCCTTGAAGCTATTTGGACAGTGGGTCCATCGGCCTTCTACAACTTCTGAAAAGGTTAGCACAACTCCTAATAGGGACTAATATGTACTCAAATTTTTCATTGACTCTTAATAGGGTCCATCATCTAACAAGGAATATTTATATTAGTACATCATCTTGTAGGTACCATCCCCACTAGGATTTTCCCTCTAATCAAGGGTTTCCTTAGTTAACATATCTGGTGTTATTGTGCATGAGTATCTTGTTATGGTTGTTGACTATATTTATCATATGGTCAAAGATTAATAAGGTTGATGATTGTTGTAATATTTGGACAACTGATTCAACCCCCCTCCCCCCCCCCTCTTAGTTATATTGCTTGACTTTACATTCTAACAATTACATCATTTCATTTCACTTTTCTTTTATCATTTCATTCCATTTTTCCCTTTCATTTATCTATATCCATTCTATTTTATTACATCTTCATTAACTCATTTTCATCTCATTTTTTTATTCCATCATTTTAGTCATTTCATCTTCTTATTATCCATCCATTTTATTTCACTTCCATTTCATTTCCTTAAATCTTTCATTTTCATCTCGTTATCTCATTTTCACTTCATCATAAGCCACTCATTTTAATTTCATCATATTAATGATTTCTTCCATTACACCATTTCATTTCATTTTCATTTAATCCAATCACCTTCATTTTATCATATTACATCATTTTATATTCACTTTATTATATCATTTTCATTTGATCATAAGTCACTCATTTCATATTCATTTCATTAACTCATTTTCATTTCATACATTACACTATTTTGTTTCATTTTCATTTAATCCAATCACCTTCATTTCATCATATTAAATCATTTCATATTCACTTCATTATCTTGTTTTTATCTCATTTTTATTCCATTTTTAACCATTTCATTTCATTTTCATTTTATCATATTCCATTACATTCATTTTTACATAATCCAATCATCTTCATTTCCTCATATTACATCATTTTTATTTTATTTTCATTTAATCACACCATTTCATTATATCACATTCTTGTTTTATCCATATCCATTTTTAATCATTTCATATCATTTTCATTTTAATATATATCATTGCATTCATTTTTACTTAACCCAACCATCTTTATTTCATCATGTTGCATCATTTCCATTTCATTTTCCTTTAATCACATCATTCCATTAAATCATTTCACTATCCATATCCACTTTTATTCTATTTTTAATCATTTCATTTCATTTTCATTTTATCATATTTCATTACATTCATTTTTACTTAATCCAACCATCTTTATTTCCTCACTTTACATCATTATTATTTCGTTTTGATTTAATCACATCATTTCATTAAATGATTTCATTATATCACATTCTAGTTTTATCCATACCCATTTTTAATCATTTCATATCATTTTCATTTTATTATATATCATTACATTCATTTTTACTTAATCCAACCATCTTCATTTCATCATGTTACATCATTTTCATTTCATTTTCCTTTAGTCACATCATTTCATTATCCATATCCATTTTCAATAATTTCATTACATTTTATAATTATGTAAACCACATCTACTTCCATTTCATCTCCATCTAATTTCATTTCCTTACATTACCATTACATTTTCATCTATTCCATCATCATATTTTATTATTACATTTAATTCATTCATCCATTTCATTTATCCATAAACCATTCCTCTACTACATATTATTTCTCTACGCTAAGCATTTATTCATCTACACATCAAACACATTAGACATGCGTGTTACATCAGCATACAAGAACATCATAAATATAAAACAGCATATGCATATCACATAAAACATCTATTACATCATTGCATTCCACCATAAAGAATATAAAGTCCATGATACAAAAATGTAAAAATCCAACATAACACAAATGGGAAAAACTTGATTTGAATGCTCATATATCAAAGTGTCACACTGAATCCATATTATAGCCAAAACATACAAAAAAAAGAATGATACAATGGCTCATCCTTGAGTCTCACTACCTAGGCCACATGTACCATCTATCTGAGTCTAATTAGGAGGTTCCTGATCAATGGGAGCACTCATCCCATTTCTTTGACCCTGATCTAATGAACCTATACCTTGTGTACCTAGTATGGATAGGGCTACTTAATTCATGGTCACTCCATTTGTGCTTGATGGTGGAGGTGGTGGTGGAGGCCTCGATGTCATTGACACTATGAATTCTTGAATTGTACTCACCAACTAACTAATTTTCAAGTTGATCACACCAATCTATGCCTCTATAGAACTCACATGAGAAGTCAAATCTGAAGAACCACCCAGTATCAATGTTGGTTAAGCTAGAGCTATAGGTACCTATGGCTATGGCTGAGAGCTCTATGTCCACATAGAGGGATCATGTACTCGATGCCTCTTCCTTCTCACAAATTGATCATACTCTGATAGTCTCACCCTATGCTATATTATCCTACCTTGATCCACATCATCAACCCTCTTATTGGGGCATGCACCATTATCCACACCTCTCCCACCAATCCCACCAAGTGCTACACTATCCATACTAGAGCTTATGTTTGATCCCATCACAATACCCCCACACCCATGGAAATCTCTAGGTATATCTCCACCCACATCCCCTAGCCTTTGCATCAGCATATCTCTTTGTACTGAAACCAATGTTAGTACTCTCCACTGGGGCATCATCATGGCCCTACCTCTACCTTTGTGCCTACCTTGACCTCTCAATCCTCTACCTCTAGCCCTCCCTCTCCCCCACCCACCCTCACTATCATATCCCCCCCCCCTTGACTACTCCTCAATTCCTGGTATCAACTTAGCTAGATTTGTATATCTCAGAAAGGGATGCTCTCTTAACGATCATGCATAGTCCCCCTCTATCTCAGCATCAACCACATCATCCCTCAATGACCATCTCTATGGAATCCCTATCATCTAAATAAAATCCTCTTAGCACACCCCATACTCTAATGTAGGACCCCATACTAACCTCTCTGCATGAACAAAGGTATAGTGTGCTACTTCTTGTGGTATCCCCTATCATCGCCCAAATTGTCTAACTACCTATTGGAGTTCTTACTAGTAAGGAATATACTAGGTTTCTTTGAACCTAATACTATGGTGCATAAGACAGAGACCAAGGCTAAGGAATAGCTAAAACCTATACTCAACTAGGTTTATCTTGGCTCTGGACCAACTTCAAAAGAATCACTATAACTCCCTTCTCTTTAGGCTCTGTAGGGCCAAGGTGGGAAAACCTCAAGGATTGATATGACTACTTCTATGATATTCTTCTCTTCAAAAACTATTCCATATAGTATAAACTGGTCAATGTTCTTCTATAATTTACCAATATCATCCTTATCACAATAGCCAACTACAACTAAGAAGATATTGCAAATAAGTATCATCCAGCAGATTTAGTTCTTCATTACATAAAATGGTAAATTGATTGTTTAAATTTTGTGTGGTCAGCAACTATATGAATCATCAACTTGCAACTAAAATTTAGTGACTAGTGTCTTATCCATTGTTATATAGAGTCAAAATCAGCAACTTGAACCTATTTAATCAAATTGTAATTAAATTTGTCAATAGTAAACTCTAAATTTCATTCTTACCATATCCTTCTCATAAACCCTAAACCCTATCACTTACAAAAACAATTACTTAATTCTTTGAATTAACAACAATTAGTAAGAGATACACAATTCATTCAAATTGAATTAAACTAAAAGAAACTTGTTCATTTCAGTCTCAAGATCATAGATATATGAGGAAGGGGACAAAACTCAAAGACATAGATATATAAGATTTCCTTTTTTGTATTGATTTCCCTTTGAAAAATGAATACAATATTAATATAACTCAAAACTTGACAAATGGTACTTGGTATTTACTATATTCTCAAGTATACAAAATTGATTACATCTATATAATCACAAAAACTTGGATGAACTGCAAAAAGGCATAAAAGATGAAAGTTCTACAGACTACCAACCACCAATCCACATCTTGGAAATCCTTATATAGAGGATTACAACAAAATTTAGATGGGAGGGCAAGTGTCAAAAATTATCCAGTCAAAAACAAAAGGTAAAAACCTTTGAGAAACTTTATTAATACATTCTTTGCAGTTGGAAAATAGACAGGAAAGTGGGTACAAAATGTAGATGACATTTATGGTGAGAGTCTTTTCTTTAACTATTTTGTCCTCTTCCATCTCTTCATGTCTCCTCATAGTAGCCTCCTTGTTGTTTCTATCTAATCATCCTCCTGGGATGGTAAAGCTTTAATGTTTGTTATTAATTCTTATATGACCACATCCAATTCTATCTCAGACCAAGTAGCATCCTTAACTGCATTCAAATCCTCTATAGATTTATTCCACTTAGAATTAGTAACAGTATATACATCTCCCAAGACTTTACTCATATCTGATTCTATCCTAAAGAGGAATTGAATTAGATCATAGACATCACTTATATATGTCTCATTATTACAATAGGCCAAAAACCTCGGATGTCTTAAAATATCTTCAAATAAAGAAGACCATTCCTATCATTCCTTAAAATTTCCATCATTATCTATAATTCAAGGAATGAAATTGGGTATCCCTATAGAAATTGTTTTCATTTTACCTTGGATCGATTACAACTTTCCTATGAAAAAACCATGCAACTCTCTTGCCTTATTTATCATTTTTTTGGTATTAATGATTACCAACTTGGGTAAATCCTTTTTCTGGGGTAGTAGAGGGACCAAATTATCAAAAATTGAGCATAGGGGCCCCATGTTGTGAAGAGAGGAGATAAAAGGTCTAATGCCTCTAAACACTTGTACTCAACTCCTTACAAGCTAATATAGTTGTTATGCACAATTTGTGAAAAAATCTATAGGGCGCCAATTTTGTGCATAAGGAAATTTTGAATTTTCTTTATTTCCCCCTCCTTATTACCATCTTATTCATCAATATCCATATGTTGGGCTTCTTCCACAACTGCGATGTCAACTTCAGTCTGAGCTTCATGGTTTTTACCTCTATAATAGGTCTAACCACAACCCGTAGGCTCCTTATTTCTTCGTCCATGTCAACAATTTTCTTCTCTAGGACATAAGTCATCTTCAACTCTTCTTCATATTTTTGTCTAGCATCAATGAATATGCAATAAGTTGTGTACAATTGTTCTTGCAATGTATCCATCTTTCTCTTCCCCATTAATGATGTTGTATTCACCAAATTGTGGATTCGATCACTGGATACAGTGGAAACATTCCAAAAATTTACATTTCCTTGGGGGGACTCCTTTATCTCCATTAGAGTTAGTTTATTATCATCTAGAACCATGCTCCATATTGCCATTGTCTTACTATCTATGTTAAAACCAGCCTCCTACAATTCACTAGTGATATCAATCTCTTCAAAAGAAACCAATCTTTCTTGTTTTCTGAGCCAGTCTAACATAAAAGAGGAACTAAGTTCCCAACTAGGAAAAAAAAACATTCCACTTCTCATTACTAATTCTCTTGCTTCCTCAACTATATGATTCTCACTATTTTAATCATAATCCTACAAATTTTGAACTAATTATGCAATCTTCTCAGGTGAATCTCCATGTTGCAACTATAGGGCAAGTTCATTCCATTTTACTTTATAAAGGAATGACTTAAATTCATCAAAATTTACAAATTGGTCATCCTTTGTGAAATCCTCTACCTAAATTATTCTTTCATCCAACATTTGAATTTTCAATTCACTCATGTTGGGGATCTCTTCATTCTCACATGCTTGTTTAATTAGAAAATTATGTCTAATTGTATCAAAGAATTTTGATCCCTGAGGCATAATCTACAGTACCTTTCCTCTAACCTTGTTATGGATATGAATCATTTTTTCCTTCTTCTTTCCCTTGGCCTATGAAGAGCTCTCTAGTTGATCATCCTCAACCTCCATAGTTATAACATCCTCCTCCTGAGGAGATGGGGTTTCTGTTGTATCCCTAAACTCTGTAGGCATTTGTGTCATGAATTCATCAAAATTATCTAGAAACTTATTGTACCTATCAAGATATGGTACATCATGGTGTAAACCCTTGAAATATGGGTCTACTACCCTCATAGCTTCTTCTATCTACATTATCTTTCTCCAATTTTGATTCCTCTCCCTACATGCCTTTGTTTATAGGGTTTTCATGATGCAATATTCTTCCCAAATTGGCTTGTTGCTAGGAAGAGTGTACTTCCTCATTTGTTTGAGAGAATTCCTCACCAAATAATTTGGATCATAGGTTCTAGATAGGGTACAGAGAAGCTCAAATTTAGCTAAACACTAATCTATCTCTTCTATGGCATCCTTCCCTATCAAAAAATTAGCTATCTTTGTGTTTCTAGCTACAAAAGAGCCTTTCCTAATAGTAGGGTTGAGATACTCTCTATTCATCATTAGTAATTGCAAGAAGAATTTTAACTGGCCTAATATTTTAGGGACATGTTGAGGTAACACATGGGGAGGTTGAGGAAATCCAAAAACTCTTATAATTAAAAAGTTTTCAAAATAAAAGCAAACTAGCCCAGTCATGGCTAAGTACTTTATCCCCATTTGGGCAAGCAAATGGTCTAATTAACATTCTTACCCCTTTTGGTTCTCTTTCATTTATGCCCATTAACATATTCATGATTGGAAATACAAAATCATTATAGAAAATAATAGTATTAGCATAGGGATAAAATCTTTGCCAGAAGCAAGTGCACAATTGCACAGGTAGGGTTTCTCCATTCTCCTTAGTGGCCTCAATAAAATCTAGATTTATGTGCCCTATATTATTGAAAAGGATAATGTGCATCAATAGTGAATAATGGAAAAACCTAAAGTTTCCCATGTACCTCAATTTCTTCATGCATTCTATCAATGATGTATTCCACAAAATCATAACAAACATTATAATTTGGATCCTAGATGTCTAATGTCATGATATATTCATAACCTCGAGCATTCATGGTGTCATCAACTCCTAGTACATTTCCAATCCTGAAAATGTTATATTTGAAATATTTGTAGAATAATTCTAATGGCATTAGATCCCTTACCTTCTTAGGAAATTCCCCCTTTTCCTTCTTTGTTTTGGGAATGTGCCTTCTCATGACTATCCCAATGTAGAAACTCTTGGAACTCTTGAAGTACTCATTCATTTTTTCTTTCTCGATTTTCTTGATGAGAGGTCCTCCTAGGTCAAAGATTTCACCAAAGGCCTCCTTATCCAATTTGTATAGGACACTCATATCCTTTATGTAGAAGGCTTTGGTTGTCGAATTGTAAGACTTGATTAGTGCCTTCACTAAATCAACATCAATTATTACCTTTAGCATTATCAATTTTTCCATATTTCTAATCCATGGGTTGCAAATTGGTGATTTGGCATACCTATTCTAATAAAAATACTAGAATAATCATTCCCATTAGTTTAAGGTACAATGGCATCACTACAGAAAGAGTTCACATCTCTGAAAACATGGACATTCAAAGTTTGAGCATGAGAGGACCCTAGGAGAAAATATACCCACCTCCTTTGCATATAAAGTTACCAATTTTGGCTTTGCCTGCTCTGCCACCTATGAAGATTCTTCCACTTCAACCTAAGCTATCATCTTTCCCACTTCTTGTGCCATTTTGACTACAACTAAAAAAATTTCAAACAATCTCTGTTAAAACTGGCTCTGATAAAACTGAAAGTTTTTGCAAATTCTTGGTGCTCAAAACTTTGTCTCTAAACTTATGCAAAATATTGTAACTCAAGAATCTATTACACTAGCTTATTAATAGAGGGAATGCAACAGAGGGGCATCCATGTCTCTTAAATTCATCATGTGTAAGAAATCTCAAAATCTACAAAAGTATCAAAAAATGACATGTACAGCCAAACTTTTAACTCTTTTATGCACTTTTTATAGGAGATAAACTTTAAAGTCATAATGGGTCTTCTAATAGTCATTTCTCACTTAGCATTTCTTGCTCACAACTTGGTAACCATAGTATTTTACTTTTTTTCGTTACTTCATTGTCTATCTTCTACAGTTGGTGATTAACCATGTGATTAATCAATCAAAGGTTCTGATCCTTTACTTTGTTTCAATCTATGCAATCAAGTGATCACAAGTTTTGATCCTTTAATACTTTGTTTCAACCGTGTGGTCACCACCTTATTTTAACAATTAAACTTAACATTAGCAACCCTATGATCACCTTTACTTCATCAAATCAAGGTATCACACATGGTTATCTATTTTAAACCTTTGCTCTTGTGACCAGGTGACCATCACACTTACCTTTGAAATCAACTACATCTCATAGTCATGGCCATTATTATTTCATGCTCACTAACCATGTGACCAAGATACCAAGCTTTTCTAATAGTCCTTGCTAGGTTACAACTTATTTTTCTTACCGGTTAGCTAATATCATGACTGTGCAATTTAGCATCTTTTTAACCCTTTCACCTAGTCATGATTAAAAAACTTTAATTATTCACCTTACCTTACAACCATGTGAATAACAAAAATCCTTTTGAAAAATGGTCCATCACCATGTGTCATCCTATCTCTATCTTGCTAAGATTAAAACAACTTCAAAATTTTATAATGACAAAGCAACAACCCTTGATTATCTTTAATCTGACGGTCTTGAAAACTTCATTTTGTTGACCATGCCAGTACCTTTGACCAATGAGAAACTATCTTTATGTTGCATCATTCTGACACCTAATTGCCACATCACCAAGCCCAATCCACATGGTGGCATGTTGCACCTCTACAACATTAACCCAAGGTTTTGATCTAACTCCAGCGACCTTGTGATTCAAAAAAAATTTCCATTTTGCAATTCAAACCCAAGGTTAGACTAAACCTCATGTGAACCAATGATTAAAGACTATCCACAAACCCTTAAGCCTTATCGCACAGTCACTACCAAAGTTTGATGTAACATATTACTAAGGTGACTATAAGATTGAAGCCATCTTAATTGCTTCGCTTAGTCTCGATCAGGGAAAAACTTAACTGCTAACTTGCTACAACTCAGCGATCAAAGGGGAAAGAATTGCTTCACCAGTTTGCACCATGTGTTGCTACAGTTTGATAAGGAACCTTGACCCTATGACTAATTGTAGTCTCATGGTCACAAATTTAAAATATAAGAGCTCTTTATCAGAAAATAAAAGGTTTAACATAAAGCACCACATTTTGAGGTATTTTAAAATTTTAAAATTTAAAGGGCGAGGGCCTAAAAACAAGGGTTTTCCTAGGTTAAAGCATTTTCATGAAAATCTCAAAGAAACCCTAGGTTCCTATCATAGGTAATATATTTCAAAATAAGGGTTTTTTCAAGGGATGAAAATATTCTATAATTAATCCAAACTACTCAATGGTTTATAATAATTTAACAACATAATTTGGATAAAAGGCATATTGAAAATGAGGACTAACACTACCTTCATGAAGAAAAATATCTTAATCACTAATGGGATCTAGCCAAGCAAATAACATGGACAAAAGAAATAAACCATCTCATCATCATCCTCTACCCATGGCTCTATGTACTTGTAGGGCCTCTATACAACCTCATCCATCTCATCCAACATATGTCTCCAATACTCTGTCTTTCCTAGATGAGGCTAGACAATGACACCTAAATACTTATATATATATATATATGAAGGGAAAGTCTTGTGGGGGAAGATACTCCCATGTCCATATCTATAGAAACACTATGCCAACTAATAGTGATGTGGCCCCTAAATATACCACCTAATGTAAATCATGATATAGATGGACTAGAATGCAACTGCCCCACAAAAATATTCATGGTTGGTCAATCATATCCTAGATGATGTGGCCCCATCCAACTGCACATCTATCTCATTGCCTATTTGGTACAAGGAATCCTCTTATCAACCCTACTAGCACAGCTAGTAAGGGATCATACTGCAGCATCTAAAACCATGACATACTATCCTCCCCAATATCATCATCTGCAAATAGATCTCTATAAGTTGTACCATGATATATCTGATTATAATATATCAAATCCCCCATTTTATGGATCCTAAGAATCTTGTACACATCATCGAGGCTAATCTTCATCTCCCCAAGTGGCAAATAGAAGGTGTTTCGGTCCAAGTACCACTGTTTGGCCACAACTATCAATAATCCTTAGTTCACATAGAACTAAGGCATCTAGAGTAGATATGTGAATCCACATCTATTAATGATTCATCAATCAATTGTTGTAATCTAAAAATGGACTCTAGTGGCCATGGATATCATCTCCACACCATGAGGTCACACCCACATACTTTTTTAATAAAAAAATTGAGCAATGCCATTATTTTTTCATTGCAAGTGGTTATCCTACATCAATCTAAGTCAACATCTAGCTATCCAGCTAATGGTTCGATCCTGCACCAATTATTTGTCCAACTCTATATCTTGAGATGGACATGTCATTTTTTCCCTAATCTGTAGCCTGAGATGGGAAATTTTTTTATCTATCCAAAATATTTGATTGATCGTACATATCACTTTTTGATTACATTGCTATATTGATTAAAGTTCTTGTGTGAACAATTTTATGATTCAAAATCAATGTTCTTATTATCCATTGGACATTAGACTTCTATATCATACTATGATCGTATACTCATCATGTTCACATTCACCTATCTAGACCCTTTGCTATTCGAAAAACCCTATATTGGTCATTGCAACATCCATTTGATCTTCCAAGCTCTATTTACTACTCAAAAGTGCAATATGATATAACACATGCTCTATTACAAAAAAAAAGGAACTATCACATTACCCAAATACGATACAATCCATGTATGCACTATATAACATTGCATATGTGCTAAGACTATTGCTATTTTTAACATATCTTGATCAGACTTATCAACAAAAATAAATGCACTATTGTGACCTATGTATGTGTTATAAGACAATAAGTATGCATTAAGATGCGTAAAAGTGCTATTATTATATGCATATGTGCTACATTTTAATAGATGTGCTCGTTTATCAAACTACAACATTTTTACAAGTACTATTTTGCAACATCAATGCACTATTTTATACTACATATGCACTATAAAATAATAAATGTGCTACAAAAGACATTAAATATGCTACAACATGAAATACAAGCATTTACTAGTTAAAATCATGCAAAATTTTGAAAATTCCTACAAAATTGAAAAAAATTGAAATGATAGAGGTTCTCGATGACTTATTGAGGCTCCGTACTCAATTAGACACTCGTATCTGGGCCTCTCTCAAGCTTGTGTTTTCATAATCAAACCACCATCTCTATCGACTCAAAGATCAAAGAGAGAAGAGTGAAAGGGGAGTGTAAATATGAAAAGGGAAAAAGGTCTTTTGACCTATTCAACCCTAACTAATGGCATTTTATGTCATATTTTAACATCTTTCATCCCATTTAATGGATTTTGACCTTTTTTCTTGACATAGGTATTTTTTCCTTAAAATTCAATGATATCCCCCCTATCTAATTCATCTTCTCCTTTTTCATCATAGTTTTTCAGAAATAAAATTGGACTCTCCATATTTTGCAAATAAATTTTTCCAATTTTATTTTTGAGGGGGCAATATACTTATATCAAACTAGGTTATCAAAATATTTCAAACATAAAAAATGTTCTACCCCAGCCATATTTCAACATCAATCAAATAAACTAGGGCATCCAAACAAACTTTTATAAAAAAAACAATTTCTAACATTGCAATATCAAGATTAGACATCAGATCATCTATGATCAAGCATTGTATCAATCTCAAATCACGAAAATATCAGTGATCAAATAATAATTAAAAATTGGCTTAAATTTTTAAAAATTAGGACATTCTTTGAACTAATATGCTTCACATATTAACTCAAAGAGGGGAATTTGTAGACACCCTAAAATTGGCAAAGACCTAAACAACATGAATCTCAATAATATAACAAATACTAAGGAAAAAATCAAAGAAAGGAGGAAAATAACAAATTTTCAAATCAATTACAATGTCAAGTTGTTTGAGTAATTAATTAATTAATTTCCTAAACCCTTGATTCCTTTTTAAAATTCAAAAGCCAAAATCACTTTCAAAGAGGAAATTCAATTCATAAAATAAATTGAAATCATTATCCTCTCAAAAGTGAAATTCACCCTTTTTGAAATTTAAAAGAATTTAAAATCTCTATTTATCCTCATAAACCAAGTCTGTTGGACTTTTCCTCTTAGGGTGTTGTGAGATATTTTAAGTTTTACCCTTACCCTATTAGAAACAATAATCAGTTATCCAACAATTAAAATAATTATCTTTATTAAACAAACTTAAGCATTCAACCAAAGTAAACAGAAACCACAATAAAGTGCACATAGACAATTGCACTAGATATGTTCACTGGGGAAACCCTTGATCAGAGGGAAAACCCCAGTGGGAATGATGCCCACAAGATGATGTACTAATATAAATATTTTGTGTTAGAGGATGGACGCTGTTAGGAATCTATTACAACATTTAGTGCAATGAGTCCCTATTAGGAGACTTTGAATCCTTGTTAGGAGATTCCAACCCTATTAGCAATTGTGCCAACCTTGTTAGGAGTTTTGGTATAATGTATGCAAGAAGAGCCCACTGCCCAAACATGCAATTTCAACTACAAGAAGAGCTCACTTCTCAAAAAAATAATTTACTATTATCTTCTTCTTTCCTTTTTTCTTTCCTCTATCCTGTTAACTTGAACAATCACTGTAATACCTTTTCAACCAAGTCATGAACCTTGGATCCAAATAATAAACCTTGGATCACTCAGCAAAACCTCAACAATGAAGTTTCCTTCACTTCTACACTACTCTGCTCAACTTTGCATTATGTACTCTCTATTTCTTATCGTCAATTCACATTACATTCCTCTGACCACATCTTCTCATACCATGATAAAGAAAAATATTATTCCTTTATACCAAGTCCATAAAATAATTCCTTGAGTTAGCTGTTAGACATTCTCAATTAATTATTATAGGTCCACCTTGCGAACACATTACACTTAGCGATAACATTAATATTTTACCTTACAACTTGAATAACTTTCTATACACACAATATTATGATGAGTGAGCTTAGCGATGTCATCCTCAACATGTCTTCTTCATGTCCTCAACCTTAATCCTCAAGATATCAACTTTGCTAAGAGATATAACAAGTTTACCAAAACATTTCTCTATAAACTCTATCTCAAAATAGACATCACCAAAATGTACATAATTTTTTCTAGACTTGTCCTTTCTTCTACTGACATTAACTACATATACCAAATACTTAAAAGTATCTCCCATATCCTTGGGTGGTTTAATGCTCAACTATTCATCAATACCAACTTGATCTTTCCACTATTCTTTTGTCATATACCACAAAAAACTTGCCATGTAGACATCAAACATGCTATGTTGACATCAATGAAAAACTTAGTTATGAATGTAACATATCATCATAGTAGTACTCCCCCATAGGAATATCATCAACATTCATGCTTCCAATTAATCTTCCTAATCTTCCAACAATCTACCACTTTGGCATTGATGGCAACATAGATGAAAAACATCTAGTTCCAAGAATACCAACAAAAGATTGTCAGTCTTCAAATCCTCTTCATCAATCATACTCCCCCATTGATATACCTCAATATGCTCTATATCAAACTATTATTCCACATACTGTGCTTATAAAAAACTTCCCCCTCAGCATATTTTGAAACTTCTTCCCTTAGTATAATATTTTTCATGCAAAACTTCTCCCCCATTGACATCAATGTCAAAGGTTTCTACAACCAACATCTTTTTATCAAACTCGAAAACAACTTACTAGCTTGAGTGTCAAAATACACTATTCAAAACAATATCAATAAGAGTCCAACATGACTTTGTCCATCATAGATACTCCCCCATACAAGAAGCATCAACATTTAGTCTAGATAAATAATGGTGCTCTGTTACCCTAGACTAATACACTCTTGCATCTTCTACTCTAATGTAGGAAGGGGCATAACCCCAAGCATACCTTGCAAATACTCAAAAGTCTCTTCGAGAAGAGGTTTAGTGAATATATATGAAATCTTCTCTTTAGTGCTCACATACTCCAATCTAATTTCCTTTTCTACAACTTTTTCTCTCAACATATGATACTTAAAAAAAAATTGCTTAGTCCTTGAATGTGATGTTGGATTCTTAGACGTATTTACCGTGCTTATGTTGTTACAATGTATAACAACAAGTTCACTAATTTCTATCCTTATATCCTTCAACAACTACTTCATCCAAATGATCTGATTGCAATTATTTGTTGGTGCAACATACTCTACTTTTGTTGTACTTTGAGATGTACAATCCTACTTCTTGTTTAACCAAGAAACCAATCTTCCTCCAAGAAAGAAAATTCCTCCACTGGTGCTCTTTCTATCATCCATACTGCCTGCCCAATTTGCATTAGTATAAGTACTTAGAGTAAAATCATTAGATCTATCATATCATAATCCAAACTTAGATGTTCCCTTTAGATATCTAAATATCTTTTTCACTGTTACATAGTGTGCTTCTCTGAGATCAGCTTGGAATCTTGCAACAATTCCACCTACATTTTCTATATCTAGCCTTATGTGAGTCAGATATTACAATCCTTCAATCATAGATCTATACTTCTTCTACTCAATAGTAGGTGTCTCATCCTTCATAGATAACTTGTGTCTAGTTACCATAGGTGTTCCAATGGGTTTACATGTTTCCAAACTAAAACTTTTCAGTAAATCCTTCAAGTACTTAGTCTGAGAAATAAAGATTCCTTCTTTATTCTATACAATCTACAATCCTAGGAAATATTTCATTTCTCCTATCATACTCATTTCAAATTCTTTCTCCATTTCTTCTACAAACTTCTCGCTTTCTTCATCATTTCCTCTAAATAAAATGTCATCAACAAATATTACCAAAATCATTAAAACATCATCAAATACTTTTTAATACAAATTACTATATGCCATACCATTACTATATCCAAGTTGTTGGAAATGTAGATGGAGTAACTAAGAGGGGGGGGTGAATCAGTTAGCACAAAACATTTCTCATAGATCCTTTAGATTTTTGATAAAACTAATTACTATTGTAACTTGATAACCATACTAAAAAAAATTGTAACTTGGTAAGTGTAGAGTATGTTTAACTTTAGTAGATCTAACATCAATAGTTATGAATTACAAACATGAGAGAAAAGAAATGAACACAAGAGACACCAAATTTAACGTGGAAACCCAATATGGGAAAAACCACCAATGTAACTAGTTACTGATTTCTACTCTTCTGAAGTGAACCCTATTAGGAGCCAGCCTAGTTAAAGGTTACAAAACACACTATTAGGTGTGACCTTGTTAAAGGATTTAATCACCCTGTTAGGAGTGGCCTTGCAAGAGGTCTTTAGAACAATTCAATAGAACTACCACCTTGTCAGAGGATTTACAAGTGGCTATTAAACCGACTCTATTAAGAAATTTTAGAATCACTACTACAATGGTAAGAAAGTAATAATGAAATGACCTGAATGAGATGCAACTAAATTGCTGATTACATTTTTTTTTTTTGCTTCATGCTAGATTCTTCTTGATTGAATATTATGTTGCTACTCCTCAATGATATATGACTATTCCTCAATTTCAATCATACTTTCCTTCTCAAACAATCAATACACTTGCATACTTGCTCATACATTTAGAATCTCAACTTGATCTTATATTTATATCATTCAGATTATCAAATCAGCTCAATTACAACTTACAATGACCAATAAATATTACCATAGTTGGCTAAAATCAATACTTTAAATAATTAAGCTTCATAACTCAAACCAACAAAATCCTTCATTGACTTATGGGTTTCAAGATCCCTTAAAACCTGTTTATCTTATCAAAAAAAAAATCTTTCATTGGCTGAGCCAGCTCA
Organism: Cupressus sempervirens; assembly: GCA_028749045.1. NCBI lineage: Eukaryota > Viridiplantae > Streptophyta > Pinopsida > Cupressales > Cupressaceae > Cupressus > Cupressus sempervirens. The sequence goes on from CM053783.1 coordinate 839,413,132, forward strand.
ATAAACACTAATCTTGACATGATTTCCTATGTTGACCAATAGATGCTTGGTTAACACTGCGAGCTTGCAAAAATCCTTTGGCAACCAAGTGAACTCGGTAGACACTGACTCTGGCCAACTTTTCCTATTTTTAACTATGAGAACTCGGTGAACACTACTTTCTACTATAATCTCCCTCGATACCCAAGTGAGCTTGGTAGACACTGTCTCCTAGAGTAATCTCCAAGAATGCTTGGTAGACAAGGAAAATTTCCTTGCTAACCAAGTGAGCTTGGTAAGCACTAGCTGACAACTAATATGACATTTGTGTAACATCAAAGACAACACACAATTAGACAATTGTATGCAACACAAGCTTTGTCAAATTCTTTTTCAATCTCACATACTAGGCTTTGGGTGCTTACTTCAATCCATAAAATGCTTTCCTTAATCTACATACTATGTCCTTGTCATTTCTCAAAGGACATCCTTCAGGTTGCTCAATGTATCGCTCTTCTTCAAGTTCTCCATTCAAAAATGTTGACTTGACATTCATCTGATATACTTTGAATTTCTTATGTGTTGCATAGGCTAAGAATAATCTTACAACTTCTATTCTAGCCACTATAGCATAGGTCTCCTCATAATCTATTCCTTCTTGCTATGAGTAACCTTTACATACCAATCTTTCTTTGTTTCTTACAACTCCTTTCTCATTCATCTTATTCCTGAATACCCATTTGGTTCCTATCACATTCTTGTCTACTAGTCTAGGGACCAATTCCCATATCTCATTCTTTTTTATCTATTTCAATTCCTCTTTCATAGCTTGCTTCCAATAGTCATCTTTGCATGCTTCATCTACATTCTTAGTCTCAACTTGAGATATCAAGCATAGTTCTTCATTTATTCTACTTCTTTTCATCATGCCTTTATCTTCACTTTCGATGATCTATTTGGATGGGGGATTCTTTATCATGTTCTTTCCTAAAGTAGGCATTTCTATCTCAACTCTTGACTCTACTAAAGATTCTAAGCTTTGTTCTTGCCATGGCTCTCCTTCATTCTACAAATCATTTTTAGTCTCAAGAAATACCTCATCATTCCTTGGCTTAGTAACAACATTGTCATCTAAATTGTAATCAACTATTCTCTCTTGTATTCTGAATTTCTCATCAATTCTCATATTTGCACTTTCCATAATAATCTTAGTTCTCTAATTATAACATCTATAGGCCATGTTTTTCAATGAATAACCAAGAAATATACCTTCATCACTCCTAGCATCAAACTTACCAATATCATCATCTCTTTTTATGTAACACTTACTTCCAAATATTCTAAAATACTTAAATGTAGATGAGTGACCAAACCATAGTTCACAAGGTGTCTTGTTTGTGTCCTTCCTGACTTGCACTCTATTCATAGTGTAGACTATTTTATTCACAACTTCTCTCCAAATGTCTTGGATACATCATTTTATACTAACGTAGCTCTTGCAGCTTTTGTAACTGACTTATTTCTTCTCTCTACAATACCATTTTGTTCAAGGGTTCTCAGAGCTGATAGCTATCTTTTAATTCCATTTTCTTCACAAAACATGTTAAACTCATTCAAAGTAAATTCTCCTCCTCTACCTCATCTTACACATTTAATCTTCATACCGGATTCATTCTCTACTCTATTCTTGAATATCTTAAACTTGTCAAATGCCTCAGATTTCTCTTTAAGAAATGCAACCCACATCATTCTAGAAAAATCATCAACTAGAATCATAAAATACCTTTCACCATAGAATCCTTTAGTATTTGTAGGACCACTAAGATTTGTGTGTACAATCTCCAACTTCACTGTAATGGTAAACTTCTTGCTAGGAAAAGAAGTTCTATTATGCTTTTCCAAAACATATTCCTTGCAAATTGTGTTAGTAGGCTTTATAATCTTTGGAAAATCTCTAACAGAAAACACTCTCCTAGTCCTCACAATACTATCAAAGTTTACATGACAAAATCTCTTATGCCATAACCAAATTTCATCTACCTTTGCAACCAAACATGACATTTTAGTAGGATTCAACATAAATACATTACCTCTAGATTTGGTTCCTATTCCAATTACCTTTCCATCCTTATCTTTGATCATGCATGTCTTTTCTGTGAACTATAACTGATAAGCTTTGTCTACTAGTTGTCCAACACAAAATATTTTGCCTTAAACCATCAATAAAGTGTACATCCTCAGTATTAGTTTTTTGATCAAGAGTTATGGATCTAATACCTTTTACTTGGCATGCTACATTATTTCCAACTTTGACAATTCCTCCATCCTTACTTTTGAAGTCAACAAACTTGTTCATATCACCATTCATATGGTGTGAACAACCACTATCAATTATCCAATTAGATTTCTTCTCAACCTGTGATACCAAAGCTATGATCTCTAAAATCTCTTCTTCAATTGCCACAAATCCAATTTCATCATCACTGGGAATTAATGCTTATTCATCAAAATCATTTTCTTCATTTTCATACAAACAATCTCTATCTTTTCTAGGCTTATAACTTCCCTTATACTTTTTCTCCCTTTTAGGACAGTTAAATGCATAATGACTATATTCATCATAAGTCCAACATTGAAAGATTTTCTTACCTCCTTTTTCTCTTCTTATGAGAAGGGCTACTCCTTCTACAATCTTTCTGTCTTCTTCAAATTTTTTGTTGCTAGCAAAATCTCCTCTATCACTTGTGCTTCTTGATAAGTTAGGTTGAATATTCAAGGCACTGAAAGTTGTCTCTATTCTGCTCAATTCTCTAGACTACCTAAGTTCATTCTCAACTACTTCAAGTCTTCCAAGCAATGTCTTCTTTGTGAAATATTTGGTACATGATATCAACAACTGTATCATTTGAACTATTGACTTAAATGGTGGTGTTAGAGTCTTCAATATCTTTCACATAATCTCATCATCTACTTTGGTTCCTCTTTGAGCTTTAATACCTACAGTAATTTTTGGTATCCTGCTTATATATATTCTTACAGATTCATCTTCCATCATTTTAGCATCTTGAAATACACAAATCCAACTTTGTAGCCTTAACTTCTTAAAATATGAATTACCTTCAAAACTATTTTTCAAAGCTTTCCAAATCAAATGTGAAGTAGCAAGTGATTTTACCTAATTGTACTCAATTTTAGGAAGTGCAATCAATAGTGCTTCTCTAGCTCTCATGTCACACATGAAAAAATCTCTTTCTACCTCAATGAAAATTTCCAAATCTTTTTCGTCAATGATTGTCTTCACTAATTTTGTCAAGATCCAATATCCCAGACCCATACACAACAAATGTGTCTTTATCTTTTCTTTCTAGCTATCATAATTTGTTCCATCAAACTTTGTGCTATCCTTCCTAAACATGTCTACCATGGATCTCCCAAAGCTGTTAAACTTTTTCTTCAAGGACCTAATGCTCTAATACCAATTGTTAGAAACAATAGCCTACTAAGATAACTGGGAGGGGGGGTGGGATAGGGGGATGAATCAGTTATCCAACAATTAAAACATTTATCTTTATTAAACAAACTTAACCATTCAACCAAAGTAAATAGAAACCATAATAAAGTCCACATAGAAAATTATGCTAGACATGTTGACTAGGGAAACCCTAGATCAGAGGGAAAACCCCAGTGGGAATGATGCCCACAAGATGATGTACTAATATAAATATTTCATGTTAAAGGATGGACCCTATTAGGAGTCTATTAAAAATTTTAGTACAATGAATACCTATTAGGATATTTTGAATCCCTATTATGAGATTCCAATCATGTTAGGAGTTGTGCCAACCCTATTAGGAGTTGTGGTATCATGTATGTAAGAAGAGCCCACTACCCAAACATGCAATTTCAACTACAAGAAGAGCTCACTTCTCAAACAACTAATTTATTATTATCTTCTTCTTTCCTTTGTTCTTTCCTCTATCTTGTCAATCAGACCAGTCATTTTTAGACCTTGTAGACTAGGTCACGAACCTTAGATCCAAATACCAAACCTCAAATCAGTCAGAAAAACATCAGCAATGAAGTTTCCTTCACTTCCACATTGCTTTTCTCAACTTCACATTCCACACTCTCTGCTACTTATCATCAATTCACATTGCATTCCTTTGATCACATATTCTCATACCATGATAAAGGAAAATGTTATTCCTTTATACCAAGTCCATAAAATAATTCCTTAAGTCAATTATTAGACCTTCTCAATTAAATTATTATAGAACCACATTACGAACACATTACACTTAGCGATAGCATTAATCTTTCACCCTACAACTTGAATAAGTTTCTATACACACAATATTATGACAAGCAAGCTTAGCCATGCCATCCTCAACCTGTCTTCTTTACATTCTCAACCTAGATCCTTAAGACATAAACTTTGCTAATAAATATAACAAGTTTACCAAAACATGCCTTTCTAAACTCTATCTCAGAACAGACATCACCAAAACTTAAATAACTTTTTTCTCGACTTGTCCTTTCTACTTCTATTATTAGAAGTAGAACTTAGAAGTATCTCCTATAACATTGAGTGGTTATCATGCTCAACTAGCCATCAGTATCAACTTGATTTTTTCATTGTTCTTATGTTAGATACCATAGAAAACTCGCTATATAGACATCAAACATGCTATGTTGACATCAATGACAAACACAATCATGAATGTAACATATCATCATAGTAGTACTACCCCATAGGAATATCATCAGCATTCATGCTTCTCATCAATCTTCCAACAATCTTCCAACATACCCCTAGTATAAGGTAAATCCTAGATCTTTACCCCGACACCCTTCTAAAATCCTATAAATAGAAGGGAAAATCAAGAGCAAAGGGACCCAAGTTTTATGAGTCCTTACTATAGGCATATTATAGCTAGCATTTTGATAATCCATTTAGAATTATCATTATAGCATTGTTTAGTCTCATGTATATACATATCTTTAGTATTTTCATGTTCTCATCTTGGTATCTTGCATTTCATATAGATCTCATATAGTCTTGCATAGATCTACACAAATAGCATAATCCCATTCTAGAACTATCATTAGAATGCTAGTCTAAGAGTGATTTTATTAGTTGTAGTTAGGGAAACATGAGATGTTTTTGGATTGTTTATTTGATAGTTGTTTCTTGGGTATAGCTTAGTGCACTACTATTCTAATTGTATTTCACACTAAGGTCTCATGAATACACATTTCTCCCATGTATAGTCTCCATGCATGCACTTTTTATAAAAGGAATACTTTTCTAAATTATTTTCTTTTGAAAAATAAATAAATCCATGTACATAGTTTTTTGAAAAATAAAATTATCATTCTCGATTTGTGTGCCCAAGTTGTATGGTCTAGGTGTAATATTTTTGCCTTAAAATGCAATAGCATCCAAATGAGACAAAATTGATATGGAAATGGGGTTTTTGGGCACTCTAATCTTAACGGTGATGTTAGTTTAGGCTCAAAGTAATCCATAATGAAGGGCCCCTAGATCCAATACAAAAAACCTCTGAAAACTCATATTTGAAAAATACTTCCAAAACTCTCATAAAGAGAAAAAGGGCATGAAAGTATGGAGTTGTAATAGCATGTTGAAGTTGAGGAAAGCTCAACCCACAAATCCTAAGAATTAATGCATGAAAACACCTATCATAGAAAGAGAGGAGCAAAGCTATGGAGGTTGGAATTTAGATCCATAAGAGAGGAGATATTGCCGTTGAATGAAACAAAAATATATTGAGTGAATGAATTATTAAAAAGAGATAAATCCTTATAAAGGAGATAAAAATCCTAAAAGGTAAAACCTAGGTTGCATGATAATAACTAATAAAAGAATTAATAATTATATGCCTAAAATTTAGCTTAAGAAAACTAGAGTTAATAAGACAAATCTGTATTACTTAAGTAAGACTCATCAAGCTCTATGATCATAGACATTAAGGATCCCAACTTGGAATTACCATATCACTTAATCACGTATCCTAACTCTATAGTTCGGGGGATGGATGCATCCCTTCTCATATTCTCTCTCTAAGGCCATGCTTGGCCAATCAAGATGATGTTGAGGGCTCAACATCGAGTGTTAGTAGGATCAAACTAAATGGGTCTTCTTTGCCTATACAATCACTCTGATTCTTCTCCTTCCAAAGTTTCTCATTTCCATTCTTACCCTTTTTCACAAATGTATCACTGATATTTCCCTTATACTTTGACTGATTGGATCTATTATTTCTTTTCCCATTATAGTTATTCCTTTTATCATGCGGTACTCTTCTATTGTTAATAAATCTATTGAATCTACAATATCTAGTTGTATGCCCTAGGTTATTGCATTTAAAACAAGTAATAGTTCAATTTCCATAACTTGGTCCACCTTGATTTATTTTTAATCTACAATCCCTTGCAATATGTCTAAAATTATTGTACTTATAGCATGTGACTCCAAAAATCTAACATTATTACCTCTAATTGTCTATCTAACATTAGATCTAGGATTAGATCTCTCATTTGTCTCCCAATTTGATTTAGATTTACACTCATGTGATTTGTTCTTACATAAAAAGAAATTGAAACAATATACAATGAATTGTGTGGAATTAGTATTATCTTTCCAATCCTTCTTTATGTGACCATACTTGTTACATGCAAAGCATTTGCATGTGATCTTTTTGATTTTCTCCTTGGGTGCCTCATTCTAAGTGGGTTTCTAAATTTTATCTTGCATTATCCTTTCTTGTTGCTTTGGAATTTTTTATCATTGTTATAACCAAATCTGGTCTTACCCTTAGGCTTCTATTGTTGCAATTGTTCACCAAGTTTCTCACTACTTAAATGAAGTCTTTTAATGTGTTTATTTTCCTTAAAAAGCTTACCTTTGATATTGTTGTTATACCTTTCAAGTTCCTGATAGTTAGATATTGAAGCTTCAATTTCAATCTGATATATCCAAGATTATTATGGAAACTATGACTTTCATTAGATTTTATCTTTGAGGTTGCTTAAAGATTCCTCTATAAGAATCTTGAATCCATCAAGATCCTCCTCAAGCTGTAAGAATTCTTCTGAGTAACTAGAATCTTATACCAATTGTTAGGATCAAGCAATACTATGGGGGAAGGAGGGGGAGAGGGAGGAGGAGGGAGAATTAGTGTTGTGGTACTTATAAATATTTATTATTTTTATCACAATACTAAACAATAATTGAAATGATAAAGCATAACAATAAACAATACAGAACAAAGGAACTCATAACATCTTAATTTTTTCTTGAGGAAAATTTGGCCAAGGGAAAACTCTAGTGGGGATGATACCCATAAGATTAGTACTAGTATAGAAGTTTCTTTGTTAGTAGACCTAACCCTATTAGGTGTTAATATAGTACATCTAGTAGATAGGTCCATGTTTAAGGATGAGACCTTATTAAAGGTCTACAACCCTATAATGAGGTGATGAGAATAAAAAGGGATCTTTCCTCTCAAAGGATGAAGGTTGAAATTGCCTTCAAAGACTCACAATCCATTACATAAAATATTACATGAAAGTTTGGATTATACCTAATGAACTATAGATATCATCACAATGCCTGATTAACTCTAGGGTAAGCTTGCATCTTATTTTCTTTAATACTCATTGTTAGGATCAAGAAACACTAAGATGGGGATGGGTAAATTAGAATCGCGGCACTTTTAAAAAAAAATTATACCATAATAACAAAAAATAACTAAAATGATAAAGGATAACAATAAACCATATGCAAGAAAGGAACTACTAACACCATCATTTTTTCTCAAGGAAATTGTGAACAAGGGGAAAACCTAGTTGTGATGATACCAACAAGATAATGCACTAGTTTAAAAGTGTCTCTGTTAGGAGGCTTGGCCCTATTATGAGTTGGTACAATATAGCTACTATATAAGTCCATGTTCAAGGACTAAATCTTGTTAAAGCTCTATAACTCTATTAGGAGTTTATGAGAATGAAAGGGTGGTCACTTCTAAAAGGATTAAGGTTAAATCCACCTTCAAGGACTCATATCCATTACATGAAAGTTTGGATTACACCCAATAAATTATACATAGCCTCACAATACTTGATTAGTTCTAGCATAAGCTCATATCTTCTCTACATGAATTACCAACATCAAGGCTCACATGTTACATCAATTGTTGAAAAAAATTGATTAATTGTGTATTATATTTGATGTCACACAAAATTTCATATCATTTCCAGTTAGTGTATGTCGAGCTCACTCGTGTGATGAAGAAAGTTTCCTATGTCTGTCGAGCATCCCAGAGTTTTCCTAGTTTAGAAGACAGTGTCTACTGAGTTCACTTAGTTGTCAAAGGGAAGTTTGTAGAATTTTAGTGTTAACTGAGATCACTTCGCTAATGAAGAAAATGTTGGATGGAGCCAGTGTTAACCAAGTTCACTTGGTTATCGAAGGAACTTTGTGAATATGCAGTGTTAATCAAGTTCACTTGGTTAACACAAGAAATCATTTATGAGTTAGTGTCTACCAAGCATGGTCAGATAATGAAGGATTTTCTTATTTTGGCATATTGAGTTCAATTTATCTAGTTGTTGGTTCTAGTTGACTGAGAAGATGAATATTAAGTATTCTATGTATATTCAAGCCAACTTGACAATGTGTAATATATAAATATAAGTTCAAGTTAAGGATTGAAAGTGTGGAAGAAATAGAAGATTTGATTATGCTCAGAGGAAGCGAATTAGAAGGATAAGCATAATATCCTTGTTGAGCTACAAAGATACATTCAATCAGGAAGGATCAAGTATTCAAGCCAGAATTGAGATTTATAATTAGAAATTTAGTTGCATTAGAAATTAGTTCATCTCAATGTTATTCTCTAACCATTATAACAGTGATCTAAATCTCCTAACCAAGTTGGTTTAATAGTTATTTGTAAATCCTCTAACAAGGTGGCATTTATATTTAAAGTGTCTAAAGATCTCTAACAAGGCCACTCCTAATAGGGTGATTAAATCCTCTAACAGAGTCACACCTAATAGTGTATTTTTTAACCTTTAATAGGGTTGGTGCCTAAGAGGGCTCACTTTAGAAAAGTGAAAATCAGTAACTAGTCGCAATTGATGGGTTTTCCCAAATTGGGTTTCCACGTTAAATCTTAGTGTCACTTGTGTTCATGTTATTTATTTTATGTGTATGAAACTAAGTTAATCCTAAGGCTAATCATAGAAAACATCTTATGATTTTCATTTACCAAGTTATTATTTTTATTTCAGTTATTATTGAGTTACAATATTTGCAAGAGTAAACCGAGTGCATGTGTGTATGTCGAGTTACAACAAAATATAGTTTAATTAGAGTTTTGATTTGTATTGACATCTAAGGGATCTACGATTTATTTTGTAGTAACTGATTCACCCTCCCCCCTTAGTTACTCCTCTTATATTTCCAACAATTGGTATCAGAGCTCTTGGTGCTTATAGAAAAGGTTTCAAGGACCTAAGCTAAAGACCAAGATGTCTTACAGAAGGGAGATTCCAAAGTTGAACAAAGATAACTTCAAGGTATGGCAAGAAATCATGAGGATACACTTGGCAACCATTGGAGATACACGGCTAAAGAATCTAGACACCAAATAAAAAGCTACTGATGGAACTATGATTGTTGAAGAAATTGCAAAAAAGAAGAGTCATAATATCATGATGATTGATATTTCTTAATCTCTCAACTATGCCAAATTTGATAAGGTAAAAGATTATGGAACTGCTTATGAGGTGTGGATCAAGTTAAAAGTCATCTATGGAGGAGATGGAAATGTAAGGAATGCCAAATCTAAAATTCTTAGAGTACAATTTGATCAGATGAAAATGAGAGAAGAAGAAATATTGCAAAATATGTTGATAGAATCAAAGCTAGTGTTAGTGTTATCAAAGCTTCTAGAGGAACATTTGATGATGTAACAATGGTAAGAAAGGTAATTGGAACCCTTCTTCCTATCTATGCAATCAAAGTGTCTAATATTCAAGAGATGAGATATAATCAAAATCACACTATAACTTTGGATGCTCAAGTTGGAGGATTGACAACATCTAAACTAGACAACTATGATAATTATACTCCTAGTTCTAGCAATATTCAATCTACATTTGAAGCTAAGGTATCACTCAAGAAGAAAGCTAAAATCTCTAAAAGAAAACAATCTAAAAGTAAAGAGGAAGATAGTTCTAACAGTGATATTGAAGCCAATGAAGCATTGCTTGCAAGAAGGTATCCCAAAGGCAAAGGAAAGTATAAAGGTAAGATTCCTCTAATCTGTTTCTCAAGAAGTTGGACACATTGCTACAAGGTGCCCAAACAGAGAAGACAAAGATGAAAAGAAGCACAGTAAGTTCAAAGGAAAGAAGGATTTTAAGAACTTCAAGGACTACAAGGACAAAGGTAAGAAATCTTGTTTTATGGCTAAATATTTAGATAGTAGTGAAGATGATGAAATGGTTTAAATTGCTATAGAAGATGAATCTAATGATGAAGGAGATAAAATGACACTTATCTGTCATGTTATTAAAAATGATACATGGATTATTGATAGAGGCTACTCACATCATATGACTGGTGATAAAACAAAATTTGAACACATGGAATATTATGATGGTGGTAGTGTGAGATTTGGAAATAATGAACCTTTTTGCATAAAGGGAAAAGGTTGTATCTCACTAACCAATAAACTTAGGTGTAACAATGCTTACTAGGTTGAAGGACTAAAGCATAATCTACTAAGTTTGGCATAGTTTAATAACATTGGATTCAATGTGGAATTCACGAATGGGAAGGCCAAACTATTGGATGAAAAAGGAAATTTGGTTGGTTGGGGCAAATAAAAAAAAAGTAACTTGTTTTACCTAGATCTCAATGAAAGTTAATGTTTTATTGCTCAAGTAGAAGAAAGATGGTTATGGCATAAAAGGTTGTGTCATGTGAACTTTGATAATCTTATCAAGATAAGAAAAAACAAAAGAGTAAGAGGTATTCCTAGTTTGAAGAAACCTAATATGGGTCTATGCAAAAATTATCAAATTGGTAAGATGGGCAAGACGAGTTTCAAAAGAAAAGACTATCATTCAAAAGAAGTCTTGGAGGTAGTACATACAAAATTATGTGGACCTATTCGAATAGAGAGCTATAGTGGAGATAAGTATTTTATTCTATTTGTTGATGATTATTCTAGAATGATGATTGTAATGTATCTACAAGAAAAATTTGAAGCCTTTCAAAAGTTTAAGTGGTATCTGGCAAGAGTAGAGAAAGAAACTGGAAAGAAGCTAAAATGCTTGAGATCAAATGGAGGTGGTGAATTCATTTCCAATGAGTTCGATGAATTCTGCATTGAAAAAGGAATTAAGAGACAAGTATTAGCCCCTAGTACACCTCAACAAAATGGTATAGTTGAAAGAAGGAATAGATCCATCATAGATTGTGCAAGAACCTTAATGATAGAAAAGAGTATTGTAAAATACTGGAAGGTGTATGCACCCTAAAATGGTTGCCTAGACTATGGGTCCCCATTATTCAATTTATCAATTTATCAAATTCCTTGAATCTATGGTTTGCAATACTTTATTAAATCAATTCAAATCAATTTTCTTGATCAAATTCAATTATTCTATTTTTCTAAGGTTGATCATGTCATGCCTGACCACTACTTCTATTCAACAGCTTTTTAAGACTTTACTGTTTGGAGTTCATTTCAGTTGATATGTTGTCTTTCATTGCAGAACTTGGTTCAGAACTATTTTACTAGTTTGAAGGATACTTATGTATTCAAGATTTGATACTGGTATACTTATATATATTTATATTTATGTGTTGTTTGGTAACAATTATGTTTATTAGGTTTCAAACTTGATGCAAACTGCATTCTGTCTTGAAAAGATATTGGAAAGAAAGTTTTAAGTTGTATGTATATCTTGTATTGCAATTTCTATTGTATGTTAAAATGCTCTATGTGTTTGGAGCTTGTCATTGTATTTGCGTATGGGTGACTGAGTAGGGATTTAAATTCTTCTAAATATATATAATCCTTAGATGGTTTTGAGTATATAACTTATATTAATTTGTTTTTATAACTTCAGTAGGCTTTGCATATGTATATGCTTGTTTTTGAAAAGGTTTAAATATCCTAAGTTGAGATGGCAAAAATATTTTCTATTTTCTATTTTGTTAAAAGGGCTTATTATCTCTTAATACATATAACCCTAAATGGGTCTCAAAAGCTTTGAATAAGGTAAAATGTTTATTGTTTTGAAAGCTAGAATATGGTGGTGGTAATGGGACTATCATATGTACTCGGTCTGTGTTGTGTCACTGGTGAATTCAATGCAAGATTAATGAGGTTTTATGGCACTGATGGTTTTGATCGCCATACCTTTGCTAGTTGGATTTTTGAGGAAGTAATGCCAATAATTTTGCCTCATTACTCTGCGAACGCATAACATTTGTGTTCTGTTACTAGAGTATCAGGATCATGAAGGGTTTCAGTTGGAAAGAAATCCTTGCTTATGAAGTTGAACAAGTTTTGGTTTCTATCTATCAATCAATATCTCATAGTTGCATATCGGTGTTCATTATTGTTTTGGTCAAGTATTGAGAAGCCTTGGTGTTAAACTTGAGCTGGTTCGAGGGCTTCTAGTTGGATTATATTGGGGCTTTTTCTCCTATTGTGATTTGAGGTAGGGGGGCATTCTCTAACCCATCTCTTTACTATTATTTGGGTGTTGAGTGGTTTGAAGGAAATAGGAAATGTTGCAGTTTTAAAAAGTATATTGATACCCAAGTATGGGTGTATGCAGGATTTGGTAAATAGTGCTGAGTTCTGTATATATCCATATTTGGATTATGGGTATTATATGTTTACAAGCATTGTGTTTTCTTTTGGATTTAGATGTTGTTTTAAATCGAGTTTTTCCACATTCAATTATATAAATCTGAGGCTCTCTTTTGTGTGTTTTACCTCCGTGTGTAATGTTGGCATTTTGTCATATAGATGAGATTTGACATAGAACATAGTTACATTATAAAATGGTTTTGATTTGGGCTCGGTTTTTATGTAAAACAGTTTAGATTTATTCATGTATCGTTGTTTGAATTTATATGTGGTATCACCGAGTTGAACCAGTAAGCATTATGTGCTTACGATCTTATATAGTAGCATGGACTAAGAGTTTAGTTGTAACATCAAATAACTTAATTGATGATAGAGGTACTATTATTGTTATTCAGTTTGCATAAGGTTGGGGATGTAAAATCCGAGCTTGACTTATGAAAATATTAATCACGGGTGCTAAGTTATGTTCGACCCACAATGATTGTATTAAAACACGGGTATTAAAATAGTCTTAAATGGTAGGTGAATTACATGAAACCTATAACATAAACAAACTATCGAGAAACTATTTAAAATTGAGAGCAGACATTACATCAAACAGTTAGCATGAAACGTAAATTATGTTTGAACCAACAATTATCGATATTGTGTTATAGTTTTGTTTGGTGATTAATATGTTGTTGACTGTCGATACTTTTTGAAATTTAATGAGGTTCAAATTGCTTATCAACTGTTATGGTAATCATATGACATTTGGAACTTGGTTAATTGCTGACACCAGTCGTGACATTATATCAGACAGTTAAGAGAGAGTTCGAACCAAATAGAAATTTAGTTGCGATAGCATAATTTAGTATTATTAAAATTGAAATTGTTTTCAATAAGAAAATATGGATATATGCTTAGTTGAGTTTTAGTTGTTGGATGGACATGGTTTCTATTGTGAATAGTTATCGAGGGTAGCATTATGTGAACTTTTTATGTGAAACTCAAAACTAATAGAGACAACATAGAGATAGCATATTTTGTCCATTAAAATTTGATGGAAAATTGGGTTGTATATAACTGATGTTTAGTGAAATAGTTCGCAACTGTATATGACATTATTTGATAAACAAAGACATAGGGATATGCTATTGTTTCAATGTCAATGTAGTCATTATGTGAACAGCTAGTTTACATCTTATAGTATAGGGAAAATTACATCCTAACTATTTTGATTATTGGCATGATGAAGTTGCAATGCAAATTCTATGAATCACATTTTATAATGTTTTCAGCTATTGTGTTTTTATATGCTGTTGTATTTATAAATGAGTGGTGGCTTTTTGTCAAACAAAGGTGAAACTTCAATAGACACTTGTATTTTAATAACCTCGTTAATGATCATTTGATAAGTACTGAGTGTGATTAATTTTTATTATGTTTAATTTTGATTATGAAATATTTTAATAGCATTTATGGATCATTCTGACATAAGATGTTTGAAACAGAATTCTTTTGTTATAAAGATGTTTTCAGTTCATAATTGAAATAGAAAGTCGTTTCAAGTATTGAGGCAGATTATGATATATGTTTGATGATATATCATTTGAAGCAAGAATAGCATGTGCATTTTGATTTGTTATCTTGGTCATTTTGAAGTTAAGAATAGATGGTTAGATCGGCAGGAAATTGAATGTAGAGTGTGAAGATTCTGTAAGTATCGTTGAGTTGAGACAACAGTTCAATTGTATTTACGTGATCTTGATATTATAGGTTTAGTTTATGTTGTTTTAATTATATATATTTACCTTTGAAATTGGTAGAATAAGATGTGTTACAAATGGATTATAGAATGTAGTATCATGTTGTATACTAATTTTATATCTGTTGCATGTACATTCTTAGTATATCTGTTTGATGTGTATTTTAAGAATAGCTGTAATGAACATATATCGAGGTGGCTGAATTTGGTTTATCCTATTCAGTTAATTAATTCAGTGATAACTTTAAGATGAATTGGGTGGGTTAATTACATATAAAAGATAATTGGCCTTACCTATGACTTAAACCTATATGGTTAAGTACGGAGAACAAGGCATATCTCTATTCTGTCATTGACAAGTATAATAGAGAATACCGTTATGTGATGACTATGAGCATACCATACATGGATGCAGAATCTTAGTGCCATAATGATGACACCTCAGTATATATATGATTCATTTATGGTTTATTCTTAGTGCGAGTTTAATTTTGCATTGTTAAGTAAATGTTTACTTCTTGCATATTAATTTTGGAACTGCACTATGTTAAGTGGATCAGACATCTACATTATGGATATATATATATATATATATATATATATATATATATATATATATGTTTATTCTAACACGTATGCAGGTGGATTACGCTTTTCAACTTAGTGTGTACTGAGCCCCCTTTTGTGTTGTGTTGTATTTATGTGTGTTTTACAGGTGCTTCAAGTTGTTTAGCAAGTAGCTAAGGATAACTGTTGAAGTTACTTCTTGAGACAGTATTTAGAGTCCCTATGTTGGATGTAGGTGATTAGAAATGAAATTGTACTTCATTATTGTACTAAACTCTATATGTATTTGTATTATAATGGATATGTACTTGGATGATATCATCTTTCATTTTGAGGTTTTCAGATTGAGAGTGATTCAATATGTGTATTTGTTCTTGTAATAAGTTGATTTAAATAAATAAAAAATTGTTACTTTTATGGTTCTTGTTCTTTGTTTTTAAGTTTTCAGTTTATGCTTAGTGTAGCATTACAGATCATTTTATCCTAAGTCTTATTTAATTAAAAGAAAATCTCCTCTTTTAATTAAATAAAATAAGTCCCCATTTAATTAAAAGAAAACCTCTTTTTTAATTAAATAATTCATCCACATTTAATTAATTAAGAGAAAAACCCCTCTTTTAATTTAATTAAATATCTCCTATTTAATTAAAATAACTTGCTCCCTTTTAATTAAATGAAAATCCCACTTAAATATCTCGTTTTGATGAAAAAGGAAATAAAATAAATTCTTTTATTTAATTTCTCTACACTCAAATGCACATATTTCTAAGTGGGACTTATCTTTCTACTTTCTTCTCAACCACTCCTTTTTTCTCATTGGTGGATCCTTATTTCACATGAATCATTATTTCTCCACCCTTGATTAAATCTTTTTCCTCTAAATCTAGATCATCCAATATTCTTTATAAGGGAGAGCCCTCTCCTCATTTTGGATACCCATGATTATGTTATTGTTATGTTACAGGATTGGAGAGCAAATTTTGAAGAAAGAGTTTTGAATGCCAAAGCTTTTGTCGAGAACTTCTATCTTCTTGTCTCATTCTCTCTTGCACCCATGGCTTTCATCATGGGCTTTTATCATTGCATTTGCATATTATTTTAGAGTCATATTTGCTTTCATAGATTAGATCTTGCTTTGTTTTGCATTGTTATCATTTAGATTAGCTTGCATCTTCATTTTCATAAATATTTGATGATCATGGAGACTAGTACTCTTTCTTTTCCTCTTTGAATCTCTCATTTCATGGTGTCCTTGCATGGGCATGAACTAGGTCAAATTGAGGGCCTCCATTGCAAACCCTTGCACTCCATGAATAGAGAGCTATGAGTCACCATTCAAGACCTCACTTTTGATAAATCTTGGATATAATGACCCATAGTAGTGTGCCCACATTTTAGGCATATAGAAGGAAGTAATCAGTACTATAGTGCATACCTTGAATAGAGTATAGTTGAAGAAAGACTCAAATTAAACTCCTTATGACATATGGTATGGCTACAAACCCAATGTAAGTTACTTGAAAGTATTTGGTAGAAAATGTTATGTCTTGAAGGAATCTAGGAAAGGTAAATTTGATGTCAAATGTGATGAAGGCATATTCCTAGGATACTCATGCAGAAGTAGAGCATACAAGTATTTGAATCTAACTACTCATAAGATCATAGAAAGTGCACATGTGAGGATTGATGAATTTGCAGAAAAGAGTGAAGAGGAAAGTAGCAAAGAACCTAAGGATTATAGAAGGTTTGTTTATTATGAACCTGATATAGTGTCAATCTATTTGGAAGTCAGGATGTCTCACCTCCCTAGTCCCCAAAATCTCCAAAAGCTACCAAGTTGCATCCAGTGCAACCTGAATCATAGTCTGAAGGACTTAAGTCACAGTCAGATGCTACTAAGCTAGTGCCTAAGCAAATCAAGTTCGATGGACCTGAGTCATGGATAGTTTGGTACAAAAAGGGAGGAAATTTGGATTTGAAAGAATTCATAGATGTTGATTGGGCAAGAAGTGTTGATGACAAAAAGAGCACAAGTGGTGGAGCATTCTTTCTTGGTAAAAGACTAGTGTGTTGGACAAGCAAGAACTTGAATTGTATTTCTCAATCCATAGCAAAACAGAATATGTGGTAGCAATAGTTAATTGTTCTAATGTTGTTTGGTTCAAGTAACTATTGGTAGGTATGAAGATAGAGATCAAGGATCCAGTGGTTATCTTCTGTGATAACACCAATGCAATTAATATATCCAAGAATCTTATAATGCATACCAGAACCAAGCACATTGCTATAAAATATCATTTTTTGAGAGAATTGGTACAAGATAAAGAGGTGATATTGGAATATGTGAATACTAAAGAGAAAATTGCAGATATATTCACTAAGCCATTACCTAATGATGCATTTTTGTATCTAAGAGGTAAGTTAGGGGTCATTCCCCCATCTAAAGCTCACTAAATGCAGTTTAGTGATGCATTAACTAGAGCATGTTGAAGATCAAACAATTGATGTAGTATTGACAAGGCTCATTGTAAATGAATTAGTACATGAGGTACATTGATATTCACTAAATATTGTCTTTGGCATGAGATGTCAAAGAGGGAGAATTTTTTTGTCATATCTCATAGAAATTTTATTACTTATAGAGATGTCAAAGAAGGAGAACTTGGCCTGATATCAAAGAAGGAAGTTTGCTATTAGAAAAAGATGTTGAAGATAGAGTTTTTTTGATAGGGGGAGAAATTGAAGGTAGAGGGAGTTCACACTAATAGAGGGATTTCTCATGGATGAGAATTAGAATGAAACTAAGGATATATTTCTTACTTTATTCTTACTCTAAAAATTTCATTGTATTATGACATGTTCTGTTTCCATCAATGCCAAAGAGGGAAATTGTTGAAAATAATTGATTAATTATGTATTTTCTTTGATGTTACACAAAATGTCATATCATTGCCAATTAGTGTATGTCAAGATCACTCAAGAAATGAAGACATTTTTCCATGTTTGTTGAGAATTCTAGAGATTTCTTAGTTCAAAAGATAGTATCTACCAAGTTCACTTGATCATCAAAAGAAAATTTGTAGAAGTTGAGTGTTAACAAAGCTCACTCGGCTAATGAAGAAAATGTTGGATGAAACCAGTGTTAACTGAGCTCACTTGGCTACCAAAGGAACTTTGTAAATATGCAATGTTAATGAGCTCACTTGGCTACCAAAGGAACTTTGTAAATATGCATTGTTAACAAGTTTACTTGGTTAATATAGGAAAATCATTTCTAAGTTAGTGTCTACTAAGCATGATCAGCTAACGAAGGATTTTTTGGTTTTGGCATATTGAGTTCAATTGATCTAGTTGTTGGTTCTAGCCAACTGAGAAGATGAATATTAATTATTCTATGCGTATTCAAGTCAATGTGAAAATGTGTAAGATATAAATATAAGGTCAAGTTGAGGATTGAAAGTGTGGAAGAAATAGAAGATTTGATGATGCTCAAAGGAAGTGAATTAGAAGGATAAGCAGAATATCCTTGTTGAGCTAAAAAGATACAATCGATCAGGAAGGATCAAGTATTCAAGCTAGAATTGAGATTTGTAATCAGCAATTCAGTTGCATCAAAAATTAGGTCATCTCATTGTTACTCCTTAACCATTGTAGTAGTGATCTAAATCTCTTAACCCAGTTGGCTTAACAACTATTTGCAAATCCTCTAACAAGGTGGCATTTCTATTTGAAGTGTCTAAAGACCTCTAACAAGGAAACTCCTAATAGGGTGATTAAATCCTCTAATAGGGTCACACCTAACAATTTGTTTTGTAACCTTTAACAAGGTTGGATCCTAACAAGCTTCACTTCAAAAGAATTAAAATCAGTAACTAGTTGCAATTGGTAGTTTTCTCCAAATTGGGTTTCCATGTTAAATCTTGGTGTCACTTGTAGTCATGCTATTTTTTTTTATTTGTATGCAACTAAGTTAATCTTAAGGCTAATCATAGAAAACATCTTATTATTTTCATTTTTTCAGACATTGTTGTTATTTTAGTTATTGTCGAGTTACAATATTTGCTAGAGTAAACTGAGTGCATGGATGTTTGTTGAGTTACAACAGAATATAGTTTAATCAGTGTTCTGATTTGTATTGACATCTAAGGGATATGGGATTTATTTTTGTAGTAATTGATTCACCCCTCCCCTCTCAATTACTCCTCTTATATTTCCAAAATCAATACCATATCATATCCTCACAAGCCATAATGCATTCCTTTATACAACAACAGTTCTTTATTTCTATTTGCTTCACTAGGACTTAGTCAAACATGTCTATTGAATATTAAAAACAAAATAAAATCATGCTATTTTAGAGTAAAGACCTTGGATGTCTTCCCTTCAATGTTAAGCAATTGAATGGTCAAACCCATTCAATTTACTAAGCCAGTATCTTGAATACCAAACTACTTTCTATTGTTGCCTTCTTGGACATGTTCCTCTTTACAATACCAAAATAGTTGCTATGTTATATATCAAAACTAGTGACCATAATAGTAGACCACATTCATCATAAATATCATATTCCTAGAATCATAAAATCATCTGATCATTCATTTGTCTTCATTGACAAAAACTATAAATTATGTATCCATCTTAGATATAGATATTTTTCACTTATCTGACTCAACAAAACTTGTCATCATGACTAATGGTCATACTCAAGATATGTGTTTTCATGAATGACAACACTTGTACGGTCACATGACATATCCTCTATGTGGCTATTATGATCACAAACTTGTGCCTTTGTTGATCTAATGTGATTGTAGGTTTGGACTCTAGCATTGTTAAATGGGGATGAGATGCCCAATTTTTGGTTTCATTGGTTCATAATTCCATGTTAAAAGCATTTCTTGTGGACTCAAAGGGTTTGTTGTTCTAGAATCACTAATTAGGTTTAAAAGTCTACCAAACACTTTTTTTTAAATTTTAAAAAAACTCAATTAACAATTTTATATGAATTTAGATTTATGCTAAAATAAAAATAAAACTAAAACATATAAGTTATAGTCTTCATTATTTTATTTTACACTTGACTAAAATAAATAATTGGATTGTTTCATTAAAAGTGTTACCATTAACATTATTCTTATTTTATTAAGGCATAAATTGATATATGCATCTAATAATTTTTTAAATTTTTCTATTTTATATCAAATTATGTGTTATATGCTATTTTAAAATATTAATAAATATATAACCTTATAATTACTAATCAAAAATATATATATATAAAACCTCATAAAATATAGATTATAGTATGTATATTTAAAAATACCCTAATAGACTAAACTAATTTCTCTCTCTCTCTCTCTCTCTCTCTCTCTCTCTCTCTCTCTCTCACACACACACACACACACACAACACACACAATGTTTTCTTATGCCTCCCCATCTTTATCTCTATTTCCCTCTCTCCATCTATCTCACTCTTCTATGTATTGTAAGTATTATAAGGCACGAGATTATTTGGAAGGGGTGAATTAGTAATTAACCATATTTAGACTATTGACAACTATACAACCTAAATCAAATCTATTCCTTAACCATTCATCCACATGAATTAACTTAAAACTTATGAAGAAATAAATAATGAACTAGATTGAACCATCTACAAATACAACATAGGAACACCAAGATTTTTCATATGGAAACCATTGGTCAGAGGGAAAGCTCATGGTGGGAATTAGTACCCACAAATATTTATACTCTTTTGAAGTACAATTTTTTAAAGGCCTAGCCCTATTAAGATCTTACAATACTCTTGGTTAAGAGAAAACTATGTTAGGAGTCACCCAGTTAAGGGATTTTACTGTATCCATGTTAGGAGATTTACCCTATTAGGAGTAACTATGTGAAAGGATTTCGAATTCAAATTAATGAGCCATAAGTTAATGGATTTAATTTTATTCCTATTCGCATCTTACTCACCCTATTAGGAATGACCCAATTAAGGAATTTAGCTTGGAGAACATGTTAGATTAAAAAAGTGAAATGATATATGAGTAGCACTTCTCCTTTGCTTATATAGATCTAGTTAAGCACAAATTCTACTTATTGCAAACAACCCACACATGTCTTGAGCACACCACACATTCATGATCTACAACTTTTTAAATGCATCAAACTGAACATAAATACTTTTCTCACTTTCTAGGGCAACCACTACCTTAAGAAAAATGTATCAAATATTAATTTCACCTTTGGCATCCAAAACCCTAATCCATTACTTTTCAACCTCTGTCGACTTCCAGTTTCAATCACACAATTTGACCAAGAGAATTTAAACCTTTTCACTTTTTCCAACATGCTTCCATGTCTACAAGAAATTTGATCACCACAACTGATGCAATTTCATCTCATCATTACACATCATTCAATCACATCACACAAAACTTGGAGTGCAAAAATATTCACTGGTACCAACCAAATCATTAGTTAGGATCTTATATAAACTATTTTAAACTCTTTTCCACTCATTCATTAATGATCTTTAATCAATTGAAACTATGCCTTCTAGTACACTAATCATCATGTGATTGCAACAACAATCATAAAATACAATCCAAAAACTTTTGAGCCACAACACTTAAATCTACACAAATTTGATAAACCAATCATTTCATTCATCTTTTGTGACTAATTGTTCATCCAGATGCATTCTTATTCTTCAATTGATCATAACTCTCTCCAAACATGTCTCTAGCTTGTGTGATCTAACAAACAACATCAAGAGACATCTTTGAGTCTCCCATTTGAGTCACACACTCTGAATCTCCAATATTGGCACAATGATGGATTCATCTATTCCTACACTTTATCATTGCTCCTAGCAAAATGTCAACCAACACAAACCAAGTTAACATCAATGACAACACAAAAGTAATTTCTTTGGCACCAAATACAATCTACATCAGTTATGCCAACAATACTCCACTTTGGCAATAATGGAAATGCTACAACATAGATGAACTATTTGATCAAAATTATTCCCCTTAAATTGATACTTCATTAAGCCTTTGACCTCTTCAACCTTATTCTGATAATTTTTAGGTCAACTCCTCAATAATATTCTTCATGGTAGTCTTTTTAGATCTTGTCACCCTTTGACAATAATGCTAAAAGTTTTGTACAATGTACATCACCCTTTTGTGTAGTAAACTTCTTCACTTACAATTTCTCCCTTGAGGATTAGTACCCTTAACATCAATCCAATTTGAAAGATTTGTAATTACTCCACTAGATTGATGCTATAACATCTTAGTTCTTCTCTAATAGGTGTATAAACCCTAACTTACCTCTGAGATACTCAAAAACATCCTTAAAAAATTATTTAGTGAATATTTCTACTACATATTTCTTAGATGTCACATGTTCTATCTTTACTTCCTTTTCTTGTACTTTCTCTCTGACAAAATGACACTTGAGTACAATGTGTTTAGTCTTTGAATGCATAACTAGGTTCTTGAAAATTTTAATTGCATTGATATTGTCAAAGAAGATTGTCAATAGGTTAGTTATCTTCTCATGAATTCCTTCTAATACCTACTTCATCCACACAGGCTATGAAAAATCATTAAAATTTGCCACATACTTAACTTTTGTAGTAGATTGGGAAATGTAGCTATGTTTCTTTCTTATCCGTAATACAACTCTTCCACCTAAGAAGAATGCACCACCACTTGTACTTTTATTATCATCAATGTTTTCTGCCAAATCTTCATCAATGAACACACTCATAGAGAAATCACCTCCATTTGGATACCATAGATCATATTTTATTGTTCCTTTCAACTACCTAAAGATCCTTTTTACTACCACCATGTGAGGTTCCTTAGGATTTGATTGAAATCTTTCCACTATCCACTATCCCAACTTCTTGAGAAATATATGGTCTACTATGAGAAACATAATGCAACTTACTAATCATAGACCTATATAAGGTTTCATTCACTGCACTTGACTCATAATCTTTTGATGATTTACATCTAATCACCATGGGGGTTCTAACTAGTTTGGCATCTTCTATCCCACATGTCTTGAGTACTTCCTTCACATACTTAGATTGAGTAGTGAAATTTTCATCCTTTAGCTACATAACCTACAATCTAATAAATAACTTTATCTATCCTAGCATTGACATCTCAACTCTTTATTAATCTCCTCTACAAAAGTTAAGCTCATTTCACCATCACAATCAAAGATTATGTTGTCTATAAGAACCTTAGCTAGAAACAACTTATTACCTTCAACCTTCAAGTAAATATTGTTATCCTCACTATTTCTTCTGATACCAATCTTGATAATATAAGAGTGCACTCTCTCATTTCATGCTCTTGATGCTTGTTGTAGTCCATACAAATATTTTTATAAGTTGCACACAATGCCCTCATATATTCATAATGCAAACCCATTGGGTTTTTCTATGTAAACCTCTTCCTCAAGAATACATGGATTCAAAAATGCAAACCTGACATCCATTTGAAAAAATTTAAATATTTTATAGCCAACATAAGCAAGCAATATTCCTACCCCTTCAAGTCTAGCAATCGATACAAATGTTTCTCCATAATCTAGTCCTCCTTCTTGTGCATATGCTTTGTATACAAGTCTTTCCTTGTTCCTGGTTACTTCTCCATCTTCATTCAATTTGTTCCTAAACATCCACATTGTGTCAATCACATTCATGTTTGCTAGTCTAGGAACTAATTTCCTTTTACCATTCTTCTCAATTTGATCAAGATCTTCTTCCATAGCCTTAATATATTCATCATTCTATAATGTTTCATTAACAATCCTAGGCTTAAATACATAAATTAGAGAAGTAATTTCTCTAATTTTCCTTCTTGTTTGTACACCAAAGTTCTTCTCTTATGATTTGGTTTATAAAATGATATAAATGACTAGCTTAGGTATAGGAGCCTTTTCTTATACTATTTGAACCACTTCTTACTCATTATTTTGTTCAAAAATATTTTACACCTTTGATTGCACAGACATAATTTCTTGGACATCTTCAGGACCCTACTTGCTAGAATCATCAAATTTATTAGATCTTTCTAGATATTCATCTACCTTCACATTTTCACTTTCTATCATCTTATTTGTTCTCTTGTTAAAACACTTATAAGATTTTCCTTTATCACTCTTATGATCAAATTTAACTATGAATTCATTTATACTGATATAGCATTTGTTACCAAAAACTTTCTTAAAACCAATACTATGTCCATACAATAATGTATATGGTGTCTTACTGATTTTTTTCTTCACTTTTACTTGATTCATAGTGTAGATTGAAATATTGATTACATCTCTCCAATAACTCTTGGCTACATGTCCTTTTCTCATCATAGTTATGACATCATCAACTTTGGTTATGTTCCTTCTTTGTGCAATCCCATTTTGTCATGGAGTTCTTGGTGCAAACATTTTCCTTTTGATTTCTATTATTATCATAATATTAAATAAACTCCTAAGAAGTATACTCTCCACCTTTTCCAAATCTCAAAGACTTCAATTTCTTATTAGTTTATTTTTCAACAAGTTCTTTGAATACTTTGAACTTATATTATGCTTTAGATGTATCCTTCAAGAAGGTTACCCACATCATTCTTGAGTAATCATCAATAAATAACACAAGGTACTTGTCACCATGATAACTTTATGTCCTCATAGGATCACACAAATTGGTGTGCACCTAATTTAATATATTCTTAGATGAATTTAAATTACTACCAAAATTAGAACTAGTTAACTTACCCAACTAGCATTGCTTGCTCATAAAATTGTCTAGCTTTAGTAGTTGTTGCAATATATTAACTTCATTTAACTTACTTCCACCAAGCTATACAAACTCACATGACAACAACTTCTATGTCACAACCATCTTCAACTCTACCGATGAAAAAACTCTTAAAAATATCATTCATAGTGAATAAATTACCTTTCATTTGTCTCACGACAGTAATTGGACCACTTGTGCTTGAAAGTATCTTGTATACACCTCCTTTGAGCTCTATATGATATTATTAATTATTTAACTTATCAAAACTTTAAAATTTATGTTTTAGAAATTCTAAAATATATACATCATCAACATTATTCTTTTTAGAGAAATAAAACCTTTACCTTATAACATATAAGGTGAGTTGTTTCCAAGTCTAGCTGCACCACCATCAAATCTAGCTTAATGATTTTTCTTCTATCACTGGTCATGTCATGTAAGAACACACTATCAATGAACCAATAATTACTTTTTTCTATGTGTAATACTAATGCTTTCTCACCTTTTGTGGTCTCTTTATTAGCCGCAACAAACATTACCTATTTTTCTTTATTATCCTATAGTGCCTCTTCCATTTGACTTTTGTAAGTCATCTTGATGGATGCAACCTTTCTGATCTTTTGTTGTTGATGCAGGAGCATCCAGAGGTATAAGGGCAATCCTGTGTCACCCAAAAAAAAATGTACTTAGACTTAGTTTCTGTTTTATGTCTTTACATTTTTGGATACCCATTTGGCTCAAATAAAGGTTCCAACTCTCATAGTTCAACTATCAGTGCATTTGAAAATCCTGAAAAAATAGGAGCATGCAATTTGGCCATCATTTTGGTGACCTAGAAGGTTTGACTTGGCCAGATGAAGGTAATTGAGATTTAGAGCATTCCAGAAAAATAATCAGGTCAAAAGGCCCCACGGTTTGAAAGTTATTGCAGTTTTTCGGTTTTTGGAGACCTCCTAAGAATGCTTCAAAGTCAGGTTTGGGGCATTAAATGACCTCGAAAAGGGTCGAAAAATGGGGGACAAGCAAATCTTGTCCATAGTGCTATAGAGCGCTTTGAGAGCTTTCTGAAAATGTAAACGGTTCGTCAATTGGAGCTACGGTTCAAAAGTTATGCCTCCCGGAAGTTCGGCTACCGTTTCTGGATTCTTCTAGATTTGCATTGACTTCTAACGCAGCTTCTGGAACCTTCTATTTTGTCGGTGGATGCCTACTAGCACTTTCTAGAATGTACTCCTAGTCCTTAACCCTCCGGGGTCTATTTAAGGAGATTTTTGGCATTGTAAAAGGCAGTTCGGATTGGAGCTTGAGAGGAGGTGCTGAAAGGAGAAATATTCTCTAGATTTATGTTGTTGTAAGCCCGTAGGGCATGTTTTGAGTTTATTTTCTCGACACTGTTTGTACCAGCTTATTTTCTCAGTTAATATAATTCCCCCTTTCTATTGTGTCTATTCTGGTTTTTGGGTTGTGTCCCCATCAGTTGTGATGGGATCATGATTGTGACCCTAAGTGGTCTACACCGTTGAGGTGTTTGGATTTATGTTTCTTTATTAGTTGCTTTGATTATGCTTTTGATTTATCTTTGAGATTATGATGTGATTTTTGGTTCACTAAGGTTTGTGCCAGTGGTTACTAGGATCGATATGGTATCATGAGGTTGTTTCGTGATTACCTTGAGATGTGTGTAGAGATTGCACTATGTTCTATTACCATGCTACACTGGACTAGGTTCCTGTAGCAGTGGTTAGTCATGCTTATGATTGTGTTTGCTTATGTGTTTTAAATGCTTTTTTAATGTAGAGTAATCAATCTTTATTAAATGCATTAATGATTAGAAATGGATTGTTCATGTGGGATTATTTGGTTATGTGCTGCGGACATTTACCTTGTTATATTTTTGATTAGAGAGATATTTGTTACTCATGTTATGTTTACATTTGAGATGACTTGAGGGTCAGATGTTATACCTTGATTTCAATATCATAGATATTAGACTACTATGTTGTTCAGTTAATCATATTGCATGATGATGCCATTTTGAGATGACAATGTATTTTATGATGATATCTGGTTATCTGGTATTAGGACATACATTTGATTATGTTATGTGATGGATTTAATGCTATGGTTATTTACTTCATTCCTGTGTTGTTATGCTTTATGTGAACGTGAGTGATGTAAATAGATTATTTTAATATAATTAAATAAATGGTTAAATTAGGTGATTTAACGTATTATTTCTTTGGCTATGTTATTATATGAAATTGCACTTGATCGTGTTGTTTAGTGTGTAGAATTTGTATCCCTGGCAGTGGCACATGGAGTTAGTGATTCAGCCATTCATATTTTACCAATGTCATCCTTATATGGTCGACATATCCTTTATTAAATGTTTAAATTAAACCTTTCGGTGATTATTAAATCTGAACTCATTTGCATTTGTGATTAGACTAGTGAGCGTGTCTGTGCATTTAGAGTTTCACTTTGTCATGAAAGTTGTTTAGGTGATTTATGTGTTTTTGGGTTTTCGGGCTTTTTAATTGATTTATTTTAATTTCTGGCATCTTTGCCATAGATTAATTCGTATTTATAGGAATAGCCTATTTTCGTTTGGGTCAATTCGAGATTTAACTAGGTTGGCTGGTTATTTGCCCTAATCTATTATTCACTTGAAAAGTGAATAAGTATCCAAAGAGGAATTTAATTCCTCACTTCTCACTTTCAAATTGGAAATTTGGAGAGTAAAACCCAAAATCCTCTTCATGAGGATTTATTGTTTTGTTCGTTGTGGGAGCCACGGGCGTGGGATCGCCGCAAGGTTGAGCTCGTTGGATCCAGCTCGGGGAAACCTTGGATTGCCGTGATTTTTAGCTACTTCTGCAAGATATTTATTTTATGGTTCAGATTCCCGTTTTTCCCTTTTGGCTGTGAGGTAGGGCTTTCCTGTTTTATTGTTTTTTCTCTATTTCTACTTTTTTTTTTGGTAGCCATTTGGTTGGAGGCTAAGAACTAGTGTTCCCCTCCATTTTTGTATGTTAGTTCTACCCGGTTGGGCAGGTATGAACATTTTCCTATTTTTCGGGATGAGGGTTTGGGATTTTGCACCATTATGCTGGTCATTTTTGCATACAGTGTCCGGTTCCATTTATTTTTGAATTTTTGGAGTTTTTGAACCCAAAGGTCAAATGGGTTTTAATTTTGAAATTTTTCTAAAATTTGGGGTTTTTACCTTGTTTTGCATGCCACCCTATTTTCTCAAGTTTTCTTGGCACAATGTGGGTCGTGGACCTAGATGATCTATTTGGATATCAGTCGGACCACTATTGCACCTTTTGTTGCATTGGGATGTGTGTTGCACCCGTACTCTTGACTTTGTGTTCGGTTGAGTGATTTGTTACCTGTTATAGTTTCTGTTGGAGCTTTGCTTTTGTTTCATGAGCACTAGGGTTTGTGTAGAATCCATACTCTCAGATTGAGGCTAGTTGAGTAAGTTCATGACCTTTGGTCTTGTTGCATCATTGGGATTTGTGTAGAATCCATACTATCGGATTGACGTCGGTTGAGTGATTTCATGACGTAGGTTTTATTAGCTTTGGGATTCGTGTAGAATCCATTCTCTTGAGTTGCTTTCGATTGGTGTTTGTTTTACATTGTGTTCTCATTCATGTCCTTGTGTTATGATCTTTGTGATGGTGGTGCGCCACACACGAGTACGTGCGCATACATTTGTTGGGTGACTTGCGAGGCCCGATCTTCCATGGATTTGCCAGAAGTTATGATCATTGGGGTTGGGATGGGAGTATGCATGCCCACAGGCACTTGTTGTAGGATGAGCTTGGGTAGGGTAGGGTAGCATATGGAGGGGGCTTCTATCTCGCAACCTGGTGACCTTAGTCCCATAGGGTTGGCGGAGGATAGGAAGTTTTAAATAAGTGATAATTAAAGAAAATGTGTGACTGGTAATAAAACTTAAGATAATAAAATGTGTGTGTGGGGCCCTCCGTTGAGGAGTTGAAACGCACGATCCAAGCTTGGGCTTTTCGATGCCAAGCGACTCTCCATGATGCTAGTCCCTACATAGTAGCCTATTGAGTGTCTGACAAGGACCTGTACTCCTTGCATTGTCTTAGGTTCTTGGTTGCAAACATCATACTGCCTGGCATGAGTGTTAGCCATGGATGTTGTGTTTTATGTGAGTTTGTGATTGGATCATTATCTCCATCAACACGGTGGGTGTGGACCTATGGGTGCCACGTGGTTGGGAGGCGTAGCTACCTTCACCACTACTAGGGACCAGTGTACAGAGACAGCCTTGTACTAGTGTGACCGTTGTTGGATGTTTTCACTTGGTACTTCAAGTTTTGGAGTAGGCTTTCTTGTGATTTACGCTTTCATTGGGATGCTTGTATATCATGTTTAGTTGATGTTAGTTTATTTGACTGTAGGCATACTTTTAGTACCCCTTTTTAAAACTTAAAATATTTGGTTGTCCTGGTTGGTTTTCCCATAAGTTGCCTGAACTTTCTTTAACATGATGTTGTAAAAGATGAAGATCATAATCTTGAGATGTAGATGTAAAAGTTTTATGCCTTGGATTTAGAAGTTCAAATGTCAGAGTTTAGATCCAAGGTTCAAGTTCAGATTGATGCTCCAAGTTCCCAAGTATAGGCTTGATTCAAAAGGCTATGGTTCAAGGTTCAATGACAGGGCTCCTAGTCCAAAGTGCATAATCCCCGGTGCTTAAAGAATGAAAGTGATATCTCTTGTGAGGAGAAACCATTCTAATGAATGATGCTAGTAGCTCAACAGTCACATTATATGTCCAGGTGTTAACAATGAGGAAGGGCAACTCAAGGATAGTCTCCTAATATGCAAGGGTGATGTGATTTGAAGTCATAACTTCATTATTGATTATCCCACAGGTTTCTTCTATTACTGTAGTAGATATTGTGGCATGTTATGGGCCTCCAATGGAATGTCGTGATGGAGATCTGTGTAGATTGTGCGCCAAATGGATAACTTTAATATATCAAACTGATACAAACAAATTTGAATGTTGCAACCTCTCATGAAGGATAACTCTGCTATATGTTTCTCATAAGGACAATTTCATGGAGATATGGTGACATTGGAAAAATCAATATGAAGGCGTGACTACATCACCACAATCTGTGATTGAGTTTACAAAGAAGATGGAATGCCTCATACATAACAAATATTGAGGATTGTAAGAGGAAGATTAAGTGGGAAAGTATCGTTCAACAAAGATGATAATGAACTTCTCTCATGCCTCGATATCACTGAAGAAAATGTGTATGGCAAGATCAATCACTCGTACATGAGGAAATATCTTCAACTACAAATATACCCAAGTCAATGACGCCAAATATGACAAAAGAAGTTTGTAGTTATTATGTTCCTCTTGACCACAAGTATCCATATATTACACATTCAGTTAGTTGTGATGCAAATGCATCTATAGATTTGGCATATGGAGAATTAGGATTATAGACTAACGATTCCAGTTGCTCAAACGATTTTTCTATATGAGTTGGGCTAGCAGCATGATCATCCAACACCAATCAAATTGTTATCAGAAAAGTATTGATGTTGATGAAGAAGCAACTTCTCACAAACGTGGTGCTCAGCAAGCTCTTCATATAGTGTCTCGAGGACATGATTTGCGTGTTTTTATCAATGGAAAGTATAAAGGAGGTGATTCGAGGGAACATTTTAGTTTAGATTTTCATCTCAGGCATGTAGAAGAGGTTTCAAGGCCATTCACATACGAATAAGAAGAACGTTCACCGAGTTCTATTTGGGGAGTGAAGATGAATCATGTAGTAGTGGCAAAATGTTTGACTAGATGTCGATAGTCCGCATCAGGTAATTAGCTCAATAGATATGAGAGCTTTGAAGTAGTTCATAGCATGATGACACAACTGTCTTACTCACACCAGCCACTTGCACAAATTCAAAAAATATACCTATGATACCAAGTGCCATTATACAATCTATCACCACATACGATCAAGAAGATGAAGAGGAAGAATCAGACTTAGATTTGGCATGGAAATCCGAAAACTGCTAGAGTAATTCTTGATAAACAAGATGATACTATTGAAAAGATAGATGTTATAAGCGCTTTGGGGGATGTTTCTTTGGAAAGAGAGGATTTCTCAGCTTCTACAGATGATTACTTGAGAGCTCTGTCTATTTTCAAAAAAAAAAAATGGAGGAAGCACAAAGTCATCATATTGTTGATGCTATGCTTCAAAATATTTTTGGCTCTACAAATGCAGAACAAGGTTCCTGAAGCTCTTACTTATTGTCAGCAGGCCCTTTCTATATGTACATCTTGTATGTAGACACTAACTGAAAAGGTTGAGGCGTCCAAGCATGAAATGGATTCCACAGATGCTCAAATAAGTAATGGTTCTTCTGGAGTTCAAAATGATTTAGAACCTACAGATTCAAAGGAAGAAGACATCAAAATTTTCAAAGGATTAATGGCCGACCTTTCAGAGAAGGTTGAAGATCTGAAGTAGATGATGACAGAACTGCCATTATCTGAAGCTATAGTTTCTTCATGATAAGAATGTTGCTGAAGATAAATTTATATTTGCTTTTAGTGGAGGCATCGACAGAGGGCTCCACAACGAGCGATGGTGAGACTTCCAGATCTGTCAGGCTCTTTTCTAAGAATTTACAGCTACATTGAGTTTAAGATTACTTCACAAGTTTGCAGGTTTTGCAAGGAGATGTGGCATATGTTAGGATTACATGCACGTGCTTGCAAAGAAACAAAATTTCATGTTCCTTGTTGCAAGGATTTGAAATGGCACTTTGGGAGGTCTCAATCAAGTGAAATAACAGTGCAGAGCTAACGTTATCAAAATTATGAGAGATTATGGTACAGAGGTTGCTCAAGATACTCATTCATAATAGATATGTTAGGATGAGGCAGAAATAATTGGCAATGTCTTAAGTGTCACTGCACTGGTCAAGTATGAAGAGTGATTGATCAGGCTCCCAGGAACAACAAAGCCGCACAAACAATATCGACGTCACTTCAAGAAAAAGAGACCGACATCTTCAATCAAATGCAACTGCTTACATGGCAATTTGAAATTCAAAGCCAATCACAACACATGGATGCTGGTTTCTTTGTCAACTTAGCTTGATCGATTTAAAAAAAAAACATGATGTGAACATTAATTAGACTTGCAATTTTATATCAAGCAGTCTACTCTAATAAGTTAAATCATATTTATTTGACAAAGGACTGTTTAGATTCCTTCTTAAAGGAGATCAAGATAACTAAAAAGATAGGATCGACTTGATCCATATTCCTTGCATTTTCACAATATATTGTCTCTTGATTTTTGGTATTCAGAGAAGATGGAAGATCATGAGTTCTTGTAAACTCTATGGATTGTAAGGAAATTCTATAAATGCTGTAGGAAACTCAGTATTGGGGGTCGAAAAATTGTTGGCATGAAGAGAGGTTGCAAAGACAATTATACTTGGTGTCAATTCTTTACTGTTTGTGTGCTTCTTTTTCTTGCATACAATCAGAGAGCTGAACTAGAAAGAGGGGGCATCTTTAGTTTAGATATTTCATTTCATTGCATGTAGAGGGTTCAACCTTTTCTGCATACAGTCATAGAGCTAGAGTAGAGGGGGTAAATTGTTGATGTAACAAGACTTGATATTGCAGAGTCAATAAAGGGTGTTTTATGTCAATAATTTATGTTCCAGTTAGTCAATTAGATGGTTCTTTCTCTTAATCTGAGTTACAATAGGAAGGAAAGGATTTCATTCTTTTGTTGCAAAGATGTGAATAAACCTCAGTAAGATGTGCTATGGGATTTTCAGAGAGGAACTAATTAGAAGCTCTTTATGTTTCATTTACATTTATGTAGGAAGTTGTTGAGTATATGGATTCATAAGAAGTGTGAGTTCTATTGCTTGGTTTATAGATTAGAAAGTTTTTCTTGCCTGGATTAAGTCCTATTTAGGCTTAATTCAGTTTTCCTCTTCTGCTCTCGGGTTAAGAGCATACCCCGCATTAGTTTTAGGATCAAAACATAATTCATTGAATATTCTTCACATAGGGAGTTGTACCTTAATTCAAAGGGAAACTAGTTATTCTCATAAACAGTTTCCCAACTGTTGTGTAAAGTTGTTCTTTATTACAAATTGGGCAAATTGAAAAGAGAGTCAAAAGAAGAACAATATATTTACCAATAGATTTTTGGCAACTCTACTAGGGAGTTGGACAAGAAGATCAGTGCTAGAGATTGTTTTTTCTATTTATTATCATTATCTCTGCTTGAGATTGGCAACTCTATGTCTTTTAAAGAACCTATTATATATCAGAGTTTGAAAGATTTGAAATTTCTTATCATTCAGGTTCCCAGCCCATGTTTTTTGTGACTAAGAGGAAGAATACTTTGGTTTTTCAAGCTACAATATTCATTTCTTTGTTACTCAGAGATTGGCGACTCCGTTGTAAAAAAAGATCATGCCTATTAGAACAGATTTTTGAAGAACTCGCTGGAAAATTGGTTGCTCATGATTGAGGTAACATCATTATCTTTCCATAAATTTGATTCAGGTTTCTATTACTCTATTGTGCAAATAATCTCAGAAAATGTATCGAGGTCAGATTCCTCCGAGAAATGATTTAAAATATAAAAAGAGACTTTTTTCATCTATTGAAGAGATTGTGATTGATGATGATCCTATGCTTCAACAACTCTAGAGTAAATTTAAAGAGAGTGTTAGCTATGCTACAAGGAAAAACATGAGTATAGCTCAAGACCATTGGTCTAGAGAAGTGTGGAAGCTGATTGAAAAGAGATTCTATGTTCTCCAGGAGTTCAAACAAAAAAGCACTGATGCGAGTTCTAAAAAGGATGCTTTATCTCCTCCCATCTTCGCTACTTTAAGAGAGCCTAAATTTTCTTCATCCTCAGTGTTACCATGGATGAGCCATCAGCATGAAGAAAGTAATCAACATGAAAAGCATTTCCAGACTGAACCATCACAAGAAGAAGAAAAGGTTGTTACTATTCCTTGCTTCTCAACAGTATTTCCTATGGAGTCATTAGTTACACCTTTAGAGTCATCATTTAAGGTTGGAACAGAGACTTGTTCTCCTAATACTAAGCCTGATGCAGTAAGTATGAATCTAGAACCACTCTTAGAACTGCAAACAAAAGAATCAGTTTTGGTCCAGCATGCTGAAATCATTGAAGTTGTAGAAAGCATTCCTAAGGTGGATAGAATCAATAAGTAGAATGAAGAGATCATATCAACCAATGGTTTGAGTTCTGAATAGTAAGAGAAGCTTGGTTTCCCAGAAGCACAGCTTTCAGTGAATGACGACAGCCTTCTCAATGATGAAGAATTGGAAAGAATAGTTGACAAAGAATTTCCTCTCATGCCTTCATTTACCTCTAATTTTAAAAGTTTCAAATTTGAAGAAAATAAAGGTAAACCTTTGCATGAAGTCTCTGATGAGAATAATCAAATAGTTAATGAAAAACATGAAGATTTGAATTCCATTGAAAAATTTTGCGAAACTGATTTTCAAGTTGCAAAGGTTTGTGATGATACTATATTAGAATCTATGTGTCTTGAAGAAAAAGTGGAAACATGTTTTGTCAAATCTGAAAATATGGTCGAAGAATTGATAAGCAAAATTGAAAGAGAAATAAATGGGGATCATGCTTCAAATTGTTGTCTTCCTGAAAATTATCTTGAAACAAATGTGCTAGTTGCATTATGTTTTAGTGGTCATCATACTAAGTCTGAGAATGTAACTTCTTATGAGATGGATGAAAGTGATAATGAATTACCTTGGAAGAGGCACCGGCAAAAAGAATGTTTCCAACCTATGGAGATTCTTGAAGATCATGAAGAAAAGGTAAACAAAATTGAAAATGTATCTATGTTTTCATTTCCTTGTATTGATGAAAGATGTGAATCGGTTGAAAAGAATGTGGATGATTTTTCAAAGTGTTTTTTGGAAAACTATTCTAAGGCTGATGAACTTTTTGAAAATGGAATTTTTGATGCTATGGAAGAACATAATAGTGATGATTCATTTTTCACTATGACTAATAAAGATCAGATTCTTGAAACATTTTATTTTGAAGATGATACAATGCTGGATGTTGCTAATCAATTATGTGTGGATGAAAAAGATATCCAGCTTATTGAAAATAATGTTGAAGAAATCAATGCGACAACAGATTTTGAGCATGTAAATGAAGTATTGCAGAAAGACAGAGAAATAAATGAAGATTTTCCTAATCTTGAAATAAAATCTAATCAAGTTATGGTGCCAATAATATGTGAGTCCTCTTCCATAATTAATCCAGATATTGAAATTGTGAATTTAGATGAACATCTTGCTGTAGCAAATGAAGAAAATGTCTCAGTCTGGATGCACGCTGTAGCAAATGGAGAAACCTTCAATTTCAACCCCATTTTGAAATCTGAAGTTGCTAATGATAGAGCCTGCGATTGGTATGATGCTAGTTCACTTCAAGAAGCTGTTCAATTTTCTAGTTATGTTCATTCTGATTTGAAAGGTGATATCTTTGCTGAGAGTTATAATGGAGTAAATGGATGTGAGTGTTTTCAAGCAATGCATTTGGAATTGCTTGAATATCCTGCCAGTCTGGATTTGAATATTGATATCTTTGTTATAAGTGACAAGGTTGAGGATAACAGATGTAAGTATGATTCAGTGATGTTTTCAGAGTCCAGTGAGTTTTCTTCTTCACAAAATAGGATAGAGCACGTGAAAGATAGTATGCAGATAAATACAGAGCAATCAGAAGTATATGATGAGGCATGGCTGTTTGGCAGGATTTTGTTGGTCACTATGTTGCAGATTGCTCTTGGAATCAAACTCAGTAGTAAAGAGGTGGCTAGAAGATATCAATGTTGCTACAATCTGGTGAAGCATTCTCCTCTTTGCCAGAAAGGTTCATATTTCTCTCTTCTTGTAAATGGTCATGTATGAATTTTTCTTTGCTTTGGATTCTGCTGGTGGGGTCTCCTCACCTTTTGTAAATAGGTTTTCTTTCCAATTTTGGTGTGTCTAGCATGGTCCTTCCTTGCTTAGTTCTTGTGGTTGTTTTTTTTTCTCGCTTTGTTTCAGTCTTCCCTGCTCCCCTCCGCCCTTCCTATATGCACTTTCTCATTGATCTTTGGTCTAGACTCCATAACCCAATGCTTAAGGCACTTGCTTAACCAGAGATGCTGGATTCTGTATGCACCTTGTAGTATATATTCCGTAATCGGAGCCAACTGTAGGCATACTTTTAGTACCCCTTTTTAAAACTTAAAATATTTGGTTGTCCTGGTTGGTTTTCCCATAAGTTGCCTGAACTTTCTTTAACATGATGTTGTAAAAGATAAAGATCATAATCTTGAGATGCAGATGTAAAAGTTTTATGCCTTGGATTCAGAAGTTCAAATGTCAGAGTTTAGATCCAAGGTTCAAGTTCAGATTGATGCTCCAAGTTCCCAAGTATAGGCTTGATTCAAAAGGCTATGGTTCAAGGTTCAATGACAGGGCTCCTAGTCCAAAGTGCATAATCCTCGGTGCTTAAAGAATGAAAGTGATATCTCTTGTGAGGAGAAACCATTCTAATGAATGATGCTAGCAGCTCAACAGTCACATTATATGTCCAGGTGTTAACAATGAGGAAGGGCAACTAAAGGATACTCTCCTAATATGGAAGGGTGATGTGATTTGAAGTCATAACTTCATTATTGATTATCCCACAAGTTTCTTCTATTACTGTAGTAGATATTGTGGCATGTTATGGGCCTCTAATGGAATGTCATGATGGAGATCTGTGTAGATTGTGCGCCAAATGAATAACTTTAATATATCAGACTGATGCAAACAAATTTGAATGTTGCAACCTCTCATGAAGGATAACTTTTCTATATGTTTCTCATAAGGACAATTTCATGGAGATATGGTGACATTGGAAAAATCAATATGAAGGCGCGAATACATCACCACAATCTGTGATTGAGTTTACAAAGAAGATGGAATGCCTCATACATAAAAAATATTGAGGATTGTAAGAGGAAGAGTAAGTGGGAAAGTATCGTTCAACAAAGATGATAATGAACTTCTCTCATGCCTCAATATCACTGAAGAAAATGTGTATGGCAAGATCAATCACTCGTACATGAGGAAATATCTTCAACTACAAATATACCCAAGTCAATGGCGCCAAATATGACAAAAGAAGGTTGTAGTTATTATGTTCTTCTTGACCACAAGTATCCATATATTACACATTTAGTTAGTTGTGATGCAAAGGCATCTATAGATTTGGCATATGGAGAATCAGGATTATAGACTAACGATTCCAGTTGCTCAAACGATCTTTCTATACGAGTTGGGCTAGTGGCATGATCATCCAACACCAATCAAATTGTTATCGGGAAAGTATTGATGTTGATGAAGAGGCAGCTTCTCACAAACGTGGCGCTCAGCAAGCTCTTCATATAGTGTCCCGAGGACATGATTTGTGCATTTTTATCAATGGAAAGTATAAAGGAGGTGATTCGAGGGAACATTTTAGTTTAGATTTTCATCTTGGGCATGTAGAAGAGGTTTCAAGGCCATTCACATATGAATAAGAAGAACATTCATTGAGTTTTGTTTGGGGAGTGAAGATGAATCATGTAGTAGCAACAAAATGTTCGACCAAATGTTGATAGTCTGCATCAGGTAATTATCTCAATAAATATGAAAGCTTCGAAGCAGTTCATAACATGATGACACAACTATCTTACTCACACTAGACACTTGCACAAATTCAAAAAATATACCTATGATACCAAGTGCCATTGTACAATCTATCACCACATACGATCAAGAAGATGAAGAGGAAGAATCAGACTTAGATTTGGCATGGAAATCTGGAAACTGCTAGAGTAATTCTTGATAAACAAGATGATACTATTGAAAAGATAGATGTTATAAGCGCTTTGGGGTATGTTTCTTTGGAAAGAGAGGATTTCTCAGCTTCTACAGATGATTACTTGAGAGCTCTGTCTATTTTCAAAAAAAAATGGAGGAAACACAAAGTCGTCATATTGCTGATGCTATGCTTCAAAATATCTTTGGCTCTACAGGTGCAAAACAAGGTTCCTGAAGCTCTTACTTATTGTCAACGGGCCCTTTCTATATGTACATCTTGTATGTAGACACTAACTGAAAAGGTTGAGGTGTCCAAGCATGAAATGGCTCCCACAGATGCTCAAATAAGTAATGGTTCTTCTGGAGTTCAAAATGATTTAGAACCTATAGATTCAAAGGAAGAAGACATTAAATTTTTCAAAGGATTAATCGCCAACCTTTCAAAGAAGGTTGAAGATCTGAAGCAGATGATGACAGAACTGCCATTATCTGAAGCTATAGTTTCTTCATGATAAGAATGATGCTGAAGATAAATTTATATTTTCTTTTAGTGGAGGCATCGACAAAGGGCTCCACGACGAGCGATGGTGAGACTTCCAGATCTGTCAGGCTCTTTTCTAAGAATGTACAGCTACATCGAGTTTAAGATTACTGCACAGGTCTGCAGGTTTTGCAAGGAGATGTGGCATATGTTAGGATTACATGCACGTGCTTGAAAAGGAGCAGAATCTCATGTTCCTCATTGCAAGGATTTGAAACAGCACTTTGGGAGGTCTCAATCAAGTGAAATAATAGTGCAAAGCTAACGTTATCAAAATTATGAGAGATTGTGGTACAGAGGTTGCTCAAGATACTCATTCATAATAGATATGTTAGGATGAGGCGGAAATAATTGGAAATGTCTTAAGTGTCACTGCACTGGTCAAGTATGAAGAGTGATTGATCAGGCTTCCAAGAACAGCAAAGCCGCACAAACAATATCGACATCACTTCAAGAAAAATAGACTGACATCTTCAATTAAATGCAACTACTTACATGGCAATTTGCAAGTCAAAGCCAATCACAATACATGGATGCTGGTTTCTTTGTCAACTTAGCTTGATCATTTTTTTAAAAAAACATGATGTGAACATTAATTAGACTTGCAATTTTATATCAAGCAGTCTACTTTAATAAGTTAAATCATATTTATTTGACAAAGGACTTTTTAGATTCCTTCTTAAAGGAGATCAAGATAACTAAAAAGACAAGATCAACTTGATCCATATTCCTTGCATTTTCACAATATATTGTCTCTTGATTTTTGGTATTCAGAGAAGATGGAAGATCATGAGTTCCTGTGAACTCTATGGATTGTAAGGAAATTCTATAAATGTTGTAGGAAATTCATTATTGGGGGTCGGCAAATTGTTGGCATGAAGAGAGGTTGCAAAGACAATTATACTTGGTGTCAATTCTTTATTGTTTGTGTGCTTCTTTTTCCTGCATACAGTCGGAGAGCTGTAGTAGAAAGGGGGGGCATCTTTAGTTTAGATATTTCATTTCATTGCATGTAGAGGGTTCAGCCTTTTCTGCATACAGTCATAGAGCTGGAGTAGAGGGGGTAAATTGTTGATGTAACAAGACTTGATATTGCAAAGTCAATAAAGGGTGTTTTATGTCAATAATTTCTATTCCAGTTAGTCAATTAGATGGTTCTTTCTCTTAATCTAAGTTACAATAGGAAGGAAAGGATTTCATTCTTTTGTTGCAAAGATGTGAATAAACCTCAGTAAGATGTGCTATGGGATTTTCAGAGAGGAACTAATTAGAAGCTCTTTATGTTTCATTTACGTTTCTGTAGGAAGTTGTTGAGTATATGGATTCATAAGAAGTGTGAGTTCTATTTCTTTTTTTATAGATTAGAAAGTTTTTCTTGCCTGGATTAAGTCCTGTTTAGGCTTAATTCAGTTTTCCTCTTCTGCTCTCGGGTTAAGAGCATACCCCGCATTAGTTTTAGGATCAAAACATAATTCATTGAATATTCTTCACATAGGGAGTTGTACCTTAATTCAAAGGGAAACTAGTTATTCTCATAAACAGTTTCCCAACTATTGTGTAAAGTTGTTCTTTATTACAAATTGGGAAAATTGAAAAGAGAGTCAGAAGAAGAACAATCTATTTACCAACATTGACGCATTCCCATATTATGATGTTTAGCATATGATTAGATGATGTTAATTGATTTAGTAGTATATGTATTGCTTATTGTTGTTTAGCATGTGATACGTGATGTTATCTACTGTAGGATTATCTTATGCTTTTCTACTAGCATGTTAGATTTCCTTATGCTTATATTGTTGCATGTTTTTAGTAGTGACATCCCTATTATGACATTACCGATGATCTAGTCGGTGGCTTGGGACGTTACGTGCGAGGGATGGCTAGGACCCACGATGGTCTTATGATGCTATTCACGGTTGGGAGGATCTGCATACTTAGTCTTGTTCTTCTATTTTCTGTGATGTTGCTTTCTGTATGTTCCTTGTTGTTGTAGTTCAGATGGATAGATGTTCTTCTTTCTGTGTTGCTCTTGCACTCGAGTGTTCATTCCTTGAGCCTTTGTGGATCCGGTACTCCCTAGTGTGGAGGTTCTTTGCTCTGTTTTGGTTCTTTTTGCTTCTGGGAGTATTTTTGTTTTGTATGGGCGACATTTGTTTAGCATGGTGCGACACTTTAAAAAGTATCGCACGCCCATGCAAACTATGTCGTACGACACTGTAAAGTATCGCACGCCTTCTTGAGAAATGTCGTACGACATTGGAAGAGTGTCGCACGCCTTCTTGAGAAATGTCGTACGATGCTAAAAAGTGTCACATGCCTTTTTGAGAAATGTCGTACGACACTCGAAGAGTGTCACACGCCTTAAGGAGAAGTGTCACCCTCCCTTAGTAAAAAGTGTCGCATGATTTTTGTGAAAAACCTATGTGTGCCGACAGCGAGCACTTTTCTTTGTGTTTCAAACTTTTAGAGGGTTGTCTTGGATACCCTTTTAGGTGTTCTTCAACCCTATGTTGTTGCATTTTGTATTCTGGTGGTTTTCGTTCAATGCAATTTCCGCTTAAGTATAAGTTGACGTATATTTAATTCCTTATACTTAAGATATATTTTAATATATGTGATGAATCTTTTGAGATAGGTTTCAGACCTCTTAGAGATAAGTTATGGATACTAGGAAACTTCGAGGCTTCAGAAATCCAGACTTAGCCAATTTTCAGGGCTTCAGGATTTCAGGCTTAGCCAAATTTCAGGATTTTGCATTTTACCCCAGCTTGGTGTTTTGTTGATGAGTGGTCATTTCTTGAGCCCTCATCTTGTTTGTGGTGGTTGTTGGCTTTTTTTCATGTGTGTCAGTTGGTTGTGGCGTTCGGAGATCTATTGGTTGTCGGGATTGTGGCGAAGTCTTCCATTGCGATCTTTGTGATCCCTGTATGATGTTGTCATGTGCATTCATACATGTAAAAAAAAATCTTGGCTTGATTTGAATCCTTGTTTCCAAGGATCTTTGGGCGGGGCATTACATATCCTCTAATCCTTCATTATCCTCTAATTATTCATCTTAAACCTTTATGTATTATAACATAGCATTTATTCTTTCCATTTTATTTAGATATTATAATCTTATAATATTTCTCACCATTAGGACACCTAGAAACAATATGTCCTATCTTATTGCATGAAAACACTTAAGTGTTAATTTTCCTTTTTACCTACTGATACCTCTAGACAATCTCCTTGCAAGTCGAGCTTCAAATTCATCTTTCTTTCTTTCTTCATCAAAAGTTGATTCAAGTTTTGAGAAATGACTTGTCTCTTTACTTTTCTTCTTCAAAGCCAAAGACAAAGAGACCTTAAAAGTTTCTCTGAATTTAGGAACACTATTATCATAATTACTTAGCTCAAAAGCAATAGGCTTTCTAATTAATCCAATAATGGAGATATTTTCAGTAGTTCTTAACTCATGAATTAAAAAATATCTAATGGCAGAAGCAAGTAACAAGGTTCTCAACATTTTATTTACCACATCTTACTCTTCAAAAGTACCACTGCCACTTTTGATAGCACCAAAAACTTATTTTATCTTTTAAGAATATCGAGAAACATTCTTTCCTTCTACCATCTTCATGTCATCATAATTTTTCTTCAAGCTATCAACCCTAGCTCTTTGCACATGTTTATCTCCTATAGACTAATTTAAGATTTTCATAAACTTCATAAGCAGTCTCAAGTTCACAAATATTAGATAGAGTACTTATAATTACTTATAATGCTTCCATGTTCACCTGTTGCTCCTTCAAGTCATCTACATCAAGAGTCCCAATAGGTGGAACATATTAATTCTCAACATGACTCCAACATGACTCTAGAATTGTAGCATCATTCCTTTGAAATAGATCTTCATCCACTCACACCATATGGTGTAGTTTCCCTTTGTGAAATTTGGACCTTCCTTCTTCATCATTGGATCTTTTTCTCAGGTTGTTAATCTTACCACCTGAAGGACCAAGGTTATGATATAAATTGGAAGTATTATAAGGTCCACAATTACTATGGGGGGTGGAGGGAGAGGGTTAATCACTAATAAACCAAAATCAATCTTTTAACAACTAAACTATTGGTCTCTCTAAATATTGTTATCTGTTAGTGTTAAACACTTAGTCATTTACTAGGCAGAGTCATATGGTCATCATTGTGACCAAGCTACTCTATATAGGTTGAGTCATGTATATAAACTTGTATATATTGATCTCCATAGGAGCCAAGAAAGTATGTGTTCACTAAGTATTTTTAATGTAAGTCAAGTGTAATGTTAACTGA
Organism: Cupressus sempervirens; assembly: GCA_028749045.1. NCBI lineage: Eukaryota > Viridiplantae > Streptophyta > Pinopsida > Cupressales > Cupressaceae > Cupressus > Cupressus sempervirens. The sequence continues at coordinate 839,456,001 of CM053783.1, forward strand.
GAAAGTTCAAGTATGTTGACGTCGAGTTGTAAGATGGTACCAAGCATAATTGAGACTGAGTGGCAACAACATATACAGTGAGTATCAAGTATCAAGAATAGTATGTGTCAAGAAACCCAGAATTTACATTTGAGTCAAGATTGATTCAAACTTTAAGGTAAACCAATTCAAGCCAACATGGATGTGATATTTAATACTTGCAGAGTTTTATATAGAGAGTTTTATGTGTTTCATGATGTGGATCATAGATCCCTATGTTCTATGATGAATGAATCAGATGAAGAGGAAAAACATGGAAGCATCTAGAAAAATCTTTATGAAATTTTTTAATAGGGCAGAACTTGACCTATTTTGATATAGTTTGATGCTATGGTGAAGAGTATGATACGAAGGAGCAAAGAAGCTATTCATGCAGTACAAGTATGAATATATGAACATTACAGAAGAGGCAAAAGTATTTTCTTATTTCTCAATAGATAAAACACTTAGTCAAAGAAATAAAGGGACAATAAAGCTTTATCAAATCAGAGAGAGGATCGGTTAGTAAAGAGGAGACCCAAAATCATCTTATAGAGAAAAAAAAGGGTAAGGTACTAAATTAGTTCTAACAAATTGAGACAGGGTAAAGCTCTTAATAGAGTGATCTTAACAAATCTTTGAAAATCTTCTAACAGAGTCCTTACCTTTTTGTAAGTGTAAAATCCTCTAACAATGTGAGATCTAATAGTCTTAGAAGCATTTAACATGGTAGATCTATCACATGATAGATCATTGGATATGGTCAAATATTGTAAATTTAACAGGTTAACTTTGTTACTATAGTAGTGAAGATTTGTGGGTGTCATCCCTACCCCTATTTTACCTTCATTTCAAAGTGTTTATGGGTAACCAAAATCATTGTGTCATGTGATTACTTTTCATGCATGTGATTGAGATATTAGATCTATATGTTATTACAATTTGATTATATAAGTTGTACATGTGTAAGAAATTGGATGTGAGGTGGTAAATATGGTGAATATTTTTAAAAATTATTCAAAAGGTTAAAGTACTATAGATCCTGATTCACCCACACACCCCCCACCACCACCACCCTCTTGGTATCTTGGTGTCCAATTAGAACTTCCAACAATTGGTATTAGAGCCAAGTTCTCTTGGAGAAGTTTAACAACTTGGAGTAAAGATCTTGGAAATGGAGGCTTTTAGATTGAACAAGATCATTGACAAGCAAGTGATTGACATCAAGCTCCTACTATAGAAACTTGAGAGAGAAGACAAGATCTGAAGAAATCCTTTAAAAGGAGAAAGGAATTGGCTATTCAGGACAAGCAATCTTCTTATGAAGAAGTTGAAATTGAAGGAAAGTTTGAACCAATAAATTCAAATGACACAAAAATTGTAGATCTACTAGATAAGAACATAGTCTTGAATGGAGAATTCAAAGGACTAAAAAGGGAACATGAGATTCAATCAATAAGGTTATGTGAAATAATTGAGAAAAAGGAGAAAGTTGAGGAAGACAAGATTTTCACTGAGGAAGAAAAAAGAACAATGGAAAATAGACTTGAAGAAAGGATATCTAATGTAAAAAATCTCACTAATAATCAAATTGATATGATGAATCAACTTGTGCTTGCAAATCAAGAGTTGAACAGAAAGGATGTGGAAATAGCAATGTGATATCACAGAAGGATCTACTAAAGAATGAACTAAAAACTGAAGAAGAAAAATGTAGAAAGATTCAACAAGCCAAGTGAAGCAATGAAGAACTTATGAAGTCATCTGGTAGCACTACTGGATCAGGACATTCATTAACCAAGTAAGGAGAATCATCTAGAAATGGAGAATTGAGAAATTCAAAGTCAAAGGGAAAACCAACATGTTATCGTTGTAGAAAACTTGGTAATACTGTAAACATCTATTCAAGCAAAAATGGTATTCAAAATCCAAAACCTAAGTTTACTAGCTATTGTTTTTACTACAAGAAATAAGGACATCAAATACATGAGTGTAGGTCAAGAATGAAGAATGTATCTACTACACCTAGATTTGAAGGCTATTGTTAAAATTGTCAAAAGTATGGACATAGAACATATGAATGTAGATCACAAACAAAACCCTATTGGACTAATCAAAGGCAGAACCATGCACCTAACAATGTATGTTCCAAATCTCACAAGTTTTGACATTAAAGAAAATACTACAGAACTTAGGTGCAAACAACAAATCACAACAATACCAATGGTAAAGGAAAAGTGGACATTGATCAAATAAGGAAAGAGATTAATTAAGCATGAAAAAAAAGACATAAGATGGAAGCAATGGAACAAATGGAGTTAAGGTCGCCTAATACAATGGAGAAGGTGATCGAGTCTCCTCAAACTAAGTGAGAAAGGTATGTTTGGAACTGTATATCTAATGACACATATTACATTAGTTCCTAACATAAAATGTGCTAAAGTTCATATTTGCATAAGTAAAGATGCATAAGAATAGATTTATGAAAGGATCAGTGCAAAAGAATTGTGTACATAGATAGTGTCAAAAATCATTAAAAATTATCTATATTGATCGAGCATTGCAATATGGACCAAGTACTTCAAAAGCTAAACTGATGTAGAGGTTGAGCTCGATGGAAGAGAAGACCTAGTTCGAAGGCACCAATGTTGACTGAAATAGTTGGCTTCCACCTAATTGGGTACACAACATGAATGGAGACCCTAAATCAAGAAGAAGGAAGTATTTATCAAAATTTGAAGATATTATTCAAGACCTTGCATACAAAGTTCAAGAGCACAAGGTGATTTAAGAAAAAAGAGATTTCAAGGCGATTCAAGAGTAAATCTAAGATAAGAAGATTGATATAGTGAAGATCTAAGTTGAGCCAAGTGATTCGAAGGAAATAAATTTTTTTGAACGCTAACTAGATAAAATGACATCTTCATCATCTGCACGAATGAGTCAAGGAATAGAGGTTAGTAAGATTCAATAGGTGAAGAGTGATGCTTTTTCTCCACCCAAATTTCATGCTATCCCTAAAATTACAATGAGAGGTGACTCAGTGGGCATGCTTTCTTCGATATCACCCAAGGTGATCATGATATATGATGTATGGATTTGCTACATCTATAAGATTGAAGAAATGAGAGATTATCAAATTCAAGAAGAAAATGAGAAGTTGTGTGATGAAGGAGTGTTGAAGGAAGAATTCAAAATCATTGATAAGAAATAGTTAACTCGTGCTAGAGTTCCCAAGGAATTTCAAGATCGAATAGATCAAGATTGTACTAAACAGGATTCATGATATGAAGTTTTGGCTACATAATAGACAAGTTGAAATAGCTAAGAAGATGATTCATAAGGTCACTAGTTATCTCACACTAGATAAGAAGAAGACCATGTGAAGTTTGATTCATGAGGAAGTTTAAGAAAACATAGGTGCCGAGTGGAATGGATGAAGGTTGTTCATTATAAACATTTCTAATCCATTAATCAGATTTTTAGTAAGAGTGATTACTCACAAATTCTATTGATCTAGCATATTGAATAGTTTTTCATGTATGGAAGTGGATCAAGAATGGAAGATAGTCATGAAATATCACAAATATGATCTTGTTGAGTTGCAAAAGCCACATTTAGTAGAAAACTTGATAGCTATCACAAAGACAAAGAATTCAATATGTAAGTTTGGTTCATTAGTTATATGTATTTTATTTTATATTCAAAAGTATTTTACTAGCATTATAAACATCATTTAGAAGCAAGGAAAGCCTATCATAAGATAAACCAATGAGTATATAACTCAATTAGGAGAGAATTTTGAGAATTTTATGGATACATAGTTTGAAGAATTCAAATAGAGAATAAGATTGAGGATGAGGATACCAAAGTAATTAGTAATGAAACATTATAATGATGTATATTTGTTGGTAGATATAGATAACACATATGTGCATGCAGTTAAGCCAAGGAATGCATGGCTTACAACATTTGACTATGAAATTGACAATGAAACTATGAATACAAACATTGTTACATTATTGAAAGAAGACATTAATATTGATGCCCAACCTTTTGGGAAGTTTAAAGAAGCTAAGGCTAGAATTACCATAGAAAACAAAATAACTTCCAAGGAAAAGAAAAGAAAGAAAATGATTGAAGACCTAGAGGCAAAGCTAGGCACCCAAGGCAAGAGCAAGGAACCACTTCAGATAACACAAGGTCTTGGAGAAGATGAAGAGGGTAGTGGTGATGAGGAAGAGGAAGAAGAAGGAGTTAAGGGCAAGGACCTAGTGGTTGTCACACCACCTAGAATGAAGGCTAAAATAACTACAAAGAAGCTTGTGGTGACACCTCTCTCTCCTCCACCACGTACCAAACCAAGGACTAGGGCAACAACTAGTATAGAGTAGAGTGCAAAACTAAGAGTAGTAGAGAATGTTGAGCCCAATGGATCAAAACCTAAGAGAAGGAGATTGGTCAAGGGACCACCCACAAGGTGAAAAAAATCTATTAATGAGGTATGTGTTGACCTCAGAAAATCTTAAGAATAATCTAGTTTTAGATTTGTGAAATATGATACATTGGATAATACTGATAGAAAAAGAGTTGAGGAGGCTATGATAGATGTGATTGCAAATTGGAAGCTAGCTTCAAAAGAAATAGAGAAGAAAATACCTACATATTTGTTAGTAAATAGTTTTTTCCAAGATCATGACAGTTTTTAAAAAGAGCGATAAATTTGTAAACTAACAAATTGAATTCCTATTTACGAATAAGGAATTCTATGCTTAAGATTTGCTTTGTATTATACAAGGTGTAGCTAACCTTCATGAAAAGATAATCATTAGATCTTCTATCAAGGGAAAATCTTCCCAATGAGTATTTTACTGAAAATACTTAAAAGCTTTAAGTTATCTCATGAATGCAAGATAAATGAGAATACTGAAAAACCATTTGATTTTAACAATCAGTATCAACCACATGATCAAATGTTAAAACAAAGGATAAATAGTGAAGTAATATAGATTCTACTACCTCCCACAACCTTCAAGATTTAAAGAAAATAATTCTAGAATACACAAAAAATGTAATTTCACTCCCACATATAACATACACCCTCAAGAATGCAAATCATCATAAAGAAAATAGTCATATCTACTTTAGGAAGCTTCAGCACATAAAGCTATAGAATTTTAGTTCAATTGTTGCTAATCTAGGAAATATTCTATTCAGAATTCAAAGTGTAGAATATTAAAACAAAAGTATTCATGTTTTAGTCTACAGAGAGATGAACCCTATTATATGTTATCTATTACATATTTATACGACATAGGGCTAGACAATTATGCAAAATTACTCCACCATGAGTAAATTGTCTCTTGGATAACACAATCGTGTTAACTAAAATGCATAAAGAAATAAATAGTAGGAAATAAAAATACAGCTACCTAATGAACATGTGCCATGTCAAGAAGAATTATTTGCGTCAGTTGCAATTCTTATGACCTTCCATGTTTTGTAAGCAATGGTTAATGCAGAGATAACTGACTCATGAGGTAAGTTGATGTATACAGTTCTATGCTTCTAGATTTCCTTTTTCCTCTTTAGTTCTGTTACCTTTTCTTCATGCATCTCTAAATGTTTCAAGTTTATTATCAACATAGCTTCAGTATGAGTGACATTTGAAAAATCTTGTGTACATAGCATTTTCTTCTCCTGAATCTCTTGGAATTTCTTTTGGACTTCATTTATAAATTCTTCCACAAGGACTACGAATTCACTTTCTTTACCCTTGTAATTCTTTCTGAACCACTTTAAATCACCTTGGATTATTTCATCCACAAGCTTAAGACCATCTAAGATTTCTTTGATCTCACTTACTACCTAGACTAGTGCCTCATTCTACCATTCAATACAATCTTTAATCATATAAAAAGTTTTATCATCAAGGCCAGCTACAGAGCATTCAACTTGGAACCTTTGCAATCCAAATCCTTGAATTTCCTCTATCTAGAGCACCACTTTTATCCAATTGTTTCTTTCTTTCTCAAAGCCTTCATTATTGGACTCCACCTTCTTGATGATGTCAGTGGTTTCTTTCAAAGATTTGTCCATAAGGCTTATCTACCTCATGGTTTCACTTAGGACTTATTGCAACCATTCTTCAGATGTCCTTGCAATAACTTTAAATTTTTGCAAATTATCAAGAAACTGTTGTTTGGCTAAAGAAGATACATCCACAATTTTTGACATCTCATTCAGAGGTTTGGGTTCCAAGTGCAGGATAGCATTGATGTATTGCACTATGCTCCTCATTCCTTCTTTCATATCTTGCTTATCCAAAGCATCTTTCCAAACTTTGTCTACAATCTTTTTGTTTGAAGCTTCAAAAATCTTCATATCCACTACATGGCCCCCCTTTCCAAGATCAATCCTTGATACATGATAATCTTGAGGAGCGACATCCTCATGTGAACTACCTTCTATCAGCCTGGCAATCTCAGTTGACCAATGTCCTAAACTTTTACCAAACTTTATCCTAGATTCAATTCTAGCCTTTTTGGTTTTTGAATACTTTCGTAGGCACTTGCTAACCAGTTCATCGATAGGCATTAACAGGAGCACCAAGCTTCTTTTCTTCTTGATGGAAGTTTCCAACCATTTAGGCATGGTAGGGGCTTTTCCTATCATGGGAAAAATTTTAGTTAAGGTGAGGGTACCTGATTGAGTACCGACACTTTAAGGTAACTTTTGAGGATCTGGTGTATTATCGGCCATGGGAGAACTACAAGATTACTCTAGATTTGACTTTATTTCAGTGGGATCTAGATCAACTGTCACAATGTCCTTTCCTTTTCTTAGCATTGCTTTCTTAGTACTCGAGTGAGTTACCCTTCTGACCTTCAACACCTCCTTATGAACTTGAAGTTGAAGTGGCTACAAAGTTACTTCAGCTTCAACTTTAGGGGAACCAACAATAGCATCACCAATACTAGGGTTAGTGATGCCCTTTGGCTTTGAGTGTACCTTTTTGTGTTTGGCTCTTGTGTATTTCTCTGGGGCTCTAGGGGTAGATGATTCAACATTCTTTGACTTCGACCATTTTTTAATTCTTCTCAATACTTTTGAGGTATAGGAAAGTAGATCATCCTCTTCCCTTCTTGTCTAATCAATTTCAGAGATGGGCATGCATTCAATCTGATTAACATAAAATGGTTCAATCACTTCTTCAAATTCATCTTCTATTATCCCATAGGTGTTGAGGTTAACTTTAAACATATTAACCTGGCTAATCATCAATCTAGACCACAATCTTTTTCTAACTTCAAATTCATCAGGATAATTGGCCCAGTAATCTTCCAAATGTGGAACATGGACTAGTGAAGCTACATGCTTGAAATTACTCTAGAAAAACCCGTATAATCAAAATCTTCTCTAGGAGAGTAGGATTTGAAACATAGGTGTAACAATGTAGTTTTTTTAACATGGCTTGTTTGAAGTTTGAGCATACACAATAACCAATTTCAATGGAAAATATGAAAGAAGATGGCTTTTTAGTGCTTTCAATGGACTCTATCATAGAAAAAAACTACCTACATATCTTAGATAAGACAATGTTGTCTAAACAATAGCGTGGTAACCTAAGAGGTTCACCAAAAAAACCTCCAACTTTGAGATACATAAATTTGGGAAATTGGATATAGAAACAACCATAAATCTTGATGGCTTGCATTGATTCTTTTGATAACTTGTGATTTTCATGTCCTTGGAGCTCAAAAAATGACCTTCTAAGGAATACATCATTAATCCTCTTGAATTCTTTGTAAAATTTAGTTGCCTAGAGATCTTTGTAGCATTGATAGATAGTCATTCATTAGTCTAAGGCATGTGTGGAAGTCCCTCTCATTCCTTAGATGCTGCTAAAATGTAGACTAAGAAGGAATAAAGAAAGAATGAGTTGAAACTACTCACAGCTAATAGGCTCTTATGTCAATTTTTGGCAATCAAATCAGCCCAATTAATGAATTTTTCACCTTTAACAATCTTTTGAATAAAGAGGTACATCTAGCTCTCCCAATGGAAGGTGTGATCATTACCCTTGACTATGTTTAAGAGTAACACAATGTTTGCAATTTCCTTAATGAAATGTTCAATATTTAATTGGGTAGTCTAGAGTCTCCTTCAGCCAGTTTTAAAAGCTAGGTTTGAGCTACAATAGAATCATAGTCCTTCTTTCTATCACCATATAGGTGTTCTACTTCCTCAAATGTCTAGGGCTCATAAGGTTCTTTCTGAGGAATTCTTAGAGAAAAATTAACACTAGCCTTGTTTATCCTAAACAACACATCTCCAAAAGCCTTCTTTATGCACATATTGTTGGGGTCATAATGATTTACACATTCAACGACCAATTCTAGACATTTTATGGCTGATGGGAAAGTGGTGGCTTCGAGTAACCTACTACTGGCTAATTTTTGGTATATGGGTCTAGATTGAACATTTTTCGCATGCTCGACTATATCAGCTAGATTTTTATTTGCTAGGAAAGTATCCCAAATTTTGGGGAGGGAACTCAAGAGGCATGGCTTTTCTAGCTTACACATTTTAGGGCAAAAAAGCATTATGGTTTAATTAAAAGATGAAGATTTACAAAGATAAACTAAAGCACTTAAATAAAAATTAGGCTCAAAAAATGACAAAGAAGAGGATAATGCACTTACAATTCTTGACAGAGCTTAACCTTCCACCTCTTTTACTTACCAGCCAACACTAAGAGCTCAAAATGATTAAATGAGAGAATATACTAGCCAAATGGGTAATTGTAGGAAATGATTTCTTAGAAATCTCAAGACAGATATGAGAAGGAAGAAGTATTTATAACAAGCATGTCACCTATACCTGACAAGAATTGCAAGGTTGTTTGGAGTTAATGCCCATCAAATCCACACGTAGCTCTACATCTCATGATATCACAAAATCTAAACACCACCTTTTCCCATAAAAGTAATTGTACTTTAGCACAATTTTTCATAGCTGACATATTTATTGCCTTTCACGTCTTCAAGATTGCCACCGGGTGGGACCCATTTCTTGCCTCACAAATGAGTTCATGATTTCTTAATATATAACCTACAAGAAAATAAGCAAACATCAAAAAATCACAAAGTCAAGGTTGAAGTTGAAGTTTCAAATCAACTCCTACTTCAACTTCGAGAATATGAACTCAGGCCAATGGGTAAATACTTTTTCAAAGTGATGAAAAGTGGGTGGAGCTGAACTTGAACTTGACATAGGTTAAAACTTCAAGTTAAAAAAAGAGTCTTAGCTAACAATATTGCACATTGCAAAAAACTATAGGGTAAAAATTGGCTCTGACTAGGGAATGAGACTTGAAACGGATCATATAAGAACTTAGGATCTATAGTTCTACAAACCAACTTCGAACAAACCTAAACTAAAGAGACACAAAATAGGAAAGATAGAACAACACAAAAAAAAAGGAAATAAAGCAAGTGAAATGCGTATTTACAATGAAGAAAACAAGCAGACCTAAAACTTAAAAAGCTTAAGATCTTGTCCATTATACGACAGGGGCAAATCATCAACATTAAGATACTTAATTTTGAATGCATTGGAGCCCAACTCTTCTAATATGATAAATGGCCCTTTACATAGGCTTTCAAACTTGGTATGCACTCCGTTAGGCTCTCTCCTTTTGTCCCATAGTAATACTTGATCTCCTTCCATGAGCTTCTGATGCCTTGCTCTTTGATCAAATTGTTGGCATTATATTGTATTTGTCATTAGTGACAACACTTACTCGATTCTGAATGATTACTAAGTTCATCACTTAGTCTACAGGGTATGTTGAGCATTCAGTGGTTACCTTGTAGGTTCATCACTAAAGTAGTTCATACCAAGCATTCATGAAGCTATTGAGTGGGTGTGCAGCCCAGTAGTATCTATCGAGCATATAGTGTTCACCGAGCTTCATAGTGTTTATCGAGTGATAAAAGTCCAATGTTTACCGAGTAATGAAAGTGTAGTGCTTACCGAGTGAAAGCAAGGTAAACGAAGGATTCAATTTTTACTGAGTGATACTATATCTACCGAGTCTACAATGGTTACCGAGTTCCAAGCTACATTGTGTGATTAGTATGGACTTAGCTTCTACTTCTACCAAGTGCATGACAATGCCAAGTAATGTAGTGGATGTCGAGTATCAGAAGGTAACCAAGTCAGCTTGAAGAACTCGAGTTTTCTACTATTTGGTCGACTCGGTAATATTTTGTTCACTTGTGTTTTGGTTGACCTTGCAATTGTAATTATTGGAATGGTATATATGTAATGTATTATATCATTTACAATGTATGCATGATAGTATCAAGATAGACATGTAATGCTTTGAGAAGAATGAAAGTGAATCAGCAGTAGAGTAGAGTATTCAACAAGGTCTACAAGGAGCAGTAAAGATTCATTAGTCACAAGAGGTGATCTATACTTCAAGGATCTAATTAGCAATCAAGTTGTAAGTAGCTCAACTATTTCATCCTAACATGTGAATTAGTTTTGTAAATCCTTTAATAGTGTAGACTTAACAGTCTTTGTATAAATCTCCTAACAGAGTGCATACTTCATTGTATGTTTGTAAATCCTCTAACAAGGTGAACCTAGCAGTCCTTTGTGCTCCTAACAGAGCAGATCACCAAAAGTGGTCAATGTAAGCCTTAACATGCTAACTTCATACTGTAATAATGAAGTTTTGTGGATATCATCCCCACCACAGTTTTACTTTCTATTTGGAGGGTTTCTGGGTTACCAAATCACCGTGCACATGTGTTTTAAATGTTTGATCTCTCATATATGCAATAGATTAGATGAATGAATGGTGAATAGTATATATGGTTAAAGTGTTGAATTATTTAAAAGTTTTGAGGTTATTGATTCACCCCTCCCCTCTTAGTAACCTATCATATCTTGAATATTTCCAACAATTGGTATCAGAGTTTTTTGTGGTTCTTAGGATAAAAGTTTGACAGCTTGATCAAAGATCAAGGACAATGGAGATATTCAAACTTGACAAAGCTATTGAAAATGAAAAGCTATATTTGGAAATGGCCATGGCTCAACTCAAAGAAGAAAAGGAGCATCTTCCTCAATCCCTAAAGAGAAGGAAGGAACTTGCAAGAAAAATGAATGACCATTAGTATGTTGAAGAAAAGATTGAAGATCTTTTACCATCAAGTAGTTCAGATGAAGCTAATGACACAATCAAGGAACTCCTAGCAAAGAATGGATCTCTGCAGGAAGAAGTAAGAAAGCTTAAAAGAGAACAAGAAATCCAGTCAATCAAGCTATGTGAAGTTTTGGAATAGAGAAACAAGGCAAATGAAGACTTAGAGACAAGAAATAATCAATCCCTTTAGTATCAAGATCTTTTAGATCAACTATCTAATGCAAATGAAGAAATTATGAATCTGAGATCTGAAAATGAAAGCCTGAGGAAGGATTTAACCACTAAAAGACAAATCAATGAAAGCTTACAAAGTGACTTAAGATCTGAAAGACAAATCAATGAAAGTTTGGAAAATGACTTAATCATTGAAAATAAAGTCAATGAAAGGATAATGAAATCTCAAGCAGACATGACTCAATTAAATCAACAAAGTGAACAAAATCTTCATAGACAAAAAGGTAAAGCTGGTCTTGGTTATAAGGAAGAAGGTGAAACCTCCAAACAAGGTACCCAAAGGAATCAAAGACCTACTTGCAATCACTATGGTAAGTTAGGTCACACATCAAACAAGTGTTGGAGCAATGGAAAAGGTAAACTGGTAAATGCTACAATTGCAGTCAGCATGATCATAAAGATAATGAATGCAAGGAGAAACCAAAATTTGAAGGAAATTGTCACAAATGCAAGAAGCACGATCACAAGGCATTTCGATGTAGATCCAAATCATTCAATCTAGTTGAACAACTTGTTAAAGCAATATTTGGATGGGACTACAATACCTGGTGTAGATGTCATTATTGTGGAGAATATGGACATATTGGTATAAACTATGCAAGACATCACCTAAGGAAGAAGGAAACTACTGTAAGATGCTATACATGCATAGAACTCGGTCATATAGCTAAAAACTGCATGAACATAGGAAGAGTTGAAGATGAAAAGAAAGCTAAAGTTGATAACATTCAGAAGCAGATGAGGCAACAGTGGATTCCTAAATCTACTAAGCAAGATAGTTCAAATGATGGCAATGTCACTCAAGAAGTGAGTGACTCCACCATCTCCAGTTAAGATCCATAAACAAATATATGGAACTACATCTTCTAGTGATATCTCAAGCAGTTCCAAAATGAAAGAAAGTAAATGACCCAATCAATATTTTAGATACAAAGGGTCACAAGAAATCAGGTCATGTCGAGCAAGGTCAATCACAGACTCAACCGAGCTAGGTCGGCAGTAACTAAAGTTATGTTCGATCACCGAGTTGTAAGCACCTACCGAGAAAGTGAATGATAACCTGTCAAGCACTATGTCATCTCAAATACCTTAGTACCAAGCATTTATGGCAAAATTTTTGTCAAAAGGGCAGAATTTGATTTCATTCTTCATCGCGATTACAGAGCTAAGAAATTTTTAGCAATTCCAAAGCAAATTCCAAGTGATTTTCAAGCGGAGAATTTTTTCAAAATTTTCTTACACCTACTGAGCAGCAATGGCATCTAGGAGTAGCAACAGCACCAAGACAAAAAGAGGTTTAGAAATGCAAGTTAATGTGTGGAGTGGAAGGCGTTGAATTTCAAGCTAGTTCTAGCAATTATAGAATCACTCGACCCCAATAGAGCTCAATCACAAACTCCACCAAAGGTAATTCTCATAAATGACATTCGTACACATTTCAAATGTTCTATTCAAGAGATTGGAAACCTAGAGATGGACAATGCCCTAGGAGAAATGAGTGTTGATGGCTCTTTGAATTCTGAGCATAAGCATCTAGAGACCAAAGGGTTAACCCATATCTCGCATATGCCAAGAAGTTTCCAAAGTAAGTGGTGTAGAACAAGAATTAGTATGCAAAGAACATTTACAAATAAAGTAAACATTCACAAACCAAAAACTAAATTCACATATATGCTTAGACAAAGAAAGCAAACAAGAAGTGCAAACCTCACAAGAGAAAACACTCCATGCTTTCTTGATTCTGTAGGTGTGTCCTTTTGCTGTGGATGTATGCTCAAGATGCTCAAAAGCTGCTTCAATGGAGATGGGTAATGGAAAATTGGTAGCTTTGTGAGCTCTCAATTTGGCATTATAAGGGTATGGTTGATGGCTTTGGTTCTCAAAATATCATGGTAACTTTAGCTCAAAGATTGTTGATGAAATGGCTTGGGATGGGATTCAATTTATAGGCTAAGGGGTAGAGGGATGGAGGGCTTAGATGCAAGGATGGATGAAGGCTTAAGGAGGGCTAGGATGCACTCAAAGGAGAGCACATGGATTGTGCTTGTTTAGCACTAATGGAAAGGTGAAACTTGTCACAAGGAGGATGAGTGTGAGAGGGTAGGGTAAAGGGTTGGTTAAAGGCATGATGAGTGGAGTTGAGTATGTAAGAGGGATGTAAGAGGAATGAGTGTGGAAGAGGGAAGAGTGTGGAAGATGGGTGTAAGAGTCATGAGTGGGCTTGTAAGAGTCTTTATGTTTTGTAAGAGCACTCATGACTTAGTGGTTGGTTTTTTTGAGGGGAGACTTTGGTTTGGATTAGGAAAGTCTTAAACTTGTTTAAGGAATGTGACAACATTAGGGGGTGGATTAGGCTTGGGTTTAGGATTAGCTTAGGGATGTTAGAGATGTGCAAGTGGATGGCATTAATGAGGGTGGGTGAGTTAGTGGCTAAGCTTGGTTAGTATGGGTGGATGGGGTGGATTAGGCTAAATGGAAGATTAGAGATAGGTTAGGGGTTTTTGAATTTGAGGATTTCATTTATTAAATAGATTTATTTAATAAATGGGGATTTTTGGAATTAGATAGAAGAATAGGATTTAATTGATAAATAATAGATTATTTGATTTATCAATTAGGACTATAGATGATTAATTAATTTAATCAACTAGGGATGGCAAAGGATTAATTAAATAAGAATTTAATTAATGATGCCTTTAAAGATGACTAAATTAGATTACCAAAGCAGTGTAATCAAATTTAGGTGTCTACATTTTGCCCCTCTTTGACATAGTGTTGAGACAACACTATTTCAAAGAAGTTTGAATGAAGACGACACGAGGAAGATGTTTTAGCAACAAGGTTGCCCCAGTCTCGGATAAGAAGAGGAGAGACTAGACTTAGATGATGCCCCCTCAAGAAGGCGGCGGGGAGAGAAATGAAGGTCGACGACTTCTTGAAAAGTACAAGAAATTGAGATGAGCTAAGACACAGGTTGGCAAAGAGAAGGGGCTGAATTAGCTCAAACTTTCACTACAGGAGAATGATAAAGGGAAATCAGAGGCACAATAGTAAAGCAAGCTTAAGACTTTCCAGGATTGGGGGGGGGGAGATGGAGGAATGGAGCGCTATAAAAGGAATCCATGGTAGGGAGATGGATGATAGAATGATAAAGCTGATGCAACAGGATTTCAAAGAGTCAGACTAGCGGAAGCTGGGTTTCGGAGATCCCTAGGACTAGGATTGTGGATACCTAAAGCTAAGCGTGAGGAGTGATTCAAAGAGATATTGATGCATAAGTTGGGGTAGGAACGACAGATGTAGGATATGGATGGGGGATAATGGAGATGAAGGCAATCCATTGAAGCTTTTTGTGCGGGGGGATACTTCAAAGAGAAGTACCACCATGTAGTTGAGCACTAGATTTGCTATAGGACTGTTGGTTAATTGCCAAGGTTACCAAGAACATCAAGGCCTTTTCACCAACTGTCCAGAGGACTAACGAACTGACTCAAAACAAACACACAAGGATTGCCCTAATATCACACATGAATCCCAGAGGAAGCAGCGTGGAAATGACACTAGGTAACCCACAAGCAGAAAAAGAAAACAAGCAAAAGACCTAATCAAGACCTTACGCTCTAATTGCCCCATTTGCAGCATACCATGATATGGAAGATCGTGGCAACCTTGAGGAGGGAACAAGGAGATTGCTTGGAAAAGATATTTCAAGACCCAAAAGGGAAGATCCCAAATCAAAAGAAAGCGAAAATCCAAAAGAGAACTGTTTGCCAACGAGATGGGTAGGACGAGGTACTAACGGACCAAGATGAGACATGAGGAAAGCTATATCCTGCAAGGATCTATCAAAGAGCACCTAAGCTGATGGATCTGGATGAGTGATGTGTCTAGCAAGCTGAACTAAGAAGGATAACACTTTGGTGACAGGAGATCTAGCTAAAGGATGCATTGGAATATCTAACCAAGGTGTGCGATGTGTGCAAGATGTTGACCAAGGATGAACTAACACGAAAGCCGGATAGATACAATGATACTAAGCTAAAGAGGATGTACAAGCTGACAGACCAAGATATGTTACAAATGTACAAGTTTGTTCATGTTTTGGTTTTTTGTGAGATGGAAATGTTTTTGAAGGATGGGATGTCTATAATAGTTGAAAGGTGGATAGGTAGATGGTTTGTGAAAAGCTTAAGGAAAATGGGATTCTGTGTGTGCATGTGACAGGATACAGGCTAGGATACAAGATTATTTACAAGCTGGAATATGGTACAAGCTTTGGACAAGATTCGAATATATACAAGGTATGGTACAAGATTTACAAGGTATAATACAAGCTTTGGTACAAGATTTACAAGCTGTACAGGAGGTATTGACAAGCTCCATCAGATTTTGGATATTTGATTGGAACACCAAGGGAACAAGCAGGTGTTTTATGGGATGGATGGATGAGGGATAGGATAGTGATAGATAATGGATTAGTCTTTAGCACACAAGGTGCCTGAATTACCAGGTTTTCACCAAGGTACCTATCCAAGGTGCTTGAATTGTCAAGTTTTCACCATTTGACGCTTGTTTCTCTTTACTATTTTTTTTTTTGTATTTTTTTCAAAAGCTGGGTATACCAAGGATCTTCAAGGATAGAACTTTTTGAGATGAATGATGTTAGTGGGATCATTCAAGAGTTTTCCTTCTGGTGTAGATAATTGATAGGCTCCGGAGCCAAAGGAGGCAGTAACCACATAGGGACCAAGCCATGTAGGTTCAAACTTGCCTTTCTTTTCTCGATCTGCTTGGACTTTCATATTTTCTTTGAGGACCATATCACCTGGCTGAAAGTGTCGTGGGAGCACCTTCTTGTTGAAATTCCTTTTGAGACGAGTTTGGTAGACTGTGAGATGGTCATAGGCTTGTTGTCTCTTCTGGTCTAAGAGATCTAGCTGGGTGAGTCGAGCTACTCTGTATTCTTCATCTGAGATTTGCCCTCGCAAAGATATGCATAGTGAGGGAAGTTCAACTTCTATAGGTAATACCGCTTCGGCACCATCGACTAGGGAGTATGGAGTTGTGCCTGTGGATGTACGAAAGGAAGTTCGATAGGCCCATAGAGCCGGATTTATTTGAAGGTACCAATCACGGCCGGAATCATTTACAACTTTCTTTAGGATTTTGAGGAGGGTTTTATTAGTTGCCTCTGCCTGGCCGTTACCTCGTGGGAAATATGGGCTAGAAAAGCGGTGATGGATGCGGAGGGAAGTGCATAATTCTTCCATGTTCAGATTTTCAAAGTTACCTCCGTGGTCAGTGAAGATGGTGGATGGGATGCCGAAGCGGCAAACAATGTGGTACAAGATGAACTTGGAGACTTGAACTCCTATAGCTGAGACTAGGGGGACTGCTTCCACCCACTTATTGAAATAGTTTGTAGCTGTTATTATCCATTTATGTCCATCAGATGAGAGAGGTGTGATAGTTCCAACTAGATCAAGGCCCCAACAAGCAAAAGGCCAAGGTGGTGCAATAGGTTGTAGATCCTGTGTTGGAGCATGCACAAGATTTGCATGCTGCTGACATGGGAGACACTTTCTGACAAAGTCACAAGAGTCTTCTTCAATGGTAGGCCAATAGTAGCCTGCTCTAAGGATTTGTCATGCTAGGACAATATGACTCGTGTGGGCACCGCAAAGTTCGGAATGTACTTCTTTTAATGCCATCGCGGCCTCATTTTCATCTAAACATCGAGAGAGAGTATCATGATAACCCCAACGATATAGGGTATTGGCTATGATAACATAGCGAGATGATTTTTGAATAAGGTTTTGGCATTGGGTGCGTGTGAGGTGAGGGGATATGATACCATCGTTAAGGTAAGCGTGAATTTCATGGTACCAAGGGGATTGGGGACCAACCAAGATACAAACACGGTTTGAATCCTCATTCGCATAAGCGGGTGTGAGGAGCTGCTCAACTAAAAACTCATACTGCGTAGCTTCTTGGGGAATTTCCAAGAGCGAGCCGATAGTGGCCATGGCATCTGCTGCCTTGTTCTGCATTCGAGGCACTTGTGTAAACTAAAGCTTTGTAAAATGTTGGGTTAGCTGATCAACTAGCTCTTTGTAGGGTAATAGCTTTTCATCTTTGGTTTGATATTCATTTAAGACTTGTTTGATGATGAGCTGGGAATCGCCAAAGATTTCTAACTCAGTGATATTCCATTCTGCAGCTATCTTTAATCCTGCTACAAGAGCTTCATATTCTGCTATATTGTTGGTGCTAGGGAATTGTAGCTTGAAGGCTTTTGGAATGTAATCTCCTTGAGGTGTAACTAATAATATTCCTGCCCCTGATCCATGAGAGGTGTATGAGCCATCAAAATAAAGCTTCCATGGGGGTTGTTCTTCAATTAGGCAGATATGCTCATCTGGAAATTCTGTGAGCAAAGGATATGCATCTACTAGAGGTGCATCAGCTAGGTGATCTGCTATAGCTTGCCCTTTGATTGCCTTTCTGTCCACATACTGGATGTCAAACTCACTTAGTAGCATAACCCATTTGGCCAAACGGCCTGTAAGTGTTGTTCTAGAGAGCATATACTTGAGAGGGTCAATCTTGGAGACTAGTTGGATGGTATGACTTAGCATGTAGTGGCAAAGCTTTTGAGTTGAGAAAACAACTACCAAACAAGCTTTTTCCATAGGAGTGTAATTGATTTCATAACCAACTACGGTTCTACTGATATAGTAGATGGCTCTCTCTCTGCTATAATCATCATGTTGTGCTAGAAGTGCCCCTAGGGCAGTAGGTGTTGCTGATATATACAAGATCAAGGGACGACCAGGAACTGGTGGAACCAAGATAGGGGGATTGGTGAGATACTGCTTGAGCTGATCGAAGCTGCGCTGACATAAAAGATCCCACTTGAAGTTCTCATTTTTCTTTAGCAAGTGTGAAAACGGTGTACACTTATCTGCAAGCTGGGAGATGAAGCACCGGACAGATTGAAGTTTTCCCTGAAGAGAGCAAAGTTGTCGCAGTGTCTGGGGAGGAGGCATGTCTAAGATAGCCTTGACCTTTTTGGGGTTGATCTCTATACCTCGTTTAGAAACTATGAAGCCTAGAAGCTTGCCAGATGTGACCCCAAAGACACACTTCTTGGGATTTAACATGAGATGATATTGGGCCAACCTATCAAAGACTTTTTCTAGGTCAGCAAGATGATCCATGAAGGTGTGAGATTTGACTAGGATATCGTCAACATAATCTTCTAAAATGCTATGGATAAGATCATGGAAAATGGCTGTCATAGCTCTTTGATAGGTAGCCCCAGCATTCTTTAGGCCAAAAGGCATCATGGTGTAGCAAAAGGTTCCCCAAGGGGTAGTGAATGTTGTCTTATGCTGGTCCTCTTCTGCAATCTTGATCTGATTATACCCAAAAAATCCATCCATAAGGGACAGAATCTCATGTCCAGCTGTAAGATCTACAATCATATCTATGTTGGGCAAGGGAAAATCATCCTTTGGACAAGCTTTGTTAAGATCTCTAAAATCAGTGCAGATTCTGATGTCACCGGAAGGCTTAATGACAGGGACCATGTTGGAGATCCATTTTGAGTAGTCGATAGGTCGGATAACCTTAGCAGCTAACATTCTTTCTAGTTCAGCTTTGACTAGTAATGCCACCTTGGGGTGCATTTTTCTAAGCTTTTGTCTGACGGGCTTGATCTTTGGATCGACTGCAAGATGATGAACTACAAGCTTTGGATCAAGTCCTGGCATGTCCTGATATGACCATGCAAATCGGCCAATGTTCTCTTGTAAAACCTCAAAGAGGAGGTCAGTTTGGTCTTGTGATAGGGATGCAGCAATGTGAACAATTCTAGGGATCTCTGAAGAACCAATGTTGACTTCTCTAGTATCCTCTATTAGAATAGAAGACACCTCTGGTCGATTATCTTGAGGAGGCAATACTAAATCCTCATGTTCTGCATGTGGCTCTAGATTTTCTTGCTGAGGGGTTCTCTTCACTGCCTTAGCTAGTCCCAGATTTACCTTAGTTTCAATTTTGGGTGTATCGAAACTAGGTTGGGGATTTTCTCCAAAATACCCCTTGGGATCTAGCTTGTAGATGTAGGTAGAATCTGGCTTTGTCTTCTTATGAGGAGTTTTGGCTCCCATGAATCTTAGAAGTGCTTCCTCTGATGCGAACTCATCAATATGTATGACACTTGGTTGGTCCCAATCTATGAGTTGTGGATGAGCGAGTGGTAGGTCAATGAGATGGATGGATAGTTCTCGGAGAATAGAGTCTCCTAGGAAGATTTGGTCTGGGATATCATTGTAGGCTCTCTTTTCAACTTCCTCAGGAATGTCTTCAATTTCAACAAGGTCGCGGTGAATGTTCGAAAAAGCGTGACCGTTCTCGTTGGTGCCCCCAGTTGTGGGTATGCCAAAGCCAAGACCTGACTTCATTTCCCAATTATGTGCTTCGATGGGACATTGCATGCCCCTTTCTTCTGGTCCTAGTCCACCTCCTTGATATTTCCATTTTTCAGTGATGAGCTTATGTTGTTGGGGATACTTCTGGCTGAAGTGATCAAGGCGTGCTTGATTTCTTATGCAACCAATTGTTGATATCTGGAGTGAGCTCCTCATGAAGAGGCATTTTTGAGGACATAAAGGTGGTTGGGCCAAACCATTTGTATCGAGGAGGTGGAATCTCCTTAGCTTTGTGATATGTTGGCCGTCCATGGGTATGTGGATCAAGTGGGATTGCTCTGACAGCAAATGCATCTGATAGACTATATTCTCCACAGCCTTTGTTGTTGATCTTTGCAGTAGATAGGGTGGAGGCGAGGATGGTTTCTGCATCATTACAAGTGTGGGATGAGCTGGCGATGGCTGTGCCGATGTCTATTCCAGGGCAATGGTTTGTATATGAAGCTTCAACCACATTGCAGTAAGCAAAGGGTTCTGGATCGGCATGGATGGTTACCTCAGTGCCTTGATGTGGAAATTTGATGCACTGATGGTAAGTGGATGGAACGGCCTTCATAGCATGAATCAATGGGCGATCGAGGAGGATGTTAAATGGTAGGTTTAGATCAAAAACATGGCAAACTGTCTCTTGGATGACCGACCCAACCTTGATTGGTAGCAAAATAGTCCCTTCTGTGGTCCTTTCCAAGTTGTCATAAGCTTTGATGGTGATAACCTCACTGATCATATCTGCCTCAGTATACCCAGCTTGTTTTATGAATTTTAGGGTGCAAATGTTCAAGGCTGATCCATTATCTATCATTACTCTTTTCACGGAAAAATTGGATACCATGATGGCTATGCGAAGTGGAAGGGTGTGATCTGGCTCAACCATGGGTATGTCGATAGGTTTGAAAGATAGGGCACATGAGGATGAAAGGTGTCCAACAAGATTATGAAAATCAGTAGCATTGATATCAGAAGAGACACGGGATTCTATGAGAGCACTGTCAAGGATGTCTTTGTACACAGGACTAGTGCGGAGAAGGTCTAAAATGGAGATTTGGGCTGGCATGTTCCCAAGGTGTTCCAAGATATTGTACCGGCTTTTTGATGGAGCTGATGGTGCTGACAAAACTGGTGGGCCTACGATGTTAAATCGCGCTCTTCGAGTGGTGACCGCACACTCATTGTCTGGTCCTCGAATATTGATAACATTGACAGAAGGCTCTTTCTCAGATATACAACCTATAAGGCTACCATAGTCTATATAGGATGAAGTGTGGTCATTGTTCTTCCCATGCTGTTGGTTTGGCTGGCGGTTGTTGGTGTTGTTTTGGATAGGTGCTTTTCCAGGATTTTGGTTGTTGTGTGGAGGAAAAGCATTTTGATAAATATGTAAGCCTACATTGGGAGAGGTTTGGGCACCAACAGTGATTTCCTTCCGATCAATGAGGTCTTGCACATAGTCTTTCAATTTCATGCATCTGAGGGTGGTGTGACCGCTTACCCTATGGAACTTGCAATACTCATTGTCCTTGTACCATGCAGCTTTGGATTGGCTTGGATCAATTTGCTGGGTAGGAGGAAATTTGATGAGGTTTTCTTTAGCCAATTTCTCAAAAATAACATCCAATGGCTCACCAAGGGGTGTATAGTTTCTAGGTGCAGGTTGGAATCTGGGCTTTTGCCCTGCAACTACATTGATGGCATTAGCTTGATTGTTAGACCCTTGAAAGTTGGGTCTTGTATTGTGGTTTTGATAGCTTTGGTTATTTCGTTGTTGGTAATTGATAGCTTGTTGGTTGTTTGTTTGATATGGTGGGTTAGACTGGTTTTGAGAAGGACCAACGATATTCACATGTCTGGTGTCAGTAACCCCATCTGTTGCAACATGCTTGTTTTTGTTCCAATACCTAGACTTGTCATTGGAATGTGATTGATTTTGGTTGGCCTCTTTGTAAATCTTTACCACACCATCTTTGATGAGTCCTTGTTCAAGGATCATTCCTTTCTCTTTGATATCCTTATAGGTTTGTAAATAGTTCATGGTCATGTGGTGAGCCAAGCTGGGATGTGCATTATCAATAAACATTTTCACCACATGGCATTCTGGCAAGGTGCAAGATATGCGGGTGGTAAGGGTTTTCCATCTTTGCAGGTATTTGGCAAGGCTTTCTCCACCTTTTTGCTTTGTGTGGACAAGATCAACTATTGATAGCTCTGTTTCAACAAGATGGGCATATTGGGCTACAAATGCCTCAGATAATTCAGCAAAGTTTTTAATTGTGCCATAGGGGATTCTATAAAACTATTCAAGAGCTGGTCCAGCCAAGCTTTTGGGAAAAAGGCGCAAGAGGAAGACATCATTGTATGCCACGTCCTGGCAATGCATGTAAAATTCTTTGATATGTGTGACAGGGTCTCCTTTTCCTCTGAATTTGTCAAATTTAGGTACCTCAAAGTGTTTGGGAAATGGTGTCGTGGTAATGGCTCTGTCAAATGGGTAAGGACACACATTCTCAAACTTGAATGTCTTTGGATCATTCCCTTCTTGGATGGCTTTCAGAGCTGTCTTCATTTGCTCCCACTCTGAATTGATAGGTGATGGTTGGGGTGCCCCCAATGTAGGAGTGCCTTGAGGTAGGTATGTGCTGGATGGGGCCACTAAATATGGATGGCTGTGAAGGATTTGCTGATAGGGATTGTACATTGTTTGGGCAGCTGCATGGTGGATGACGGGTTGTTGAGGGGGAGGCGACGCATATTGCTACATGTGCTGCGAGGCTTGCTGTTGATATGGGATTTGAGGTTGGGATTGAGGAACATAAGCTGGCTGTGGGATAAATGGATTGCTTTGTGGAGGTAAGGTATAAGATGGTTGTGAGGCTTGGGGAAAGGACCGGAGGGCTTGTGGGGTTTGACCAATATATGTGGGTTGTGCCCCCATTTGGGATGGTATCTGCAAATAATTGGTGGTTGGCTGGGGTGGTGGATTACCTCCTAGAAGTGGCATTGAAAAGTAGTTGGTAATTGGAGGTAATGGATTAGTTGGTGGTGGAGGTGGTGGGAATTGAAAGCTTGGGAATGGAACTGATGGGGTTTGATAGCTTTGTGGCTAGATTTGGAAGCTTGGTAGAGTGGTGGTGGGAGCTGGGGTCACTTGGGAGCTTGGTAGAAGATTGGCAGTAGCTTGTGGGTTTTGATAGCTTTGTGGAGTGAAGCTAGTAGCTTGTGGATTTGTGGCTGGTGGTATTGAGCTTCCAAGACTTAATGGAAATGATGGGATTGTACTTTGGGCTGTGGTGAACAAGCTGGGGGCGATGAAAGGTTGATTACTTGGCCCCATGGGTGGCATCCCTATTGTATATTGCTAAGGTTGGCCAAAGATGCTAGCACTGATTTGGGAGATGGGTGGATTTGGAAGGCTAGGTTGGGGAGCAGCAGTAATAGTGAAGGGGGTGAATAGTGAGGTGTTTTGATTAAAGGGGGTTTGGAGCAGAGAGGTATGAACTAAGGATGGAGTGGTGGTGGCTGGGTTGGCTTGCGGCATGGAGATTTCAACTTGGGTGGATGATGGTATGTTTGGGTCTGTTGGGTCATATGGATTGGCTGGAGGCTCTTCTTTTGGAATATATTGAGGATAATTTGGATCATAAGAGCCTATGGGTGGTGGCAGCTGCCCAAACAATGGGTGAGATGGATCTGATAATGGAGGGGGTCTTCCAAAGTCAAAGGTTCCTACATTGTCCCTTCGAAAATTAGCCATGATTGTCTCTTTGTTTTTGTCTATAATGGCGTTTACCAATACTGCATTTCCTGGTTGGTTCATGAAAGCTTCAATGTCAGTAGGTGATGGCATAACTTGCTCTAGGCTGGAGGATGGCTGAGTGCTCAAGGGGGGTGAGGCTGTTCGATCCAAATGATAGGGCTCCATTGTTTCTTTCTTCTTGGCTAAGCGAGTGACGGGTGGCATGAAAAATGCTCCTAGGGATGAGATGCAATAATGTTGATGGATGCAAAAGGGGGAAGGCTTTTCTATGCAAATGATTTCCTAGGTTGAGGCAAAGCTATATGAAAAAACCTAAGGAGGATTGGGTTGGGGATTCTAACTTCAAAGATATGTTGCCAAAGTGCAAAAGGTCTGCTTTCCTATGTGCAAGCTTGGTGGTGATTGTGTCAACTTAAGCATAGACTGATGATCCTTTAGGAAGAACACGAGATTGACCACTTGTGGATCCCAACCTTTAGCTCAAGGTGATGAGGGATAACAAGTGACAAAGCTAGATTACCCTAGACAAAGCTCTGTCAAAGGGATAACCTTGGTGAGATTGGTGGATTTGGAAGATTTTAGGAATGGCAAACTTTTAGCAAGGTGACAACAATTTTGAAAGCTTAGATGTGCAGATTTTCGATTACTAGCTAGATGGTATGATTCTAAATGAGATGGATGAGCTAATAATGCTTAAGGGGATAACCTAAGATGGCTAGATTTTCTAAAAAGATGACTCTAGAGTGAAGCTTATCCAAGAAGATGTGGAGAAACAAGGGTGTCTAATCATAGAAAT
Source organism: Cupressus sempervirens (assembly GCA_028749045.1). Classification (NCBI taxonomy): domain Eukaryota; kingdom Viridiplantae; phylum Streptophyta; class Pinopsida; order Cupressales; family Cupressaceae; genus Cupressus; species Cupressus sempervirens. The sequence goes on from CM053783.1 coordinate 839,480,516, forward strand.
CATGCCTAGTTGGTAAGGCATAAGCAGGATTAACTCTTGGATGTTGGCTAAATTTGATGGTGCGCTCTAACCAGGCCTCTTGAAGTGCTTCGTCGGTAGCTTTGTCCTCTGCTTTGTGGAGTTTGGAAATTCGTGGGCTTGGTGTTATTTCTTTTCTCTTGGCTGAAAGTTCTTGGTATGCTAGAGATGGCTTGAGTTTGACCTTGTGAAACTTTTGTTTGGGTTTGGGTTTTTCCGACATAAATTCCTGAATTTGCTTAGCTTTGGGAAAAATCTCAGTTGTTTTGCTTCAACTTGTTCAACTTCCAAAATAGGCAGTGACTACACTAAGTGTGCCCTAAGCTAGGATTGACCAAGTTTGGCAAACATTCATTCAACAAGTAAAATAAAAACAAGCAATAGATAGGAACACCCAGATAGAAGTTTGTGGTTCTCAGAATGTGATACTTGCGCCAAGGAGTGTGTATGTTCTACAAATTTTTCGATCAGTCACTCCAAACACATTAACATCCTAGATGGTTTTTTGCAAGGCAGACAATTGGTTTAGCTAGGGAGTCCTCGATATATGCAAAGTACGTGAGGCCCAAATCCGTAGATGAGACCAAAAGGATGTCACACAGCTGAGAGGAGCGGTAACCCACTTCTCCTCTTTCACTTCTCAAGGGTATAAAGTTCCTTGAGGCTTAGCCTGAATGAGAAAATCTTGATCCCAAGAGAGGTGTCTTTCAATTCACCTCTCGATTCTTATACTCCGTCAGAACGCTGGAGTTGAGGTCGTCCAAGGGGTGATGAAATCCCCAAGTAGGCCTCCTAAAAAGAAACAAGGTTTTGGATCCTAATCTTATGCACCCAAGATGGCCTTGAAAGACGACAAGGGGAGAGAAGACTTGGATGACCTTGGGCTAAAAAACATGCTTGTTCTTTTACCAACTGACTCTTATGTGTGCTAATCTAGACTTTGCAAGCACTCATGTTTAAGAGACAATGTTCAATTCCAACTTGAAGTGCCAACAAAAGTAAATCGATTGAAGAATGCAAACAATAACAAGAGTTAGGGTCAACAAAAGCAAACTCGCGCGCCCGGAGGCCCTCCACGTCAAGTATCGATTAATTTTCTTTAAGGCATTCAAGATTGAGTGTGAGTTTGTTTTAAGCCCAAAACAAAAGTGCGTGAGATTCGATTTCAAGCGCGCGCTCGGAAGCTCTCCACGTCAGTTGTTGTTCAATTTTAGTGCCCAAACTTGAAGTGTGATCGATTTAATCTAGAGTTTTGGCCATTTAAGAATTTTGATAAAGTTAAAGCAAACGTTCAAAGACCAAGTGAGTGAGTTAGATTGTGGAACATTTAACACCTTTTTCAAGTAGACCCATCCCCATAAATGGCGCAGAGATTGCAACCAATGGTTAATATTTGATGGGTGATTAGAAAAGAGGTGAGTCCAAGGAACTACTCAAATTGATTTTTGTAGATTTGTATTTTAACTTAACAAAGTTTCTTAAATGTCCAAAAATCAAACTTTACCTAGATTGCATGTGGAAAAGAGATTTGTTTTGTTCAATTTTAGAAGCTCCAAATGAAGTGTTTGATATTGCAATGGTTAATTGATCCTTGGCATTCAAGATTGGATTTGTTGTTTTAAGCATGCATTCCAAGGAAAGTTGATTTTAATCCATGGCATTCAAGAGTGTGTTTTGAGCAACATTCATTCAATGGAAAATGTGTTTAACCATTCAAGTTCATTTTTTTAGCAACATGCATTCAAAGACAAATGGTTAAACATTCAAGTTCATTTTTTTAGCAACATGAAAACCTGCAAGAAACATGGTTAGTGGTTCCATATGTGCTCCAACCTGCAATGAGACAAAAAAAAAGTAATTTAGTTAGTTAGTCAAAATCTTCAAAAATGAGAGCTTAACTATGGAAAAAAAAATTTTAACTTTTTTTGCTGTTTTTTCTACGCGTAAAAATGCTTTAAATGGTCTAAATCCTACGGAACCACTAAAAGTCAAATTTTGATTTATACTCTTTTTTTTTTTTCTTTTTTCTTTTTTAGCTACAAAGTGCAGAAATAAAGATACGCTAGTATTCGAAGACGACAGAATAGATTTTTGCGGCACAAAAAATAGGTGACGAGCAGAGACGCCGATTTGCGCAGATGCGGATTTTCGCAGAAGTTGATTTGCGTAGACGCAGATTTTCGCAGACGTCGATTTGCGCAGACGCAGATTTTCGTAGACAGAACAGGTTGCAGACCAAAACTGCGCCAAAAAAGTTGAAAAACGCGAATTTTTTTTTTTTAGATGGTATTTCTTCTTCCTAAGTGCATTCTTTAACCTGCAAAAACAAGCAAAACACAGTCAAACAACAACAAACATTAGATGGTTAGAAAAATGACATATAGATGAAAATAGATGATTAAATGACCCATAGTGGGGTCCCACCGGGCGTGCCAAAATGTAGAACAAGAATTAGTATGCAAAGAACATTTACAAATAAAGTAAACATTCACAAACCAAAAACTAAATTCACATATATGCTTAGACAAAGAAAGCAAACAAGAAGTGCAAACCTCACAAGAGAAAACACTCCATGCTTTCTTGATTCTGTAGGTGTGTCCTTTTGCTGTGGATGTATGCTCAAGATGCTCAAAAGCTGCTTCAATGGAGATGGGTAATGGCAAATTGGTAGCTTTGTGAGCTCTCAATTTGGCATTATAAGGGTATGGTTGATGGCTTTGGTTCTCAAAATAGCATGGTAACTTTAGCTCAAAGATTGTTGATGAAATGGCTTGGGATGGGATTCAATTTATAGGCTAAGGGGTAGAGGGATGGAGGGCTTAGATGCAAGGATGGATGAAGGCTTAAGGAGGGCTAGGATGCACTCAAAGAAGAGCACATGGATTGTGCTTGTTTAGCACTAATGGGAAGGTGACACTTGTCACAAGGAGGATGAGTGTGAGAGGGTAGGGTAAAGGGTTGGTTAAAGGCATGATGAGTGGGGTTGAGTATGTAAGAGGGATGTAAGAGGAATGAGTGTGGAAGAGGGAAGAGTGTGGAAGATGGGTGTAAGAGTCATGAGTGGGCTTGTAAGAGTCTTTATGTTTTGTAAGAGCACTCATGACTTAGTGGTTGGTTTTTTTGAGGGGAGACTTTGGTTTGGATTAGGAAAGTCTTAAACTTGTTTAAGGAATGTGACAACATTAGGGGGTGGATTAGGCTTGGGTTTAGGATTAGCTTAGGGATGTTAGAGATGTGCAAGTGGATGGCATTAATAAGGGTGGGTGAGTTAGTGGCTAAGCTTGGTTAGTATGGGTGGATGGGGTGGATTAGGCTAAATGGAAGATTAGAGATAGGTTAGGGGTTTTTGAATTTGAGGATTTCATTTATTAAATAGATTTATTTAATAAATGGGGATTTTTGGAATTAGATAGAAGAATAGGATTTAATTGATAAATAATAGATTATTTGATTTATCAATTAGGACTATAGATGATTAATTAATTTAATCAACTAGGGATGGCAAAGGATTAATTAAATAAGAATTTAATTAATGATGCCTTTAAAGACGGCTAAATTAGATTACCAAAGCAGTGTAATCAAATTTAGGTGTCTACAAGTGGATTAGGTACATACTCAGTCATGTTCACAATGAGAAACTATGGTTAGAGCAGCCAGTGTTAATCACCAAGAAAATGATTCATAAGATTACTGGTCTCCCCATGCTAAGTAAAGCAAAAACTATCAAAACTCTAGGTTGGGATGAGTTACAGAAGAAAACCCTAGCTGAATGGGACGGTAGAGATTTGAAGGTCAGCATTGTATCTGATGTTGAATTAAGGTTTGGCATTCACATCATTGCCCACAAAATTTATAGCTCTAGTCATTTGAACACTGTGCCCTATGAGGCTATTGATTTCGCATTCAAAATTGTAAAGAAAAATCTTGAATTTGACCTGTCAGAATTGTTGTTGAAATAATTGAACAAGAATATGGATAGCATAAGGACTTCAAAGAATAATCCTTGCAAATTTGGTTCCCTGTTAATTTGTTTATTTTTCTATATTCAAAAATTCTTTCAATCAAAGGGCTCAATTGTATGGAGAAAAGATACTCCAATTTTATATCGGATTAATGAGTTTATTGCTGACATGGGTGAAAACTTTGAGAAGGTTATGGATAATTATTTTGAATATTTCAAGGAAAGAATGAATAATAGGTTCTGAATTCCACCAAAACTAGTTGAAGATTACAAAGATAATGTATGCTTCATGGTTAACTATGATAAAGTATACATTCAGGCAGTCAGACCTTGAGTTGCATGGGTGAAACCTTTTCCTTATGAGGTGAATATTGATGAAGTGAGGGACATTATTAAAGCATTGGTAAATGAGCCTCTAGATCCTAAGCTTCCTGCCTTTGACACTTATGATGAAGCCAAGACTAGAATTAAGCTTGAAATCAAGCTACCCCAGGCTATAAGTAAAGGCAAGAGAAAGATAGCAAAGTTGAAAACTGCAACCGACCCTCTTATGCTTATTGAAGGAAAAGGTGAGGATGAAGAAGAAGAAGAAGAAGAAGAAGGTGAAGAACTTGAATCTAAAAAAGAAGAGGAACCACCAAAGAAGAAAGGGAAGGTGATTATCACCAAACCTAAGAAGCAGCCTACTATAGTATTCTCTAGAAGAACCAGACAAGGCAAGCAGGAAACTATACTTGTCAGGCCTCCACTCACATTTGAGGAAAGGCTAAACAATTAAAAGAGGTAGCTGGCATCACAAAATTCAAGGCATTGAAATTTGAAGCAAGGATTGATGTAGAGAAAATGCAGATTGACGAACTAGTACTCAATAAGATGGGAAAATGGAAATACTCCCCAGACCAGCTTGCCCCTCAAATCTCCAAAGAGTTGTTGGAGAGATTGCAACCAAGATGGGAGTCAGCTACCCAAACGGTCAAGGACATATATGAGAAATCCCTAAAGAATCTTCTACCAAGTCTTATTGAAGTAGAAATAAAGGCAACAATGAAGAACAATGAAGGTAAAATGATGATTAGATTTCACACATGTTTGATTTTAATTAAGGACATTGAACATGTTGTAAGAGATGCAACAAACATGTGGAAGAACATCTATTATCTACAAAATTCTAGTGATGATCCTGTTGAAATCAAGGATGATGATAACAGTGACAATGATGATTTTGATAGCACTCCATCCATCACAGTTACTCTAAGAGAGCTACATACACTAATGGAAGAAAAAGAGGAAGAAGACAAGGAGGAAGAAGCACTTGAGGAAGAAAAAGAAGAAGAAGATCCAGTAAAAATTGCAGTAGAAGTTATTGCATCCCTTCCTCACTCTCCACCAAAGATAGTTAAATCTACTATGGAGATAGCTTCTGTAAGTGAAATTTTGAGCACAACGGTCACTACCACAGCTCAATCTTCACCAACCACCTCCCAGCTCTAGGTATCTGAAACAAATGTGCCAAGCACTTCATCTACCAAGCTGTCTACCACTTCTTCAGCTATCGAGTCAGCCTCCTTAGCTCCTTCACCATCAGTGAGTGTAACAATAAGTTCTACAATTTTTTCTCCATTAATTCTAGTAAGTTCTATAGTTCTATTCTCATCAGCATTATTTGTATTCACTTCGACTCCAATTAGTTCAGATACTACTATGGGTACTCTACCAAGTGTGATACCATTTTTGGGAAGTGTTTCAGTTTTTGATCTAGTTAGTACTTCTGTTGGTATTCAATCCTTGAATCCTATCCCATTTTTCACTCCTAGCTCTTCTATCTCCACTATTGTGTCTATTCCTAAGGTCAAACCAGTCATCACGGAAGTCAAACAAAAGCATCCATTAAAAATTTTGATCATTGGAAAGGAAATTGGAGAAGGCATTGACTTAGACACAGAAATAGTGATTCCAAAGATTGACTATGACAATGCTACCATTGAAGAGATGAGGTTAGCCAGTCAACTCATAGAGATGAAAACTACGCAGAAATAGTTAAGATCAGAAAGGGATAAGGAATACATAATAATTGAGAATGCCAAGGATATAATTATAGATGCTATAGGTGTTGAAGTAGATTCTACTCAACACATTTTGATTCAGTTAGAAGAGGAAATACAGAAATTTAATGAAGATTCTTCCAGACAAGAGAAACTAATTGAAAAAGCTGAAAGGAAATTTGATAATAAGATGATAGAGCATATTGCTCAAAAGATAGCAATCAAGCAAGTTGAATTGTCAACATTTTTGAGTAATTTTGAAAATTCTTTTAATAATGCAGGATCACTTTTTGCCAAACTTTGTGATGTTTCTAGTTTTACTAAAGAAATAAAGGATAAGCTAAATAAGATTGACATTGATATGCAATCAAGTGCATCCAAGTTAAAGGTGGACTCCTCCTCCATAACCTCTCATCACACCAAAATTAGATATTTGGCAGATGTACAGGCAGAACTATTGAGAGAGGAAGCAAGGATCCAATCTACACTCATAGACATCCAGAACATGATCCTTCCTATCATGGACACAATGCAAAAACATATTGCTCATTGGAAAACATTGGTCCAAGATAAAAACTTCTCAGTGGCTGATCACATGATCCAATTATCAGCAGAAGTTCAAATTACTCTCTCCACCTGTCAAATTTTGTAGCAGACTTGGGATAATACTTTTGCCACCATCCTTAAGGTCCATCAAGATTTTCTATCTCACTTTGGTGTAATCATATAAACTATATATGTAGTCATTTGGCATTATTGTCAAAAAGGGGGAGAGATTCAGCATAATAAGTGAGGAGAGTTATCACTATAAGTGAAAGGGGGAGTTATCACTTAATAGAGTTAGCATGTGTACATAAGTATCTTTATATATACATTATAAGTCATCAAGAAGATATATAGAAATGTATATGTAGCAGTTCTACACAGATCAATTTTGAAAAACCAAAATTCATTGAGTTAGGTTATGTACACATGTTTTGGCTTATAAGTGTTTTGTCACTAATGCCAAAGGGGGAGATTGTTGGCATTATATTGTATTTGTCATTAGTGACAACACTTACTTGATTCTAAATGATTACTAAGTTCATCACTCAATCTATAGTGTATATCGAGCATTCAGTGGTTACCTTGTAGGTTCATCACTTAAGTAGTTCATACTGAGCATTCATGAAGCTACCAAGTGGGTGTGCAGCCTAGCAGTATCTACCAAGCATACAGTGTTCACTAAGCTTCATAGTTTTTACTGAGTGATGAAATTCCAGTGCTTACCGAGTAATGAAAGTGTAGTGCTTACCAAGTGAAAGCAAGGTAAATGAAGGATTCAATTTTTATCGAGTGATACTATATCTACTAAGTCTCCAATGGTTATTGAGTTCCAAGCTATGTTGTGTGATTAGTATGGACCGAGCTTCTACTTCTATCGACTGCATGATGATGCCAAGTAATGTAGTGGATGCCGAGTATCAAAAGGTTACCAAGTCAACTTGAAGAACTCGAGTTTTCTGCTATTTGGCCGACTCAGTAATATTTTGTTCACTTGTGTTTTGGCCGACCTTGCAATTGTAATTATTGGAATGGTATATATGTAATGTATTATATCATTTATAATGTATGCATGAGAGTATCAAGATAGACATGTAATGCTTTGAGAAGAATGAAAGCGAATTAGCAGTAGAGCAGAGTATTCAGCAAAGGTCTACAAGGAGCAGTAAAGATTCATCAGTCACAAGAGGTGATCTATACTTCAAGGATCTAATTAGCAATCAAGTTGTAAGTAGATCAACTATTTCATCCTAACAGGTGAATCAATTTTGTAAATCTTTTAACATGGTAGACTTAATAGTCTTTGTATAAATCTCCTAATAGAGTGCATACTTCATTGTATGTTTGTAAATCCTCTAACAAGGTGGACCTAGTAGTCCTGTGTGCTCCTAACAGGGCAGATCACCAAAAGTGGTCAATGTAAGCCTTAACAAGCTAACTTCATACTACAGTAACAAAGTTTTGTGGGTATCATCCCCACCCTGGTTATACTTTCTATTTGGAGGGTTTTTGGGTTACCAAATCACTATGTACATGTGTTTTAAATGTCTGATCTCTCATATATGCAGTAGATTAGATGAATGAATGGTGAATAGTATATATGGTTAAAGTTTTGAATTATTTAAAAGTTTTGAGGTTACTGATTCACCCCTCCCCTCTCAATAACCTGTCATATCTTGAATATTTCCAACACAAATATCTTTTGTACCCTTTCTTGATGATTGATGATGTGATCCACTATTTCTCTCCTCTCTTCTTTGATCTTTTGAAGGTACAATATCTATTTTTCAATAGAAGTAGAGAACAACTCATCTTCAATTACATTTTGCCAGTTTAGAGCAACTAGTTCTAGTGTAAAGACAATTGTGCTTCAACTCCATATACTAAATCAAAAGGAATCATACCAATAGCTCTTTTAGGAGAGGTCCTATCTACCCAAACTACTTCATACAATCGTTTATGCCAGTCTCTCTCTTTTTCATCCCCCAATTTTTTCATGATATTAATCAAATTTTTATTAGCCAATTCAACCTACCCATTGCCTTGGGGGAAGTAATCAGAGGCATGTGATAGCCAAACACCATGATCATAATAGAATATTTGAATTTCTTGGGACAAGAAATTTTGAACATTATCGGTTACTATCTTGTTTGGCACCCCAAAGTGAGTTAGAATATTTTCTATTAATAATTTGCAAACCACCTCTGACATTGTAGATTTCACTACAATTGCTTTGACCCATTTGGTGAAGTAGTCTGTGGTAGTGAGAATGTGGGTATGACTAGCATTGGAGTTAGGGTTGATTGGGCCAATAAAGTCGAGTCTCCATTACTTTAAAGGCTCTTCTATAATGATAGGCTTCAAAGGTGTGGTAGCTAGTTGTGGTTTACCCATAAACAATTTACATTTTTCACAATTACCTACCCATTTATAAGTAGACTTAAACATACTTGGCCAATAATATCCACTCCTTGGAATTTTAAAGGTAGTCACTGTGGATGAAAAATGCCCTCTGCAAGCTTCATTGTGAAAGGTTTTGAGTAGCTTCTCTTGCTGATCAATATCAACACATCTCAAGAACATACCATCTAATACTCTTTTATATAAGACATCATCTACAATCACAAACTTTGTTGTTCTAAGCTAAAGGCTCCTCTAATCCTTTCCTTTCAGGTGGTCTGGACATTCTCCATATGTTAGAAAATATGCTATGTCTAAAAACCACTCATCCTTCAAATCGACTAGCAAGAAATTAGGGTAAGCTCTTTCTTCTCTATTTTTTGACATAAGCTTGCAAAGACCTTGAGCACGAACTAGCTTGGATGTTTTGATATCTAGGTCAAACTCTAGCACTTTTGATACCTAGGTAGCCCTATTGTTTACTGCTACATCTTGCTATGTAAGAATGTTCTTAACTGTTGTAGATGGTACATAGACTACAGATGGTGAGTGAAGAATGTAGTATTAGAATTGCTTCACAGCTTTTACAACAAAAAATGCTTGCTTCTCAGCTGAAGAATAGCATGATTCATGTTTCTTTAGAGGAATACTCATAAAAGAAATAGGCATTTCTTCTCCCTTTTCATTTTTTTGAAGCAGGATGCCTGATATAGAATGATCTAACTCATAGTAATACATTATAAAGTCCTTAAAATTTGGATGAAAAAGAGTGGGTACCTTTGGAATAACTTCTTTTACCTCTTCAAATGCTCTAACTGTTAGGTCATCCCACTTGAAATTATGTTTCTCACTTAAAAGCTTTGCCATAGGTTTTATGGTTTCAACATAGTCAGGTAAAAACTTTCCAACAAAGTTGATTTGGCCAAAGAAAGACCTGATACCATTATGATTAATTGGGAGACATAACTACTAGATTTTCTTCACTCTCTTAGGGTTGATCTTGATCCCTTCCTTAGAAACTATATGTTCTAACAGTTTTCCTTCTATCACAGCAAATTTTGATTTCTTGGGATTTAATGAGATGCCATGGTCTCTACACTTTTCAAATACTTTCTTCAAATCTTTCAAATGCTTTTTCTGTAACCTAGAGAATATAGTCATATCATCAAGGTAAACCATGATGCATTTATCATTAAGATGCCTGAAAGTTGAACTCATTGCATGTTGGAAAGTTGTGCTTGCATTTATCAAACCAAATGGCATTCTCTTATAAGAAAACGTGCCCGAGGGAGTTGTGAACATTGTTTTATGTTGATCTTCTTTAACAACTCCTATCCAATTATAACCTGAGAACCCATCAAGGAATGACATAATCTCTGAGCTAGCTATTGTTTGGAGGATTTGATGCATTATGGGCAAAGCAAAGTTATCCTTTAGGCTCGCCTAATTCAGGTTCCTAAAATCTACACAGATTCTTATTTCTCCATTCTTTTTCCTCACTAGCACTTTATTTTCCACCCATGTGGAGTGATGTTTGGGAAAAAATATATGAGCCTTAAGCATCTTATCAATTTCCTTGAATATTGCATCTGAAACTTTTGGGTTATAGGTCCTGAACTTGTATCTAAAAGGAGAAGTACCTAGCTTTAGGGTAATGTGGTGCTTGAACTATCCTCCCTTGAAGGTCTTCAAACCTTCATATGACCAAGTGAAAACATCAATATATTCTCTTAGAAGTTTTATGAATCTTGTCTTCTCATCTACCTCACAAAAGGTCCCTATGTTCACCATCCTAGGGTTATGTTTATCTCCTAAGTTGACCTTCTCATATTTGCCACTTTTGAGCTCTTTAGGGAGTGAACTTTGAGCTAAGAAAGCATCTCATCTATTGAAAAGCTTCTCAAGTTCAACTAGACCTTTGGGTATTACATTTTCTTTCAATTACATTATACCGTCTATCTATTCATCTACTAAGTTGGGACAAAACTAACTACATTCTAATTTAGAGCCTTCAAAAATAATTAGTGGCAAATTTTTCCATGCTTTGCAAGAAAGCATTAATATGTGCATCATCTTTGAATACTTTCCATGAGTTATTATCATTTGGGACACTTAGTCTATGAATGATCTCTATAGAATACTCATCAGTTACAAAATTAGGGTGAGAGATCAATAAGGAAGTCGATACTGCCAAGGAATCTGCTCTAATATTAAGCTCTCTAGGAATGGTCTCTATTGAAAAAGCTTTGAAATCTTCAATTTCATCCTATACTTGATTTCCATAGTGCTTCAATCTTTCATTTTTCACTAAAAATAGATTCCTAACCTATTTTACTATCAATTTCGCATCACCTTTCACCTTTAACAACTTGATATTCTTCTTTTTCACCTCTTCTAGTCCCAGAAGTAAAGCTTCATACTCTGTTGTATTATTCGTATTTTCAAAAGCTAACTTGAAAGAAGAGGGAAAAGTTTGACCTGCAGGGGATATCAATACAACACCAGCCCTAGACCCATTCGAGTAGCAACTTCCATCAAATTCCAACATCCAAGGTAAATCCACATCTTCTGATTGCATACCTGCTTCTTCATTTTCAAACATAATCAAGTAATTAGCAAAATCAATTTCTTTGTAAAGGATTTGAGATTTCAGGTCATTAGTGGGAAAATTGTATACTTAGACTTGGCTTCAAGAAGTAGGGTTACTTTCTCTTTGCATATGGGTATGAAAGCTTGGAACCAATCCATTTTGACTTCTCCTCCCAAGTCTTGATAGAAAGTTTGGCTAAGGAGCATGCCATAGCTGATAGGAATGACAACTACTAGTATAGTAAGCTTTATTCTCTTCTGTGGGAAGGCTACTAAAGAAACTTGGGCATCTTTGATTTGGACTATTAAGGGTACTTGCTTGGAATCCATTTAATAGCACTTGCCAAAAGTCTTAGTGAGAAGTAGATCAAGGGCTTTTGCCACTGCAGCTAGCATTATATTATCAGATGCACCAGAGTTTATAATAAAATTGCTTAATTTAAAGCCATGAACAAAAAGAAATACATAAAAAGGGTAAGGTTTTCCATGGTAAGGTAACTCAAGGCTAACTTTATCAAGCTAGATCATGTCCTTATGGTGTTTCGACTTTTGAGTTTTGGTTTCTTCATTGACAGGGATTTTACTCGTCTACTTAGTAGATACTTCTTCACTAACGAAGACTTGATTTGTCTATTTAGAAGATATATTAGGTGAAGATTGATGGACATTTTCAATTAACTTATTGAGTTCACTAGGATTCATTCTCAAGTATTTAGTAGGGGATATTTGAATTCTAGATACTTCACAACACTTAACTATATCAAATGTAGAGTCAAGATCAGACCTTTTCAAAATTTGAGCAATAGGAGCTTGTGTTTGTGATAACTTATTTTCACCTTCCCCTCTGGTTTTGGAATCCTTTACTTGACCAAGAATTGTAGTATTTTTGGATTGAGAATTAGCTTTGGCCACTCTCTACCCTCTAGTCAGTACTGAACATGAAGCTTCTTCCAAAGTTATTAGAATGCCACTGCCTCTATTAGAATTAGATTCATATTGCCAATAGTGGCATGTTGTTATGGTTAAGTTGTTGTGTTGTTATCCTTGCCATCAAGGTTCAAATCTCATAGGGATGAGGTCCCCCGTTTGTGGCCTCACTGGTTCATAGCTGCAGGTCAAAGTGTTTACCCCTCAAAAAAAAAAAAAAAAAAAAAAGAATCAGATTCATATTCAAGGTAGTAACTTAGGGAGTCACTAGGTCCCTCAGAAGACTCTTCCTCTACTATTATATTTGTCATGGCTACTTTCTTATCTTCAAGCTACTCATGTCTCACATTCTTGGGACATGTGGCCCCTTCATGATCATTAGTGAGGTGAAAAACACACATGTTGGTCTTGTTGGGAGGAGATCCAATTTGCAATCTTTGTTGACTTGGAGGTAGGGTAAATTGTTTCCCTTGGGAAAGAGCATTATGATTGGTATATTTCCTTAGAATTTCTTGATAAGGAAATGAGGCTTTAGGAGTTGCTTCTTTACTACCAGAAGGTCATTAGCCAGATTTTGGATGAGCGCATCATTGGAAGATGATGATGTTGAGGGTTGAGGATTTGGTATTTCCACATCATTTTTCCACTTGCCAGATATAATAAGATCATCTTCTAACTCTATAGCAAGAGTTTGAGATGCTACAAGTGTGGGAGGGTTAGCCCTTTTCATGGGAAAATCAATGTCTGGGGGCATTGCATTTAAAAACAAACCTTTCTGATTCTCATCATTAGGTGTGCTAGCTATAGGTATTTGATGCAAGGCTTTATTAAATTTGGCTACAAATTCACATATGGGTACATGTATTTCATTTTTCATCTTGCTTAATTGTAGGAGAAAAGAATTTGCATCTTCATCTACTTTGAATCTAGCCTCAAATGCATTTTCCACAGTATCCCAAGAGGTGACTGATGCATTAGGAAAATGACGAAACCAATCAACTACTAAGTTTGTTAAGGTCTGAATAAAAAACCTTATAGCAACATCTTCTGTTGCTACAACCAAAATTCCACATGTTGTATTAAAAGCATTTAAATGTTCTTCAAGTGATCTTTTCCCATCTTTGCTAAATTTAGGGAGGATTTATCTTGCTCCTTTAGGTAATCTACCTAGATTTCCTGCAAGCTATAGAGGTCCTATTATAGCACCCCAAGGTTGATTTTGAGCCATTCCTAGTAATCTAAAACTAATAGGTAGGATTGTAATAGCAGAAGGGATCAAGGTTCAAGGAATAATTAGGGATTGCATAGAAAGAAAAGGACTACCACTGTTAGTAGGAGATGACGGTCTGGTAATGTTTTTAGCTTTATTCCTTTTCAAAGAAAGCTCAGGCTGGAAGTCAATTCTAGCTAGAGCTTCAAAATCTTAATCCACTAGACCTAAAAATCTATTAGTTCATATATGCCTTTTTGTAGCTAGGGTGAAAGTTTTAATATGATTTAATCAATTGTTTGCATGGGCAACCCTTTCTGCCAACACTCTTTCTTGCACTACTAGAATCCCTCTAATCCTCTCAACTATTTCTTCTTCTCTTTCTAATACCACTTGTGCTTGGAGCTCAATTAACCTAGGTACAAGAGTTAAGGTCAGAAATAATATCTTCTTGTATATCTTGAAATCCTAGGTTTGGTTGTAGAACATGCAACTAATTATGGTTAAGAAGTACCATTTCCCAAAACCATGTATCTATTAGAAACCTCAAAGAAAATAAAACTTTTTCTTTTAAGGTTTCCCTAGAGGATTGCCAAAAATTGTTAGTAAACAGTTTTTCCCAAGATCATGACAATTTTTAAAAAGAGGGAGAAAATTATAAACTAACAAATTGAATTCCTATTTATGGATAAGGAGTTCTCTACTTAAGATTTTCTTTGTGTTATATAAGGTGTAGCTAACCTTCATGAAAAAAAATCGTTAAATCCTCTATCAAGGGAAAATCTTCCCAATGAGTGTTTTACTGAAAAAACTTAAAAGCTTTACGTTATCTCATGAATACAAGATAAATGTGAATTCTAAAAAACCATTTGATTTTAACAATCAGTATCAATCACATGATTGAATGTTAAAACAAAGGATAAATAGTGAAGTAATATAGATTCCACCTCCCAAAACCTTCAAGATTTAAAACAAATTATTCCATAATACACAGCAAATGTAACTTCACTCCCACATATAACATACACCCTCAAGAATGCAAATCATCATAAAGCAGATAGTAGTATCTACTTTAGGAAGCTTCAACACATAAAACTATAGAATTTTACTTCAATTGCTACTAATCCAGGAAATACTCTATTCAAAATTTGAAGTGCAGAATATTAAAACAAAAGTATTCTTATTTTAGTCCACGGAGAGATGAACCCTCTTAGATGTTATCTATTACATATTTATACGACATAGGGCTGGATAGTTATCCAAAATTACTCTGCCAGGAGTAAGTTTTCTCTTAGTTAACACAAATGTGTTAACTAAAATGCATAAAATAAATAAATAGGAGGAAATCAAAATGTAGCTGCCTAATGAACATGTGCCATGTTAGGAAGAACAATTCGTGCCAGTCATGATTCTTGCAGCCTTCCATGTTTCATAAGTAGTGATAAATGTGGAGATAATTGACTGATGAGGTAAGTCGATGTATGTGATTCTCTGCTTCCAAACTTCCTTTTCCCTCTTTAGTCCTATTACCTTTTCTTCATGCATCTCTAAATGTTTCAGGTTTATTATATCAACATAGCTTCAGTATGAGTGACATTTGGAAAATCTTGTCTATGGCACTTTCTTCTCCTAAATCTCTTGGAATTTCTTTTGGACTTCATTTATCAATTCTTCCACAAGGGCTTCAGAGTAACTTTCTTTACTTGCACAATGCTTTTTGAACCACTTTAGATCACCTTGGATTATTTCATCCACAAGCTTAAGACCATCCAAGATTTCTTTGATCTCACTTACTGCCTGGACTAGTGCCTCATTCCACAATTCAATACAATCTTTAATCACATATGAAGTTTTATCATCCAGGCCAACTACATGGCATTCAACTTAGAACCTTTGCAATCCAAATCCTTGAATTTCCTCTATCTAGAGCGCCACTTTTATCTAATTGTTTCTTTCTTTCTCAAAGCCTTCATTATTGGACTCCACCTTCTTGATGATGGCAGTAGTTTCTTTCAAAGCTTTGTCTAGAAGGCTTATATACTTCATAGTTTCACTTAGGACATATTGCAACCATTCTTCGATTGTCCTTGCAATAGCTTTACATTTCTACAAATTATCGAGAAATTGTTGATTGGCTAAAGAAAATACATCCACAATTGTTGACATATCATTTAGAGGTTTGGGTTCCGAGTGCAGGATAGCATTGATGTATTACACTATGCTCCTCATTCCTTCTTTCATATCTTGCTTATCTAGAGCATCTTTCCAAACTTTTTCTGCAATCTTTTTGTTTGAAGCTTCAAAAATCTTCATATCAACTGCATGGCCCCCCTTTCCAAGATCAATCTTTGATACATGATAATCTTGAGGAGTGAGATCCTCATGTGAATTGCCTTTTGGCAGCTTGGAAATATCAACTGACCAATGTCCTGAACTTTTATCAAACTTTATCTTGGATTCAGTTCTAGCCTTTTTGGTTTTTGAAGACTTTCCCAGGCACTTGCTAACTAGGTCATCGATAGGCATTGTTAGGGGCACCAAGCTTCTTTTCTTCTTGATGGAAGTTTCCAACCACTTAGGCATGGTAGGGTCTTTATCTATCATGGGAGAAACCTTAGTTAAGGTGAGGGTACCTGATTGAGTACTAATGCTTTTAGGTAACAATTGAGGATCTGGTGTATTATCGGCCATGGGAGAACTACGAGACTGCTTTGGATTTGACTTTGTTTCGATGGGATCTAGATCAACTATCACTATGTCCTTTCCTTTGCTTGGTGTTGCTTTCTTAGTACTCGAGTGAGTTACCCTTCTGACTTTCGGCACCTCCTTATGAACTTGAAGTTGAAGTGGCTATGAAGTTACTTCAGCTTCAACTTTAGGGGAACCTGCAACATGATCACCAATACTAGGATTAGTGATGGCCTTTGGCTTTGAGTGTACCTTTTTGTGTTTGGCTCTTCAATATTTCTCTAGGGCTCTAGGGGTAGCTAATTCAACATTCTTTGACTTCAACCATTTTTAAGTTCTTCTCAATACTTTTGAGGTATGGGAAAGTAGATCATCCTCTTCCCTTTTAGTCCAATTAATTTCAAAGATGGGCATGCATTCAATCTTATTAACATAAAATAGGTCAATCACTTCTTCAACTTCATCTTTCGTTAACACAATCTCTATAATTTCCCTAATGAAATGTTCAATAGTTAAGGGTTTGGGCAATCTAGAGCCTCCTTCAATCGGTTTTGAAAGCCAAGTTTGAGCTACAATAGAATCATAGTCCTTCTTTCTATCACCATATAGGTGTTCTACTTCCTCAAATGTCCAAGGCTCATAAGGTTCTTTCTGAGGAATTCTTAGAGCTAAACTGACACTAGCCCTATTTATCCTAACCAACACCTTTCCAGAAGCCTTCTTTATGCACCTGGTGTTGGGGTCATAATGATTTGCACATTCAACAGCCAATTTTGGACACTTTGTGGCTGATGGGAAGGTGGCAGCTTCGAGTAAATCACTACTGGCTAATTTCTAGTATATGGGTCCAAACTAGACATTTTTTGCCCACTTGACTATATCAGCTAAATTTTTATTTACCAGGAAAGTATTCCGAATTTTGCGAGGGAACTCAAGAGGCATGACTTTTCTAGCTTGGGCATCTTAGTGCAAAAAAGCATCATGGTTTAATTTGAAAGATGAAGATTCACAGAGATAAATTAAAGTACTTAAATGAAAACTAGGCAGAAAAAATGACAGAGTAGTGGATAATGCACTTATAGTTCTTAACAGGGCTTAACCTTCCACCTCTTTTGCTTACCAGTCAATGGTAAGAGCTCAAAATGATTAAATGAGCAATTATATTAGCTAGATGGGTAATTGTAGGAAATGATTTCTTGAAAATCTTAGGACAGATATGAGTAGGCGGAAGTATTTATAACAAATGTGTCTCATGTACCTGAAAAGACTCAAAAGGTTGTTTGCAATTAATGCCCATCAAATCCACATGTAGCTCTACATCTCATGATATCACAAAATCTAAACGCCACCTTTTCCCATAAAAATAATCTTACTTCAGCATGATTTTTTATAGTTTTTATATTTATTTCCTTTCACATCTTCAAGATCGCCACTAGGTGGCTCCCATTTCTTGCCTTGCAAATGAGTTCATGATTTCTTAATATATAACTTGCGAGAAAACAAGAAAATGCTAGAAAATCACAAAGTCAAGGTTGAAGTTGAAGTTTCGAATCAACTCCTACTTCAACTTCAACTTCGAGAATATGAACTCGGGCAGATGAGTAAAGACCTTTCTGGAGTGATAAAGGGGTGGAGTTGAACTTGAACTTAAAGTAGGTTAAAACTTTAAGTTCGACTTCAAGTTACAACAAGAACTTTTAGCTAACAATATTGCACATTGCGAAAAACTATAGGGTAACAATTTTTACATGTCAAACTTGAAAGAAGGTGGCAACAGGCAGAAGTAGAAGAGAAAAAGATAAGAACTGACACATTAGTCAAGGTTATGCCTGATCTATCACAAGATTAGAAGGAAACATTTTTGGAGAGATGCAAGAATATAATTGTTCCTAAGTATACACTTTTTATGATTTTACAAAAATAAAAATGATGTTGTAATTCAACAAAATGAGTTGCTCTGGAAGAGTATATTTGATCTCACAAAAAAAGTAAAAGACACTGAGACAGTTACTATTCTAGATAATGAAAGTGGTGAGATGAGTTTAGGTGTGTCAAGTCTACAAGGCAACATATCACCAGTTCATGCAAACTCCCCTAACACTCCAGAAAGACCCTCAGATCCAGACAAGGAGGAGCTAGAGGTAGATGAACCTAATAAGGATAATAGTGTAGACATTTCTACAAAAGATCAAGAAGAACCACAAGTGTCTAAACCTCATATTGAGGTAAATAAGAAGGTAAATAAAATAGAGTTGAGTGCTACTATTATTTTCTCCAGCACTAATGTACAAACACGACCGAGTGGTGATACCCCCTCACCATCTCCCAAAGTAGTGCCAAGCAACAACACTTCAACCCCTCAATCAAAGCAAGAAATAAAGGACCTCTCTCCAAATATTGAAGTTAGTCTACATGAAGTTATTGAGATGCCACAATTGGATTTGGAAAATCTCACTCTTGAGCAAATAATTTTGTTGTAAGAAGTTTTGGCAAAGAAGAAGAGACATGAAGAATTGAGGCATGAACATCAACAAAAGCAAGTCTATAATGCCCCGCTAGGGAACCAAATTTTTTTTTTTTGAAAGATATTTAACAACAAGAGACAACATAGCAGAAGCAATAACTCACATACATACAACCATCATAAACAGATTACATCTCCTAAGGGTTCCATGACATTGAATCACATGTATGAGTTTATTAATATTAAAACTAACACACAACTAAAATCCACTTCATGGAATAATCACAAGTACAGATCCAATTAAATAATATGCAATTACAGGATGCCACTTGGCAATAATCATAATGCTTAATCATCCAATGTACAAGACACAGGGTATGAAAAGATCAAAGAATATACATCATCCATAAAATACATAGTTTCACAAGATTTCTAATAATCAAGTAGAATACTACAAAATGATACTATCCATCATAAATACAAGATCAAAAAGAAAGGAACAACTACACAAGTACATCTAGCAATGACATCTAGTTGTCAGATCTCAATGGTATAAGTAAAAAGCACTAGAAGATAACTAATTGAAAGCTCAAAGGTTACAACAAGAAAGTCACAATTATCACCTCAGTTCTCTACAAGCAATTGGAAAACACAAACATGCACTAATCATAACTTATCATAGAAACATGTGACACATCACCATGGTCAGGTATAAAAGATCATATACCAAACATCATCATGACATCACATGACATGACCAAAACAATAACTCCTGGCCTCTGGTAGACATTGAAAATTGGTCAACAATCTAAGTTAAACCCAAACCCCAACATGATAAACAACATACATCTCAACAAAATTCTAACCATTGATTTCATAGTTTATTTTGTTTTCAAAACACATAGGTTTGATATACAAAATAGGGTTTCAATTTCCGTACTTTATTTAAAAATATATCCCTAAAATTCATCATGGTCATTTAGATAAATCAACATTAGGTTCAAAACAATTAGTTTAAATTAAACTCGACTGATGTAACACTAAAAGCTCATTTCCAAACCACTTGTAATTACCATCTAAAACTAATAATAATTAAAAATATATATTAATAAAATTAACAATTAATATTAATTATTAATTAAAAAACTATAACTATTAATAAATAATTTTAAATTTATTAATAATCATAATGAATATTAATAATATAATATTAACTAAATTATATTACAATATCTTAAAATTTAAATAATTTCAAATTAAACAAACTAAATTTAAATTTAATTTTTAATTTTTAATTTAATAATTTTTTTTTTTAAATTGCATATTTAAAAAGGTGTTTTAGGCTCGTCGGCCACCCAATGTACTATTGCAACAGGATTGTTGCATGCAATCCTTTAAAAAATGACTGCAATGGAGAAGGAGAAAGGGGGTGGGGGTGGTGGTCCCTGCCCACCCAAACATATTTTTAAAAATATTTTTATTTATTTAATATAACATTAAAAACAGTTAGAATTTGTAGTATTAAATACAACAACATGAAATTTAATGTACGTATATATAAAATTATCATAGTAAATTAATTTATTGTGGTAATTTTATATAATATATTTTTAAAATCAATTTTCATAGTAGATCTAATAGGGAAGTTAGGAACAACCAAACAAATTTAACAATTCCATTTTTGGTATTCTTTCTCAAACCCCATCCCAAAACCCAAGAAATCAATTACGAATCTATAAAATCTACCAAACAAGGTTATTCATTCCTCCATTCATTTACAAATGCTTTTGAAAATGAAGAACAATAAAAAAACACAAACAAGGGTTTCAACCCAATTGAATTTTGAAACCAATCTTATTCGAACATGGAGAAGACATATATTTCAAAGAATAAATCTACAATGTGAGACCTACAAGATCCTACCTGGATCTTATGCTAAACAATTGAATGCATATAACTCGCAAGCAATTCCCTTTTTCCTTCGAAACCCTCTTCCCAGAAAATGGCTCCTCTAAACCTGTGTGTGGAGAAATGAGCTCTAATTTCCTAATAAAGAGCTTTCCCCAAATTAGGGCTTTGATTCTATAATCACACGAAACCCCTTTTTCTTTGTTATTTTATTATTTTAATTTCATGTGCAAGATTTTGCATTTTAATTAAAATAATCTTTATTAAATTAATAATTTTCTCTCTTTTATTAATTCATGAAACGTTTTTGATAAAATATTTATTAAGTTAAATAATAAAATATTTATAGTTTATTATAAAAATGAAACTCCTAAATTTATTATTATTAAATTAGATAAATATGATCACGCCAAAATTAGAACTTTAACAAAGTCTTTTAAATTAATTATTTTATTTAATTAATTTCTCAACTAATTAAATATAATTAAATACTAAATTTTCTTTATAACTTTTTTATTAAATTATCTTTTAATTTGATTTAATTATAATTTAAAATCACAATAGACTTACAAGACCAACTATGAAAACCCATCATAAAGAACAAAAGACTAGATCAAACTCAAGGGTCAAAATCACAAATTCATGTCACTAGACGAATTCAGAAGGGTAAGCAACTTAGGTACTTGTCCTGCTTTTTAGGACAATTGGCTTAAGGTTTAGGATTTGGACTCAAGAATTATCTCCCCTCTTTTACCATTAAGATATTGTGATAGGGCACACTCATCCTAGTAATTTAGGGAAGTCGATGCCTAATACCTACAATTTGCATAAAATCTGAGCATGCACATACACATATAATCTAAACTAAGTAGATAATGGAAGGGAGTGGTGCATCATGTAGATCCCAACTAGCAGGTGACTATGACTCCCTCCCTCAACCACATCAGAAATGTCAAACATTAAGTAAAACATACAAGTACACAATACACATGCAAGTATGGGGTACGTAACCATAGAACTACATATAAATCACACATCTAACTATCATCTGAGATAAATAAAATCACTATATGAACATACATGTATCATCATAGAAATAATCATGAACACATGAAATAGCAAAGTAACTCATCACATAAATCAACTGAATACAAAATACATCTAATCAAATCTGGTAACCAAGTACTGCTAATCATAAATCTAGCCTAAAAGAATTCGGCAATATGACATGAAAAAGTCAAATATGGGTAGGCATTACAAAGTCCTACATGATATTAAAGATAATTTTGTTGAGGCATTTCATACTCATAATTTTGATTGGCAAGGCCCAATAATTTCCCATCTTGTAAGTATTGTTGAACAAATAACTATTAGTGATATAGAATCCAATGAAAAGTTGATGGATTGGTTTGCTTGCAAAGAGATTTGAAAATACAGTTGTAGATAAAGTTTCTACAACAATTGTCGAGCAAAAACAACAACTGCAAGAATGTGTGCAAAATTCAACTAAACTAATTCAAAGAGTACAACATTTGTACACTATTTTGTGTGATGTGCCAAGAGTCACAAGTGATCTTGAAGAAAACATCCAACAGATTCAAGCTGACATAAAGACAACAAGAGACACTCTTTTGTAGCCAACTAAATCTAGCATCCAAAATTATAATAAGCTATTAGATGCTCAAGGAAAATTGGCCGAGCTACAAGCAACTAATAGAAGCATGAGATCATAGTTAATCTCTATTCAGACAAATTTGATACCTTAATTGGAGGTCATACAAAGGGAAATCAAATCAGCCCAAGATCTTATCAATAAATATCATAATCTTTCAGTGGATGATAGTTTAATTGATTTGGCAGTTGGGCTCCAGTTGCAAAATCACACTATGGAATTAACAAGAACCATTTGGGATCATGCACTTTCTATGATCACCCAAAAACACAAACCTTTTCTTGAAAAATATGGTTTGGTTCCACCCATTCAACCCCAACAACAACCATAAGTGACAAAAACAAGGGGGAATGATGATTACATATCTTGAAGGGAGAAAATATGAGAATAGAACAAGGAGAATATAATCAGAGTTTAGAAGGAAATCAAGGCAAGTCAAATGCATAAGATAATCAGGGTATAACACTGAAGCAATCAGACTATGTAGAGTCATGTGTATATATTGTTCATTATTGTTTATTCAACATAAGTTAAAGTTTTGAAGTTCTATTTTTTGAAATAAGTCATAGGATTAGGGGAAGTACTCATGTTAGGATTGTAACGATGTAATCATGACAAAGTGTTTTTGCCACAAATGTCAAAGGGGGAGATTGTTGGTCTTTCTTTCTAAATATTGGTGTTTATTAGTGTCAAACACTTTGTCATTTACTAGGTAGAGTCAGATGGGCATCACTGTGATCAAGCTACTCTATATAGGTCAAGTCATGTATATAAACTTGTATATACCAAGCTCTATAGTAGTTGAGCAAGTATGTGGTTGCCAAGTATTTTTAATGTAAGTCGAGTGTAATGTTAATCAAGCAAGTTCAAGTATGTTAATGTCGAATTATATAGATGGTACTGAGCATAATAGAGACCAAGTGACAACAACATATACATGAGTGTTGAGTATCAAAAATAGTATGTGCCAAGAAATGCAAAACTTACCTACAAACTTTGAGGTAAATCATTTCAAGCTAACATGGGCATGATATTAAATACTTGTAGAGATTGTTACAGAGAGTTTTACGCATTTTATGATGTGGATCACAAATCCCTATGTTCTGTGATGAATGAATTGGACAAAGAGGCAAAGCATGGATGTTGTTAGAATATATGGTCCAGCAATATAACTGAGAAGGTGGGGGGGGGGGGGGTGAATCAATTATTCAACTATTATCACAATTATCAATCTTAATAAAACTTAACCATGTGAGCAATATAAGTAGAAACCACAACAAGATACTTATGCACAATAACACTAGATATGTTAACTAGGGAAACCCTTGATTAGAGGGAAAACCTTAGTGGGGATGGTACCCACAAGATGATGTACTAATATAAATATTCCTTATTAGAGGATGAATGCTATTAGGATTCTATAACAACATTTAGTACATACCAGTCCCTATTAGGAGACTTTGAATCCCTATTAGGAGTTTTGCCAACCCTGTTAGGAGTTCTAGAAGGCAAATGGACCCACTATCCAAATAGCTTCAAGGGTAAAACTAGTGAACCCACTATCCAAATGATCTTCTTATTATTCTTTGCATAGTAATAGATTTGAATTGTACTCCTTCCTCTTTCTCTATCTTGTTGATTGGACCTCTACTCCTTCTGATCTTGATACCAGATCACAAACTTTGCATCCAATAACCCTTGGATCGCTTACTCACATTCACCAAACACTCTCCTCCTTTTCACACTTTGCATTCAATACTTGATACACACACACTTACAAACAAGGAAAACATCTTTCCTTTATACCCTATCTTAAAAATAATTCCTTCAGTTGGCTTTGAGGCTTTCCCAATAAATTATAATAAGATAGTTAATTAATTCACAATTACAATAACATTTTCAGCTCATAGTATATACAAAACTTCACACATGCGATGTCAAGACTTGCACACTTGTTGACATCACCATTAGATTTTCTTCTATCATAGGATCATTAGAAATTGCTTTCCATGCACTTTGTCTCTACACTGCTCTCTATAAATCACATATAGCTTCCTTACATCTTCGATTTAGACTATGCACATTTAACCTCATCATCAGGACACAAGGTACAACATGTCCTTGACCATGAATCATCAGATAATCAAAACCCTGTTCAGACAACTATGATCTATATCTGCTACTCTGCCAATCTTTACAAACTTACTACTATGTTGATATCAATGACAAACATAGTCATGAATACAACATGTCAATATCTCTAATGCTTAAGATACTCCCCCAAAGGAATACCATCAACATTCATGCTAACAATCTCCCCCTTTGGCATTAATGGAAACATAGATGAAAAACATCCAAGTTCCAAGAATACCAAATCATACTCTACTATTGTTGTTTTTTATCTTCTCATCTTTTCAAATCCTCTTCATCAATCAAATCTTAAAATCCTTTGGAACACTACTTTGTTTTGTATCTTCATGTTGTATATCTCTCCCATAGAGATATTCATGAATCTTTTTGAATCTCCCTAATAAAGTAGAGATTTTTATGCACTCTTCTTCCCTTTACACACCTAGGAGATATTTTTCATGCACTCTTCTCCCCATTGACATCAATGAAAAGACCTCATTATGTCAATTGTTGCTCAAAGACTTTAACCAGCTCAAGTGTCCAAAGACACTATTCAATACCAAATACCAAGAGTCCTTAATGACTTTGCTCATCACAGATACTCCCCCATATAGGAAGCATCAACATTCAGTCTAGTCTAACAATAGTGCTCTATACCACTAGACTAATGCAATCTCTACATCATCTATTTTGAAGTAGGCAGGGGCATAACCCCAAACATATCTTTCAAGTACTCAAACGTATCTTTAGGTAAGGGCTTTGTAAATATTTCTACAATCTGATATTTAGTACTCACATACTCCAATATGATCTCCTTTTATGTGGCCTCTCTCAAAATATGATACTTAATAGATATATGCTTAGTCTTAGAATGTAATACATGATTCTTAGACATACTTACTATACTTGTGTTATGACAATATATGGTAATAGGTTCTGAAAATTCTATTCTAATATCTTTCATCATCTACTTCATCCATATCTCTTGATGACATTCATGTATACCTGAGGTTGCTCAATGTATACCTCTTCTTCAAGTTCTCCATTCAGGAAGGCTGATTTTACATCCATCTGATACACTTTGAATTTCATGTTTGTTGCATAAGCTAAGAACATTCTTACTACTTCCATTCTGGCTACAAGGGCATATGTCTCTTCATAGTCTATTCCTTCTTGTTGTGAATATCCTTTGCATACAAGTCTAGCCTTGTTTTTTACAACTTCGCCTTGCTCATTCATCTTGTTTCAGAATACCCATTTGGTTCCAATAACATTCTTGTCTTTAGGCCTTGGAACTAATTCTCATGTGTTGTTTTTCACAATTTGATCTAATTCTTCTTTCATTTCTTGAATCCAATGATCATCTTTACATGCTTCATCTGCACTCTTAGGTTCAACTTGATAAATCAAACACATCTCTTCATTAACTATGTTTCTTGTCATCACTCCTTTGTCTTTACTTCCAATTATCTTCTCTAGAGGATGATTCTTTGTTAGATCTCTATTAGAGGTAGGATTTTCTAACTCAACTTTACTTATTCTCTTACTTGTGCTCTTGGTTCAGATCTTTCTTGTCTTTTCTCAACAATTTGCACATCATTCTACAGATAATTGTTAGTTTGAAAGAAAACTTCTACATTTTGTCTAAAAGTTCTAGTATTATTTTCTTCTTCATCAAAATAGTAATCCATCATCTTTTCCTTAATTCCAAAATTTTCATCAATTTTTACATTTGTGCATTAAACTATATTCTTAGTTCCAAACTTTTTGTCAACTAATACCTTCTTTTTCTTAGCGAACATACATTCTTTGCAAAAAATATTAGTAGGCTTTATTATCTGAGGCAAATCTCTAACCACAAATGTGCTACTAACCTTCACAACGTTATCAAAATTTATATGATAAAACCTCATATGTCATAGCCAAGTTTTGTTAGTCACTTTAACAACCAAACATGTTATTTCAATGGGATTCAACTAAAATACATTACCTTTGGACCTTATTCTTGTTAATCTTACCATATTTATCTTTGATAATTCAAGTCTTCTCTATAAATTGCAATAGATAACCTTTATCTACCAATTTTCCAAAACTCAACAAGTTATGCTTTAATCCATCAACAAAATAAACATCATCAATGTTAGTCTTTCCATCAAGAGTTATAGACCCTATCCCTGTGATGTGATAAGTTGCATTGTTACCAACTCTAACAATACCTCCATCATGATTCCTGAATTTAACAAACTTATTCATGTCACCAGTCATGTAATGTGAACATCCATTATCTATTATCTAATTAGACTTCTTTTCAACTTGAGAACTAGGGCTTTTTCTTCTCTAATTTCTATGTCAATATCATCTTCCTTAATGGCTAGGAATACTAGCTCGTCATCACTTTCACTTTGAACTTCTTCATTAGATTCCTCATCTTCATTTGCATATAGACAATTTCTAAGTCTTCTAAGCTTAAACTTTTCCTTATATTTTTTTCTCTCTTTTAGGACATTTAGATGCATAATGACTAAATTCATTACAAGTCAAAAATTTTAAAATATTCTTACCATTTGGTTCTCTTCTTACAAGAAGGGCTATACCATTTTCAATCTTCTTATCTTCATTAGTTATGGATCTACTATTGCTAGCAAAATCTCCATGCATGCTCACACTTCTTGTCAAATTAGGCCGAACACTTAAGACACTAAAAGTTGTTTCAACTCTTACAATTCTCCAGACTGTCTCATACCTATTCCTATTGATTCCAATCTTCCAAGAAAGGTTTCTTTGGTAAACATCTCAGCACAAGGTATCAAGAGTTCAATCATATGGGTTGCTTGCTTGAATGTTGGTGTCAAGGTTTCAATATCTTCCATGCAACCTCATCTTCTTCTTTGGATCTGGCATATGATTTAATTCCTGCAACAATCTCAAACATTCTACCAACATAGCTTCTTACGGATTTGTCTTCCATCATTTTAGCATCTTGAAATGCATATATCCAATTCTGCAATCTTATTCTCTTTGTATACTTATCACCTTCAAAAGTAGATTCTAATATTTTCCAAATCTCATAAGATGTTAATAGAGACTTTACCTGATTGTATTCATTCTTTGGAAGGGTTCATAACAGGGCTTCTTTGGCTCACATATAATTACACATAAACAAATCTCTTTCTACTTTAGTGCATTCTTCAAGCTTTTTATCTTTTACAATTTCTTTGTTGCTTTTTGTCAAAATCCAATAACCTAGACCTATACATAATAGATGAGTCTTCATACTATCCTTCCAACTTTCATAGTTGACCCCATCAAATTTAGGACTATCCTTTCTGAAAAGATTCACCATTGATCTCCTAAAATTGTTAAGCTTTCTCTTCAAGGACTTGATGCTTTTATACCAATTGTTTGAATATATAGTCCACCAACATAACTGAGAGGGTTGAGGGGGTGTGAATCAGTTATCCAACTATTATCACAATTATCAACCTTAATACAACTTAACCATGTGAGCAATGCAAATAGAAATCACAACACAATACTCATGCACAATAACACCAAATATGTTAACTAGGGAAACTCTTGATTAGAGGGAAAACCCCGGTGGGGATGGTACCCATTTTTAGAAATATAAGAGGAGTAATTGAGAGGGGAGGGGTGAATTATTTACCACTAAAGTAAAGCCCAAATCCCTTAGATGTTAACACAGAACACAAACTTCACTAAAAATACTAATGCTCTGCAAACACACAAGCACTCAATTTATACTAGTAAATGTTGTAACTTGTTAAGCACTGAAATAACAATTGTAACTTGGAAAATTCTTAACATGTAAATCTTTAAGACGTTATCTATGATTAAACTTACTTTACTTAGTTTCATACACATAAAAGAAATAAGATGAAAACAATTGACACCAAGATTTAACATGGAAACCCAATTTGGGAAAAACTGCCAATTACAATTAGTTACTGATTTTCACTCTTATGAAGTGAGCCCTATTAGGAGCCAACCATATTAAAGGTTGCAAAACACATTGTTAGGTGTGATCGTATTAGAGGATTTAATCACCTTGTTAGGAGTGGCCTTGTTAGAGGTCTTTGACACTTCAACCTAGAAATGCCACCTTGTTAGAGGATTTACAAATAGTTGTTAAGCCAACTCCATTAAGAGATTTATATCACTGTTACAATGGCAACCATAGCATGTTGAAGATCAATTAGTTGATGGAGTATTGAAAAGAACATAATGCATATGAATCAGTACATAAGATACATTGATATTGTCTTTGGCATGAGATGTCAAAGAGGGGGAGTTTTCTACCATATTCACAAAATTTTATAAAGTTGTGATGAGGGAGAATTTGCAGAGATATCAAAGACCTTGATCTGATACCAAAGACGTAGAGTTTTCTATCAGAAGATGTTGAAGAAAAAGGGAGAAACTGAAGGTAGAGGGAGTTTACACTGATAGAGGGAGTTCTCATGGATGAGAATCATAATGATACTAAGGATATGCTTCTTACTTTATTTTTCTCTAGAAAAAATTCATTGTATTATGACGTGTTGTGTTGCCATCAATACCAAAGAGGGAGATTATTGAAAACAATTGGTTAATTGTGTATTGTCTTTAATGTTAGACAAAATGTCATATCTTTACCAATCACTCGGGCATTGGAAATAGTTTCTTATGCCTGTCAAGCATTCCAGAGCTTGCCAAGTTCAGAAGATAGTGCCTACCAAGTTCACTTGGTCGACAAAGAGGAGTTCACATAAATTGAGTGTTAATTGAGCTCACTCGGTTAATGAAGAAAAAGTTGGATGGAACCAGTGTTAACCAAGCTCACTCAATTACCAAAAAAAGTTTGTGAAGATGCAGTGTTAACCAAGTTCACTTGGTCAACACAGGAAAATCATTTATGAGGTAGTGCCTATCGAGTAGGGTCGACTAGCGAAGGATTTTCTTGTTTTGGCATATTGAGTTTAATATATTTTTTTGTTGGTTCTAGCTGACTAAGGAGATGAATATTAATTATTCTAAGTTATATTCAAGCCGAATTGATAATGCATAAGGTATAAATATAAGGTCAAGTTGAGGATTGAATGTGTGTAAGTGAATGGAAGAATAGAAAATGCTTTGAGGAAGCGAATTAGAAGGATAAATAGAATATCGTTATGGAGCTTAAAAGATAAATTCGATAAAAAAGGATCAGGTATAAAATCCAAAATTGAGATTTGTAATCAACAATTTAGTTGTATCAAAATCAAGTCATGTAATTGTTACTCTCTAACCATTATAGTAGTGATCTAAATCTCTTGACAGAGTTGGCTTAAAAACTATTTGTAAATCCTCTAACAAGGTGACATTTCTAGATTGAAGTGTCTAAAGACCTGTAACAAAGCCACTCCTAACAGGGTGATTAAATCCTTTAACATGGTCACACCTAACAATGTGTTTTGTAACCTTTAATAGGGTTGGCTCCTAACAAGGCTCACTTTAGAAGAATGAAAATCAATAACTAGTTGCAATTGGTGGTTTTTCAAAGAACAAATGATAACAACAACCTGTATATCGAAGAAGGATTAGACAAGAATATTGTATTGGTTGAAATCTTTGTAGATGAAACATTGTTTACTGGAAATGATGACTTGTGCAAAGTTTTTTAACAATATATGAGTAAAGAACTTGACATGTCCATGTTTAGAGAGATAAAATTCTTTGTTGGATTACAAATTCAATAGAAGAAAGATGGTATCTACATTACTCAATACAAATATATCTAAGAGATACTAAAGAAGTTTGGAATGGAAGATTCAAGACTAGTTGGAACACCTATGTCTACTGGACATAATCTTTTAAAAAATGATGAATCCAAGGAGGTAGATTAGACCACATACAAATCAATGATTGGAAAACTACAACATGTAGTGCACACAAGGCCTGATATTGCACTAGCAGTTGGTATGGTGGCAAGATTCTTAGCAAATCCTAAAGAAAATCACATGATCACAATCAAAAAAATCATGAGGTACTCGAAAGGTGCTAAAGACTACATATTATGGTACAAGAAAGGAGGCAATTTGGATTCGAAAGTCTTCACAGTTGTTGATTGGGCAGGAAATGTTGATGATAGGAAGAGCACCAATGGTGGAGCATTCTTTCTTGGTAAAGTGTCTCAGACAAGTAAGAACCAAAATTGTATTTCTTAGTCTACAATAGAGGCAGAGTATGTAGCAACAATAGTTAATTGCTCCAATGTTGTTTGGTTCAAGCAACTATTGGCAGGTATGAAGATAGAGATCAAGGATCTAGTTGTCATAGTTTGTGATAACACCAGTGCAATTGATATATCAAAGAATGTTGTGATGCATACCAAGACCAAGCACATTGCTATAAAATATCATTTTCTAAGAGAATTGGTGCAAGATAAAGAGGTAAGATTTGAATATGTGAATACCAGAGAACAAATTGAAGACATATTCACTAAGCCATTACCTAAGGATGCATTTCTATATCTAAGATGTAAGTTAGGGGTTATTCCCCTATCTAAAGCTCACTAAAATGAATTTTAGTGATGCATCACCCATAACATGTTGAAGATCAATTAGTTGATGCAGTATTGAAAAGAGAAAAATGCATATGAAATCAACATGTACAGTACATTGATATTGTCTTTGGCATGAGATGTCAAAGAGGGAGAGTTTGTTGTCATATTCACAAACTTTCTTTGGTAACCGTGTGAGCTTGGTTAATACTGGTTCCACCCAACTTTTCCTTCATTAACTAAGTGCTTGTTTAACACTCAACTTATGTGAATTTCTCTTAGTCGATCGAGTGAACTCGGTAGACATTATCTTCTGAACTTGGTAAACTCTAGAATGCTCAATAGACATAGGAAACTATCTTCAATGCTTGAGTGAGTTCGGCATACACTAACTAGTAAAGATATGACACTTTGTGTAAGATCAAAGAAAATACATAATTAACCAATTATTTTCAACACCCACATGATGATGTACTAATATAAATATTCCTTGTTAGAGGATGGACCTTGTCACGAGTCTGTAACAACATTCAGTACATAGGAATCCTTGTTAGGAGACTTTGAATCCCTATTAGGAGTTGTAGAAGGCAAATGGACCTATTGTCCAAACATCTTCAAGGGAAAGACCAATGAATCCATTGTCCAAATGATCTCTGTATTATTCTTTGTTGAATAATAGATTTGAATTGTACTTCCTTCCTCTTTCTCTATCATGTCAACTACACCTCTGCTCCTTCTGATCTTGATACCAAATCATGAACTTTGCATCCAAAATCCCTTAGATCGCTTACTTACATTCACCAAACACTCTCCTACTTTTCACACTTTGCATTCAATACTTGATACACACATACTTACAAACAAGGAAAACATCTTTCCTTTATACCCTATCTTCAAAATAATTCCTTAAGTCGGCCTTGAGGCTTTCCCAATAAATTATAATAAGATAATTAATTAATTCACAATTACAATAGCATTGTTGGCTCACAATATATACAAAACTTCACATGTGCAACTTCAAGACTTGCATTTGTTGATGTCACTATTAGGCTATCTTCTATCATCAGTTGACTGTGCATCACCAGATTATATCTATGCTAGAAGATATAATAGGATCATTTAAAACTGCTTTCCATGCACTCTATCTCTGTAAATCACTTATAGCTTTCATACATCTTCGACTTGGACTCTGCATATTTAACCTTGTCATCTAGACATAAGGTAAAACATGTCCTTGACTGCGCATCACCAGACAATCAAAACCTTGTTTGTACAACTATGATCTCTATCTGCTACTCTGCCAATCTTCATAGACTTATTGCTACGTTGACATCAATGAAAAACATAGTCATGAATACAACATGTCAATACTCTCTAATTCTTAGGATACTCCCCCAAAGGAATACCATCAACATTCATGCTAACCAAAGCATCTAGAAATCTCTTTATGAAATCTTTAAATAGGGCAGAACTTGACCTATTTCGATATAGTTTTATGGTATGGTGAAGAGTATGATATGAAGGAGTGAACAAACTATTCATGCAATACAAGTATGAATGTATGAACATGGTAAAAGAGGCAATAAGTGTTCTGTTATTTTTCAATAGAGCAAGCAACCTAGTCAAAGTAGTGAAGTGGCAACATAGCTTTATCAGATCAAAGAGAGGATAAGTTTGTAAAGAGGAGACCCAAAATCATCTTACAGAGAAAACCGAGGGTCAAATACTAAATCAATTCTAATAGATTGAGATAGGGTAAATCTCTCAACAAAGTGATCTTTATAGATCTTTGCAAATCTCCAAATAGATTCCTTACTTTGTTGTAAGTGTAAAATCTTCTAACAAGGTGAGATCTACCAGTCTCAAAAGCTTTTAACAGGGCAAATCCCTCACAAGATAGTTCATTGGATATGGTCAAACATTGCAACCCTAACAAGTTAACTTTATTACTATAGTACTAAAAATTTGTGGGTAAATGTGGTAAAATTTGTGGAAAAATTTGTGCATAAGCAATTGGATGTGAGATGGTAAATGTGGTGAATACTTTTTAGAATTGTTCAAAAGGTTAAAGTATTACAAATCCTGATTCACCCCCCCCCCCCCCCGCCCCTCCCTCAAGTCTCTTGCTGTCCAATTAGAACTTCCAACATAAACAACCCAAATCAAATCTATTCATTAACCATTCATCCACATGCATCAACTTATACGTCATGAAAGCAACAAATAATGAACCAAATGAAACCATCCACAAATGTAACACAAGAACACCACTATTTTTCATGTGGAAACCCTTCGTAAGAGAAAAAAATCATAGTGGGAATTAGTACCCACAAATATTTGCACTCTTTTAAAGTACACCCAAATAAAGGTCTAGCCCTATTAGGAGCTTACAATCAGTACCAACCAAATCATCAATGAGGACCTAACATTTATGATTCTAAATAATTAGTGAACTTTTCACATAATGATCTTTAATCCATTGAAACTATGCCTTCTGTTACACCAATCATCATGCGATTGCAACAATAATCACATAACATAGTCTAGAAAATGTAGGCCGAACCACAACACTTGAATCCACATAGATTTGATAAATCAATCAATTTATTATCATCTATCATTGACTATTCGTCTAATTTCATTGTCATTCTTCAATCAAACATAACTTTTTCCAATCTATCACTGACTAAATAATTTAATCCCACTTCTAGTCATGATGAAAAGACCTATATAAGGGCACCAATTAATTGGAGAGCAAAAATGCTGATAGTGCAAATCAAAACTAGTTCGCACTAGCTGAGGTGTGAAATAGGTAGATGCCAGGTTCCAAAAGAAGAATAGACAGACAAAATTTGTTTATTCTATAATATGGGGGTGGTAGAGACAGAGCACCACTTTGTCAAGGAATGTCCGACATATAGTGACATCAGATCGGGGTATGTAGGGCTATTAGAGAACAGAGACCTGAGCTACTTATTTGAGGATGATCAGTTGAAGAGAACAATGACTTTGATTATCAATATTCAGTGATAGAGAGACAAGTTAACCAAAAGCCTATAGCTAGATTAGATTCTCTCCTTCTTGAGAGATTTCTTGTGTGGGTCCCATAAGCTACTCTAGCCTCGTGATGTTATTAAAATCTTTCATATCATTTCATTTCATTTCTCCATGCCTATTTTCTCTAATAAAATCTCTCCAACAATTTAAACCATAGAGAATAAAAAGATAAAGTATTCTCCTACTTTTTTGGTCCCTTTTCTTATCATTTGTCAAATGTTTAAATGCCAAGTTGATATATGTGCTCCGCAGCTGACCATGCTCCCTTCTCTCCATGCGGATTTTCTCTAATTAAATCTCTTCAAAATTTCCCCGTGTTCTCTATCTCCATCGTCAAGCTTTCAAAATCAAATTAGTTTTCCAATTAACAAAGAAATAAATAAGACCCGACAAATTCCATATGCCTCGCATAATGGAAACAGATTTAAAAATCGATTGGGTGCTCAGCTCTTGCTGTCAAGTTGTTTCCATCAATACTACTGCAAGAAATGAACATTTTCTTTTAATAAGAAACCTCGTCATATCCGGTGAAGGAAATCCCAAAGCTTGTGCAGCAGGCATTCCAGATCCTTACAAAAAGGCGCAAGAGTATGCGGCTCTCTGCACCCCTCCAATTTGCTCGGTCCCCTGTGACTGGCCGCCTGAAAAATCTAGCCCCTGCAAAATTATCTCCTTTTCCTGTACAGACTTCGTATTATTGCAGAGGAATATCGAATATGGCGGGAGGGTCTCTTCTGTTCAGACAGTTGTTCGAAAAGGATTCGTCCACGTATACGTACCTGCTTGCTGATGTGGGACACCCTGATAAGCCTGCAGTGGTAAGTAGGTTCAGCTCAGTGGTAGAAAACATGGGTGATTTACATTTGATTGTTTTAATGAATGTTTGTTTTAGGATTTTCATTCTCATTTTCATTATACATGGTGGTATTTGGATTTTGACTTATGTTTATAAATTGTTGTCAGATATTTAGATTTCTTATGTCCAATTTTTAATTTTAATTTGAGTTTTCATTATGAATTTGAGGTCCCATTATTTAAATTTGTTTGGTTATTGTAGGTTCAGAGTTCATTCTCAACTCTGAGACCCTTATATAGAAGAAAATCTTGTATAAACATTTTTCTGCAGTGTGTCAAATTATCTAATCAATATTCAATTGTGTAGTTTTTGAGTCATATTGATTCTTATTTCATGAATCAAGATCTATGCACACTCATCTATGAGTTTGTGTGAGGTACTACTGTTGAAATTGGCGGAGCAGATAAAACTATTGCAATATCACATACCAAACAACAGCTATAAAATGAGATTTGAATATATTCGGATTGATTTAAAATATAATCTAATAGTGTAATGCCCCCTTTTGGCCAACTTGGAAAGTTGGGACAATTGCTTAACCTTCTTACGTTGACCAATGATTGCAATTAAAGCCAAGTAGAGATGCTACACAAGATATCAGTTGCTATTTCTGATATATGTGTGCGTGTGCGTGTGCGTGTGAATATGTGCAAAATTGGTATTGAATGGATAGTAATTTGTGATATACAATTACTAAATATGCTATGAATGATATTGCTTTATATGATATGCTTATATGATTGATATATATTGCTTTTAGCAATGGATTGCTATGTCTGATAAGTCGATTTGATTGTGGAATGTAGAGATATCTCCAACTCTGATATTTGTGTTTGTATGCTTGCAACTTCAATGATAGATGCTATTTCTTATTTACACCTTATAAGTATGCAGTTTCTTCCAATTATTGCTTATAGCAATGATATTGCTGTATCTGATCTGAACTTATACATATGCAATGTTCAGGCTCTGTCTAATTGCAATTCTTGGATTATATGCCACAGATAACGCCTAGAGGCAATTCGCTCTAATAGAGCAGATCCAAACTGGATTAAGTAAAAGAGGTATTATCCAATGATGCTTTCAATGACTGATGAGAATGCATACTCATATTGTCTTTTACAAATGAAGAGATGCAATGAATGAGACACATCTTGTCTCTTCCCTCATGCCGCTTTACTAATCACACCTTTCCATAATAAAACCAATTCGCTGCATAATTATCAGAGATCGTTGCGTGCAAATGATTATTGATTAGATCTCAGGTTATTACTAATCATAGTAACACGGGGACACGTCCCCCAACCTTTTGTCCCATGTCCTGGAGACAGGGACGCACCGGGGACTTGGGGACTCCGTTTCCCTGTCCCCAGTGGCGCCACTAGATTCTGCCACCTTCGCCGAGGACGGGGGGCCATCATGTTGTTGACTATTTTCTGATTTGACTATTTATGTTCATTGTTTGATGTTCCAATTCAATGCAATGTTCAAGTTTTTACTCTTTTGCATCTTTATATATTCTATTACTATACATATTTTCATAACTAGCATTTTAAGTACCATATGTATAGTATATACAACCCCCTGGTCCCCCACCATCGTCCTCGGAAATTAAGGCCCCTCTTCCCCCATCATGAAAACTTGTCCCCCCATTCCGCTGTCCCCCCATCCCCTAGGGTGGTGTAATTATGGTACTAATGAATATCATGTTTCTTAGAAAGGTAATCCTTCCTTAATCGCTAGTGGAACCAATAGTAAACATCTGCTACTTAACTGTATTAGTTTGGTTTAACTATGATTAATTTAGTCATTAATTCTTGTCTTAGCTGATGTTGATAAGTAGGAGATATTTTCCACATCAAGTCAAATTTTGATATTACTATTAGGATTTAACTGTGTAGTTTTTGAGTCAAACTCATTGACCAATGTTTCATGAATAGTGATTCGCATGAATCCATCTCTCATGAGAATAAATGGAATGCTTAACACTCATTGGATCTAGGTGATGCTCACAGATGTGAAGCATCATGACTTCCAGGGAGGTCATCCATCCCAGTACTACTCCATCTTGAGCGCGCTTAATTATGGAGTTTCCTCCATGGTTAAATCCACTCTGCTTGCAACCCCATTTGCAAAACCTTCACCAAGTGTTGTGCTTTATGAACCATTCATTAGAAAGCCCCTTAAGCTCATTAATTGATAAGTACGAGATATTTTTCACAGGAAGTCAAATTGTGATATTGCTATCAGGATTTAAATGTGTAGTTTCTGAGTCAAACTCATTGACTCATGTTTCATTAGTAGTGATTCACATGAATCCAGCTCTCATGAGAATAAATGGAACACTTAGCACTCATTGGATCTATGTGATGCTCACAGAGGTGAAACAACCGATTCGGGACTTCCCAGGAGGTCACCCATCCCAGTACTATTCCAGCTTGAGCGCACTTAACTATGGAGTTTCCTCCATGGTTGAACCCACTCTGCTTGCAACCCCATTTGCAAAACCTTCACTAAGTGTTGTGCCTTATGAACCATTCATTAGAAAGCCCCTTAAGCTCATCAATTGATAAGTAGGAGATGTTATTATGATTTTATCTGATCGATGTCTTTCTCTGATAATCCACTAGTAATGTAGCTCGATCTTCATATTGACTTTCATTCCTAATATATCACAGTCACTGCTGATCCCTCATTCATCGATATCTTGTGATTACATCCTGTATATTTGCTGATGCAAGATGTGGTTTGTCTCAAACAATCGATAATCTTTTAATCGTTTAGTTGATATCCTCCTAGATGATGTCTATTGAAAGTTGAATTCGACTATTTACGAATTTGATATTGCTTTATCGGGTATGTGATTGTCTAACCTTCTGTAGTGAATGATTATTAACAATATCTCAATGATTATCTTTATTGATACATCTTCTGATCCGTATGACAACCTACTAATTGCTGACCAATATATAAGTACCAGCATTTATGGCTTCGATCTTGCTTGTTGTAGGAATTACCGGTTCATTAATCAATCTCTTCCTTTCATGTGTAATGACTAGTGATGCTTATGTTCATTTCTTGCTGATCTTTTGGCCAAGTTTCATCATGATAGACAATTGATCCTTTTTGATGATTAATTCTGAGCTTCTCTCTTGATGCTTTTATTGACTGAACAATGCTAGTTAACATGCTCGAGGATCCTTTTTCATTAGATCTTGTGACTGCTATGCTCAATCATCATCTGCAACCATATGACTTAGATATGCTTTATCAGATTTTTGGATGTATCTTGCCTTAGTTGACTGTGTTTATATTTTGATTAGTTCTCCTTGATATATAAGCATTTACTCATTCTTGCTGCACCATTCATTAATTTCCTTACTCTACTGTATCTCATAGGATGATGGATATCTCCACGGTGATCATTATATCTTTAATATCATTCTTCCTTGGTTTAGTCAATCCCTTATTATGATGGAGATACTTGGTATTCCTATTGGTGATGATCATTACTAGGGATCAAACCTTATTTATCTTGGGAAAACATCTTATCTATAAGACTTCACAGTTTTCTCATCTCTAATTCGACTAACTCCTAGCTTCTATTGGTGTCCAGGACTGCCACTCCTTATCCACAAAGGTCTTTCTGCTTTAGTGGATTGGCTCAAGGACGGGGACATTACACTAAGCTACTTAGTTTGTTAAACTTAAGCCTTAATTTAGTAACAACGCCCACTTAAGGTTCACATTATGGAAAAATAAAAACAGCAAAAAATGTATTAATGTTAACCTAAACTTTTTTGTCTAGGAAAATGTCTTGATTATCTAATTCTGCATCAACATTAACCCAAACATGTCTTCGTTTGGGCAAATATTCTGATTACACAACTCTCCATCAGCATTAAGACAAACTCCTTTTGTCTGTGCAACTGTTTTGATTGTCCAACCGAACACTCAACTATCCATATTCAGAATGTGGATTCAACTATTTATATACCAAGGGCAACTCACCGAGTTTGTGGATTCAACTATCCACAAACCAACAAAATACTGCAAACCTCTGATCAATGTGATGCTTTCCAGGTTAGTTTTGAATTTTTCCTTTCTCTAGTTTGGTAAAATCTTTCCAAATGCTAGAATCAAGGCAGGCCTTCAAAGAGTATATGAGGTCTGTATTGTCTTTTGATTTAAAAATTTCATTGGTATGCAGGTTCTCTTATGCAAATTTTCATTATTTCTCTGTTGCACCTGAATGTAATTTGAGTCCTTTTGGCCCGTTTTAAAATTATATGCTGAATTGAAAATTTTCTTTCCTTTGTCATTTATGTATATGTATAAAATTGTCTGTTAAGCTGGTGGATCCAGTGGATAAAACAGCAGATAGGGATATTAATCTGATCAAGGAGCTAGGATTGAAGTTGATTTATGCCATGAATACACATGTCCATGCTGATCACGTCACTGGGACTGGTTTGATAAAGGTAAGCTTTCTAATGGTATGGTCTGATTATGTTTTTCTTGTGTATTAATTGCACGTTTCATGTGAGTTCTGTATCACATATATCTTGTGATTCTTGTTTGATTGGAGCTGCAGAGAACATTCATCCAGTAATTGCATAGAATTGTTACAATGGAAGGGATAAATAGGCTGCTCTTTTCATTATGAATGATGCTTAATTGCATAGTTAAATTTTGATGAAAGTCATACCAATCTATTGGTGCAGAGTAAAATGCCTGGTGTAAAGTCTGTGATATCAGAAGCGAGCAAAGCAAAGGCAGATATATTTGTAAAGGCCGACGACAAAGTTTGTTTTGGGAATCTTTTCTTGGAGGTATATATCCAGGAAAAGTTAAAATTTAAAGTTTTTGAAATGGAATAATTATATTCCTCTGTTAAGTTTTCCTTTTTGATATATTTCCCGTGTGGGCAACAACTTATTTGATTTCAAACATAGCTTTGTTGTGTCTATGATAGACGTTAGTTATTTCATTTGCTAGTTAAGGATGTAATTACTATGTATTGAAATGCTATTTTTGCATATTCTATATAATATGTTTATAGCAAGAGGATTTTCTTGGAAAAGCTGTTGTCACATCTGTGTCATGAGTTGCTTTTCTTTTATATATTAAAAAATATTGTATAGTTTTTGTAATAGCAGTTCAGTAGAGGTATATATGAGTCTAGAAATCGTTAAATCTGAAATGCATCATAAAATTTCAGGCTGGATAGTTTTAGATCAAAAGTCCACAGAAATAACATCGACCTTACCTTTTCTTTTATATCCTTCTTTATACTCTTTCTTCTCATTTTTATTCCTCTTTATTTATCCTTGTTTTCTATTTATATTTCCTAGTAATTTTTCCTCCTCTTCTTTTCTTTTGTTATTTTCCTTGTTTTTCTTTATAGCAAACACCTTGTATGTGTATTTTATTTTATTTATTTATTTTAATTTTTTAATTTTTTACATTTATTTATATATAATTGATTATTTTTCTTTCCACTATTTTTATTTTTCTTTCTATTTGACTTATTAATTTTCATTTTCTTCTTTTTGTTTTATTTATTTTAATTTTATTATTTTAATTAATTTTATTAATTTTATATTTTATATTTTAATTTTTGGTTCATTAGTTCGCATATGTTCTTTATCACTCATTCTTGTAATTTGTTTAATTTAGTCTTCTTTAGATGTTTTTTTGGATCTTTATGAATGTTTATTCCATTTTCTTGCCTTTTTTCTATATTGTTCTCCTTATTTTTTAGCTTCTTGTTATTATCATTTTATTTATTGGATTGTAAGTTATTTTGAGTATTTATTTGTTTATTTGATGTCTTTACTATTGGTTTGTATTTTTTGTTGTTGGCTTTTTGTTTACTCTATTTGCTTATCTTATTTTTACTCCTATTCTTTTGTGTTTCATTTTAATGTTTAGGTGGTCTTTATTATCTTTCTATTGGATTTCTGGTCTGCTATCTATCTCCTTTCTCCTTCTCTTCTTTTGCATGCATCCTGATGATGGATCACATAGTGTGATCCGAAATGTTGATGATAAAAATCGTTCACACAGTCAAATCCAGAAACAAATTTGTAACACTGATGCATTGTGGAAATCTGATAGCTCTAGGAGAAACACTGCATGCAGCTCATGCAAGAAGTGTATAGCTATAACAAATTTTATGCTCATGAGTCATGGCAGAGAGCTAGTCAGTGGGACTAAACGAAAGAGAAGCAGAAAGATGTAACTTACATGGTATAAAGTGATTCTGTCTAGGCAAAAGCTGACTGGCTGCACAATGCTTAATGTATTGCCGGGACTGTTAGGAGGTTCTCAAC
Organism: Cupressus sempervirens; assembly: GCA_028749045.1. Taxonomy (NCBI): domain Eukaryota; kingdom Viridiplantae; phylum Streptophyta; class Pinopsida; order Cupressales; family Cupressaceae; genus Cupressus; species Cupressus sempervirens. The sequence continues at coordinate 839,521,854 of CM053783.1, forward strand.
CATTGACAATTCTAATTTTCCTAATGTCATAGGTTCTAATCAACATAGTCAAAGATTCTTTATCTAGACATTTCCATCAGCCTTTGGGCTTGTTCATTCTGATTTGTATGTTCAATCTTGGGGTCATTGTAATGCCACCAAATTGGTTTTATACATCTTATATTTTTCTTATTTTTTTGTGAGGAACAAGAATGGAGGTAGAATTGCAAACCTATAGGAAACTAAATGGGGATTTAAACCCTTTGGCATTTTTTGAAAGTTTGCAACCTTTTCATATCATAAAATTTGGACTTTACAATTTTTGCATACTGCTAGACAATGTTGTGTCATTCATACATATATAAGTATGATTCATACCCTAAACAATTCACACCATACATAATAATTTTGAGATCCCTCTTCCATAATTTGCAGCTTAAAACTAAAGATACGATCCTTATTGATATGGTGTGGAATGCCTGGGTTATGAACTGATGCCCTTGTCAAATGCTGTAGTAGCTCACATCTGCTTGGTCACTTGAAAATATATGCAATTGGGCAGTATATGTGAAATGCCCCCTTTTGGACATTAAACATCAATTGATTCGTGCAGGCTAAAGTGGATCAAAAAGGGAAGTTGTTTATAATTATTTAATATGATTATGTATAATGTTATATGAAATAATTATTATATAAAGTGACTTTAGAAAACTAAGGTCAAGTTAAGTCACTTAATCATGGTAACAGTATGGGAACTGCAAAATGATATTATCAAAGAAGGGTTTTTGAGAGGAGAAAAGATTCAGGGGAGATATTTTATTGGAGAATATTGGAGAGCTGTGGCTTTTCAGGAAGTCTGAGGATGGAAACCCTCAAGGCTTCATAGAGAGTTGGATGGAAACCTGCTCTCTCTATTAGGTGGATTCACATCAGGATCCATGGTTGTTGATAATGGAGAAAGTTTGCTAAACCTTTGGTGGTAAATGATTTAGAGATCAAAATATTGGCTATTTATGGAGGTATTTATTACTTTATGATAAGGGTTCACTTCAAGGAAAAATGGTAATCTTCAAAATTAAACTCCCATGGCTGGAAAATACTTATGAGAAGACACATGGATGAAATAACAAAAAATTGAAGTAAATATTTATATGCATCAAACTAAATCTTTGATTTAGTCAAACTATGAAAGTATCTTGGATGTTCAAGACGAAAGGTAAAACATTGGGGTAAATTTCTTATTGCTATTGCTTGGAGTGCAAAGTTTTGAAAGAAATTATTATTGTCTAATATTTTGTATCAAACTTGGATATTGCATTCATTGGAAACAGGGAGTTTCATAGAATCCCAAATTATTAAATAAATATTGGCTGGGCCATTATAATTAATATTAAAGAGATTTCCGAGAGCATAGGGAGTCGACTAGTATTGATCAATGAAAAATATTCTGTTGGATCTGATTTATTACAAGCAAATGTGAGGAGCACACAAGGACTCAAGGCTTATATTCAAACATTTTAAAATATTGTTGTGTTGGGAAATACATTGAAAGTGGTATAATGTTTATTGCTGAGATGTTGGGACAGCTTATGTTGGTCGCTTTTGTTCATTTACTAAGGAATTAATTTTGATTGACGACTTTTGTTGGGGGTGAGAAATATTGGAAGGATATTGAGCAATACTTTGATCTTCATTATGGTTTTAATATCTCTATGCCAATTTGAGAGGAATCCAAGTGCATAATAAACGCTTTCAAATGCTAAATCTAATAGGAGAGGTGATGTAAAAATTTCTTACAAACTCTTGTGTACTACAAATCAGATATACACATGCAAAATCATATCTAAACAAATAAACTCATAACACTAGATATATGTGGTAAGACCCTTTTGGGAAAAAAAACTCACTCTGAAAGCCATACTCAATTGTATGTTCAACAACCACCAGTAGTTACAATGTAATTGCCTAGAGCCAATGCTTTTCAAGAGTAAATATGACAACGTAGATTTCTAGCACTGCATTTACTTGGAAATGTGTTTCCACCCTAAATGTCCAAGTATTAGAAATAAAAACCATTTCGAGGACTCATGGATGACCAAAAATGTTTCCAGACCGTCCTAGTCATGTAAAGAAACCAGAAATTGTCTCAGAAACTTGGAAATGATCAACTCTTGTTCTGGGAACCATTGACCCTCTCCCAGACTGTTGGGGATGGACAAGCTGAATCCCTACCATACCAGGGACAACCGGCTGAATCTGGCAATGAAAACCATAAAGAATGTCATTTTTATAATATTAATCTTCACACATTTCAAGGATCAGAGAATTCATTGGCCTGTTAGACATAAAAATAAGGGAATAAATGGAGATAAGATATATCAACAATCTCCAATCCAACACCATCTTCATTCTTTTAGTGGACCATCATTGCAGTAACGAATTGCTTCTCCACATGTCAATAAACAATTTACAATGCCCCAAAACACTTTAAATTCCCTTTTTGACTTTTGGTGATTTTTTACAAGTTTCTTTAGTCTATTGTAAATGATCAAGAAGAAAGGAGAAGAAAAATTGAGTGAGTTCCAAGATAATTTATATTTTCCAAGCGGGCAATGTAATGCCCCATCGAGGAACCCTCTATACAAGGAAAAAACACACACTAAAACATGCAATAATTTTTTATTTGAAACATAATATAAGACCATAAAAATATCATAGTATAACTCTTGTAAATTTCTTTTACAACAATGCACTGTATTTTCTGAATATTGCAACCTTGCTATTGTACTATGACCACCAGGATTAAGACCTGTAATTGCACACTCCAACCAACTAGATGCAACATGTTAGAGACATGATCATATATAAATGCTTCATTAATATCTTAGCTATCATTATTGAGAAGAAATGAAATAGTTGCATTAAAAATTTAAAAGAAAACATTAGGGGGACCTAAGCCTTGGGGGCTCATCATTGATGGCCTTGCCTACATTCATGCTTAGAGACTTCGTAGTTTGACAATTGAATGTTGAATCATATCGTATTGACTCACCATGTTAAAAGGTACAAAATACATCATGTTTGATAGCTTTACTTGGGTGGCTCATTATAATACTCAATGACCCAAATACAATGGACAAGAATATACTTACCTTATATCAAAGACATCTATAAAAGAAAACACTACCTCAGCTCCCAAGAAGACATGAGACATAACCAAATTCAATGATGTTGCATTCTTGAGAATAACTCAAGGTGTTACTCACAACATTTCCAACAAACACATTATACTCAATGTCATTGCATGGATGACAATTGGTCATCCACTAAGAAGACATGAAGCTAGAACATAATACATTCAATGACTACCACTTCCTTAATATCCATATGTTTTACCTCATGAATGTATTAATCATGTGATGCTTAGCATCTTATTGTTATACTTTCTTATCATTGAAACAAAATTGGGTGAGGCACAAATCTTCAACAATAACAACTATATAAACTCACAAGTATTTAATATATAAAGTAAAACAACACTTTCCAATAATTACTTCAATTAGAATCATAAATGACAATCTAGTTTAACATAATTGAAAATCCCTAAGAGGTCTCTAGACTATTATAAATGCGAGAAACTATAGTTAGAATTCTTTTAAGCTAACTAATTTCTAATGTAGGAATTACATTATTCATTAGCTTGAAGAATCAAATAATCACATTAGACATTATAATCCAAGTGTATATGGAGAAAACTTTGACAGTTGTTTCTAAGATAAACTTATCACTATTATCAAAATTTAGGTTAACTTCTAAAACATCTTTACTAATAGAAGAATATTCCTTATTTGAAATTATACATAATTCTTCACTTAATAACATGCAATCTCTAATGAATAAAAGAACCATAATTATTTTCTAATCAAATATAATTTCAGCCCAACATTAAACAACCTTATTTATCATAAATTAAAATCTATATATAAAATTAGTTAATCTTAATCTCTTAAATCTATAAAATTCCCTAATCATAAAACCTATTTGATTTCTTAAGAAATCTTGCATTACATACTATTATTAATTCCCTAACATTTAAATTTTACAAATCTTTTCTAAAATCAATTCAGATTTTCAAAAATAAACTTCTCTTAATCAGGAATCTAGAAGAGGGGTGAAAATGTTCCATATATTTCTTTAATTAAGGGAGGATTTATAAGAAATACTCCCACGTAAGAAATGATACTTTTGGTTTTTTTTAAGACTGGCATAAAAATTCCATTTAGTGCTGAATTTATTTGAGCATGCAACGATTATATTTTGTCTTGATATCTACATTACATGTGTCAAAATATTACAGGCATAATAAGTATATGCAGACAGCATCATATATCAATAATTTAGACTGTATATTGTTGTGATGAACAAAGAGTGTCAAGTAATTAATAATCCTAAAACAATGAAGAGCTTACCAGGGAACCTAATGTCATCTAATGTCAACTAGATAATGTGATTACTTGTAATAGAAAAGAAACAAAACAATGATTGAACGGACTATCAAATCTTAAGATAAAACCAAATCAGTATGAGATAGGTCAACGTGTTAAACGGTAAGCAATCATAATGTTCAAGCTAATAAAGGAAACATATACTCAAAGTGAAAACCATCTTGCATTAAATCTAAGGGATTAGTATTTAGGAACATCATATATCCTAGGAATAATACAATATAGAATTGCAGAGAAGGCTTTTGAACTAATATGCATAAGAAAATTGATCTAAATTTCTTTTCCATCCAACAAATCTTAATCTGTGTCTAAATAAAATGAATCACAATTGTAACCATACAAAATCACAAAGATTTCATGCATCCAACTTCTAGCTTTGCTTAATATTTGAAGGAAAATTATTAATAACTTTACACAATATATTGAATGAATCTAAGACCATACTAATTTGAGAAGATATTTATGTCATAGATTCTAAAATAAACCATTTGAAACTAACTGAGAAAGCTGCTGGTATGAAGGCACTAGATATGGAATCAAGTAGACAAACTAGATTGTGATTGAAATTCATAGTCTGCTATGCAAGTATCAATATCGTACTAAGGTAAGAAAATATACCACCAAGGATTTTGTTGATTCTAATTCTAACATGTTACTGCTATAGATAGTAGAGTTTTGCTTGGCACTAAATGTTGAGGTAGTAGTTCCATACTATATTTTGTTCCAATTCAACAAATCAGCATTAAATAAGATTGTAGAGACCACAATATAAAAAAGAATTGTTCAGAAACCTTTACGGACAATTTCCAATGAAATGATTTTAGTCATACAAATTAATAGTCACGCAGACAAGCATTTTATCATAATAAACTATATAATTCTTGAGTTGATTGTGTACCTGAAGATGATTTTGTCGCCCTAAAAAAGTACTGGTGTGGCAATAAGAAGATCATTCTAGTGTGGTTATCAAAAGTGAGAGAGAGCGGTTTTACCTTCAGCAAACATTCTTGTAGGTTTCCTGTATCATATAAATCACTCCATCAGCATTTCCTTTGGGTACCTCAGATTTGACGATGATAAGAGTTGATGGAAAATCGTCGTTGATCTTCCCTTCTTGAGTATCAAACATTATATATTATGTTCCCTGAATTATATCAAAAGCTCAGCAATGATGTATTTTGATGCCTGTTGGAGTCATGATTATTTACTCTAGAACCTCCCTAGTTCCCTTAATCCCCTCTCCATCTGGTGGTATTGTGATCAAATGTTTATTGATTCCCAACCATTTGTTCCATCTCTCTCTTTTTTTCACTGATCCTACTCCCTCATTTATATCATGGCATGATTGAAGAGTTGCCTTAAAGAGATGTGTCTCTTCATAAACTTCGTAAAAACATCAGTTGGGTGTTTAATAGTTATGGTAATTTGGACCATCCTATGTTATGCTTAGTGGTTATATATCTTCTTGAAATGTAAATGACCATTACAAAACAAAATAGTAACTAATTTGTTATATTAAAATAGCTAATAAGGTTAATACTATATGAAGATGGACTATTTATTAAGTTGCCAAATTCTCTCCAGCAATCTTCAAATCCTGGTCCTTGTCAAATTCTTCCCAAATTCGCCTAGAAAACCACAGATTTGCTACAAATCCTGTCAGAGGAACCCGGGCAGAATATGGAGCAAATTTTGAAGGAATTTGCTGCCCAATGGCCGAACTGGGGGGACAAGTTTGGTCTCAAAACAATTTTTAAAACTTTTTTATTGTGTTTTTTTTTTTTGTCTAATTTGGTCTATTTGAACCTCTCAACCCTTAAAGTGACCACTAAAAAGGTAAAAAAAGATGGTTAATATGTCATTTACATTTGTGAATGAAAATGAAAACTTGCTTATAGAGCAAATCCAAATTGACAATAGGTGAAATCCAATTTGACGATTATAGAGGAATTTCTTTTAAAAAAAAATGATATCTTTGATTTCATTGCTTAAAATTTGGATCTCAACTTTTTGATTTACCCCAATTAGAAATCCTCTAACCAATACAAAATAAAAATTCATATAGCTGCACTTATATTTTGATGATTTCTTCTGTCCCCTTAATATGGAAACATGTCCCATGCAACCAAGCAAGTGTATCATGTTGTATGTATGGTTACCGCTAAATGATGCAATTAATATCCTATTGAACTGAAACATAGATATGGTGGTGTATTTTGCTATGTTGGTTTACTATTAGCCATAGTTCCAAGAATCACGGCGATTCATGCGATTCACGCGATTTGGCGATTCGATTCAAGCCAAACGATTTTTTGTGAATCGGTGGATCGAATCAGCGATAAAGGGTTTATGAAATAAGTTACTCACTAAATTTCAAGGGTTTTTTAAATTTTCCGATTCATGGCCGATTCGATTCCGATTCATGGCCGATTCACGATTTGATTCGGCCTTGCCGATTCCGATCCGATTCCGATTCTTCTTACTTTGCTATTAGCATAGTGGTGTATGGACTTATTTGTTGTTATATATATATATATACACACATATTTTTTAAAATTGTATGTTTTTGTATGGACGAACCCAAAACGAATCCAAACCCAACCTTAAAAAAAATTGGACAAACTTTGAACCTGCATCCATGCCAGAATCCGAACCGACAACTTAGACTATTTACATTGTTTTATAATTATATTGATTTTAGAAGTTAATTATCAATGAGCTGAACATCATCTAGGTAATTGGTTCAAAATAGTTGGATAGCTATCTTGGATGCATTTGATGTCCTTATGATTACTCATTGATACTTAAGTTTGATTGGTGAAGACAATATTAACTAAAACATACCATTGTATAAACCATATACAGTTCTTTTAATCATTTTAGTAAGGTTTCATAGTGGTGTCATAACATTAGTATCTAGATCTAGTTATAGTCCCATATTAAGGTCATTTACAAGGGCAAATTTTATCTTTTGAAGACCCTACAAAGGACATGACACCTTTCATAGAAGGAGGAGAAGAATGAGTATAGATATGAAATGCAGTTTACACAAAAATACATATAAGGGATTCTCCACTTGAGGCATGAAGCGCACAATGGATATATAAATTACATAAAACATTAATTTATTTAAGTCATCACACACACACACACAATTTTATTTAATTTGTATAGGTTACTCTTTGAAACATGTACCTCATATACATGAACTCACTTAAAAATAATGTATTTTCTGCAACAATCATTTAAGTAACAAGTATATTTACTTATTCCACATTCACACCTACATCGAGATAAATATTACCTCCTTGCCATGATAGGAGAGGCACTACAAGCAAGCAGGTTATAATCAGTAAACCAGCATTGACAAGTGCATTAGAGAGGTAATGAATGCGATCTTAGCTTTTAGGGACCGAACATTGTTGTTTTAGGCTGGTTGTGCACCTAGGAGGCCTAATATTGCACTTTTCATTGTAGAAAGTGGAAAGTGGGTCATTTACCTCACTTGTACTCGGTCATTTTGTAAGTTAATGCCCATACATTATCAAGCGTGAAAGATTTGTTACCTTTGCAAAGAGACATTGATATCCAACTTATCATACAAAGTACACTAAGAAAACCACATATTTGTAGAGTTCAACACAAGTGGAAAATGCCCATGGTCTTGAAAACCAACTCCAACACCAAAGAGGTATATGGTGTCATAAAAACAGCTTGCTAATCTAATGACAAGTTGCATTTAGCAACTTCCAAAGCAACAATGCATAACTCATCCTTAATGGTCTCCTTGCCATATGTGACTTTTACTTAACACTACTTGTCAAAAGTGAACTCCACAATAAATACCAATTATCAAATAATAACTCTCTCTGACTCTTCCACCGAACTAGAGCCTGGTGCAGGGGCACTTAGGAACAACAAGCAAACTATTTGGAACAACAAGCAAACCATGGAGAATATGAAGGAATGCAAGACACCTAATGGCTATTAGAGGTCCAAGGAGGTCAAAGGAATCCTAAATGGTGAAATCATATCAACTATGATGTATTGGCTCCTATAATGGTTTAAATACCATGAAATGGCTTTGAATGAAATAGTATCCTTAAATGGATTAAATGAATGTAATTTGGACCATTAGTGTCCTAATGTGTCTAGAAGGTTCTGATGGAGCCCAAATTTTTAGAAAATTTGTGGGGCTCCATTTATATTGGAGATGATGGCGAAATCTCACAACATTAAGGACTTGGAGTACAAGAGATCTCAAGTAAACGCTATGATTAAAGAAAGAAATCATTAGGGAAAGCATGAACCTTTATTGAATCATGTTGCAGCAATACAGATCCTCATTCATTTAGTTTCTGCGCCTATATATCTGATGTTACTCCTATTCATGTTTCATGGCAATCTGTTCATTAAGGCAGAGTTTATGGCAATCACTGAGGTGTTCGTTCTTTATGATTATAGGTGAAAATGCAAAGGGTCTATCACAAAGTATTTTTGTTCAGATTGTAATCATTTGAAGATGAATTATAGACTCTTACTCTACCAACTGGAAAATGCTTACACAATTATATTGATGGATACACATTCTTTTCTATGATCTATAATATGAAGAGTTTCCAAGATGCAAAAAGAATGTTTCAGAATGGAGGAATGTATTCAAATTGATACATATTAGCAATAAACATATCTACACACACTGAAGGTCAGTCCAGTAATCAAAGGTTGCATAAAGAAGATGTTGGGAATAGTCAAGGCAATCTTCAACATGAATATCTACAGCAGCGATGGAAACAGATATTTGTAAGAGTCAGGAGAATATATTATCTGTGTGAACAAGGAACAAATATACTGCTGGTAAGTTGGGAACTTGTAACTGGAATGAAGACGGTGATCTGGAATATATATAAATTATCGCAACCGATGGCATATTATAAAGTCTTGGATGTATGTGTGTATATGAAGGACCTGATCAAGCAGTTTAGATTCAAACCATTGCGCAGGGGTGATGATATAGCAGTCTGCAGATAGCGATAAAAAGTTAATGTGTAGACCCAATAAAAGAAAAAGCTTCAATGTCTTAAAAATCCACCAGACAGTGTGCAAACAGGTGTAAAAATATGAACTAGAAAGAACACCAAAGATGTCATTGAATGGAAGCTTTCCTCAAATCGAACTCTCACATAGAAGACCATTTACGCTGCCATGGAAGGCCGAAAGTAATGTGCAACAAAGGATACAATCCCATCTCCGTTTTATACTCAAACCAAAAGGAAACTCCACGGTGGCTAAAATAGTTTTGGTCATCGCTGAAAACATGCCAGGTCGCCATCGATAAATAATTGGTATGCGACTACGTAGGTGATAAACATTCATGTCCGAGATAGAAATTCACAGCAGAACTGTGACGGAATGCTGTGAGGAGTGGTGACAATATCTCCTACGTGATGCTATTAATAAAGACGTAAATAATTTATTTTTAAATCCATACCTCCGATTCAAGGCTACGAAAATATTAATAAAAGTAATTTGTTAAAGTATTGAGGAGGTGCGATTATTAAAGGAGTATGATTTTTCATTTGAAAAGTCGGGTCTTTATATTATTTAAATATAAATAATGAGAGAAATGTAAAGTAACGAGAGAGGTAAGATCGGAACATTCATTCAGATTCACAAGGAGCATTTCTACATTTATATTATTGTAAGGAGGAATAAGGGCTCATTATGATTTTATAATAAAAATTCTATTATTTTATTTTTAAATAAAATAAAATGTCTTTTGTTTATTTTTGAATTGTGTGGAGATTTAAAACTACAGGCGAGACATCCTTCATAATTATATTTTAGAATTTTGTCTATAATTTTGATATCAGATAAGTGGACATGGTCAATTAGCATTTTAGATTTGATTATCATAGATGTCGTGAAATATTAAATTGTTTCCGCATTTATGTCCAGTTTGTCTCCCAGTCAAAGGAGTTAAAATTCAATCTGGACTAATTTAAAGATTGCATTATAATTGATCTGTCACATTTGGATTATTAAAATTGTTGGCAGTATAAGTGCATTGAACATTATGAAGTTGTATGTAAAAATTCTCTGAGTTGACTCTTATCGCCCGGATGAGCAAAGGCACTGGTCTTTTTATTGAAGTCAGAAAATCAATATATTCCTTCCGCAAGCATCAATTCCATTATTTGCAAAAATTTATACAAAACATTCAATTATCAAATATTCAACATCCAGTTTTAGTTTCATTGAGTTCGAGGACCTTGCCAGTCTAAGAGCTCCAAGTTTAAATTCGCTAGGGGAGAGGACCCAGTACTTGAACGCGTTGCAATAGTTGTGAATGGAGTTGTTCACTTGATACCTACACTTGTTGACTTAATGTCCAATTTTTTTGACAACATTGTACCAATACTTGTGACTTTAAAGTTGTTAGTACAATGCTAACTACCTAAAATTGAATAAAATGTACCTTTAGTTATAAAAATTAACCAATGATGTGATGCCACATCAGCTGTTCAACTATGGGTACCCTTTATGCACGACCATTGGTCTCACTTTTTTTTTGGGCTATTTTGGACAACTTGGCAAAAAGCATGATGATGTGGCATCATAACAGGTGATGTGGACTTGAAACCTTAGTTATAAGTATTACAATAATAGATAAGACGTCTATTATTAGTTAATGGTTATCTTGTAAATATCTTTAGCTTTAGTTTGCTTTCGTTTTTTGCTTTCTCTGGAATAGAATGTTTCTATTCTTTATAATCGTTTCCTAAGGAAACATCGTCTCTTCCTTTTGTATAAATTGACCTTTCGGTCTCTGTTATTAATAAGCAAGTATTTACCAATTACCTTGTAATATGGTATCAGAGCTAAATACTTAAATTTTTTCGGAAAAATTTATAATTTCTTCTTGAAATTATTTGTTTAAATTTTTCCAAAATTATTTCAGCTAATTTGTCCAAAACCCACCTAGGGTTTTTCTGCTTGGAGAAATTCCCGAATTACGGGTCTGCAAATCGCGTGGAAATCGTGGCCATTTTTTGAAGACTCGCGTTTTTGGGGTGAAAATCTGCATGTTTCTGTATCAAATCTTTATGCTCTTAGCCGTCTCAGTCTGTCATCGTGCTCTGGGAAGCAGATTCGACCATTTTTCATCAAGAAATCTGAAGTTTTTTCAAGCTTTTTTCAGCTAGGGCCGTTTTTTTTCGAAACCCTAATTTTTGGGGTCGAAATTTTTTTTTGTTTGCAGATTCTTAGTGGGTTTTTCGAGAACTCAACTGGGTTGTCCGTTTTTTTTGGGTGCCTCGATTTTTGTGCCTCGATTTTTGAGCCAGCGGATTCAGAAAACGACAGCAGATTCCTTCTGGGTTTTTCGAGCTCTCTTTTGGGTCATTCTCTGATTTTTCTGGGTCTTCCGTATTTTTGCCTCGAAGAACGTGCCTTCACAGATTTTCATTGAAAAACGTGCCATGGCATCTCTGACAAATATTCTGCTCGAGCATAATTCCAAATTCAATGGTCACAATTATGGAACCTGGAAGCAACGCATCATTGCAATCTTCGAATATCGAAACACCGATCAACTTGTTCTGGGTGTTAAACAGTGTCTGACTTCTCCGGGTCCTGATCAAGATACATGGGATCTGAACAATCGAGAGGCAGTAATGCTTCTCAAACTCTCCGTAGCTGATGACCAGCTTTCTCAGATTCCATCCGGCAAGACAGCGGCCGAAATCTAGACACATCTAAAAGGTCTTCATGAGACTTCCGACAAGAGCAGAGCCTTCTTTCTGAAAAACACTCTGTTTTCTATTGTCATGGATGAGCGCACCTCGCTCCAGGCACACCTGAATCGGATTCAGGAAATCCGTGATCAGTTACTTGCCATCGGTCGCAAGATGGAGGAAGAGGATATTGTGGTAATCACTCTTCGGAGTTTACCAAATTCCTATGAGCATTTTATCGAGACTCTCAACATCACATCTACTGGTGTTGATCTAAAGTTCACTGATCTCTGCACCCTGCTACTTCAGCAAGATCGGTGGAAACAACAGTTCGGTAGCAGCTCCAGTTCCACCTCCACTGAGCAAGCCTTTGCTGCGAAATCCTTTCAGAAGGATAAGGGCAAGTTTCAGCAACCATCTCAGCAGAAGTCTTCTGCTCCAGCATCCGATGGTACCAAAAAGAAGAACATTCAATGCAACTATTGCCACAAGTATGGTCACATGAAGGTTGCATGTCAGAAACGCTTAGCTGCCCAGTCTAAGCAATCAGGTTCGCAACCCAAAGCGAACAGTGCAGAGCACACTGAGCAGGTGGAATCTGCCTTTTATGCCTTCATGGCTAAAAGACCCGTAGATCATGTACAGTCATCTGCCTGGTACATTGATTCAGGTGCCTCTCGACATTTCACTCACCGTAGAGACTGGTTTACTGACTACCAGCCTTATTCAGATTCTGTTATCTTTGGTGGTGGAGAAGAGTACACGGTTGTTGGTAAAGGCAACATTCAAATTCAGTCTGTTGGGAGGAAACTCATATTCCTTGATGTGTACTACGTTCCAGGGATGGAACTAAATCTACTCTCGGTCAGTCAGTTGCTGCGACATTCTCCACACTTGGCAGTCACCTTCAGTTCACATCAGTGCACCATCACTGATCGGGCGACTAAGTCTACTATTGCAGTTGGTCTTGAGGATCATGGTCTTTTCAGACTTACTGATTCTGGTGATTCTCAGGACTTAGCTATGGCTGCTCGGCGATCTTCCATCAGCTCACTTTGGCATCAGGGATATGGGCACTTAAATGTGCATTATCTCTCACAACTTGCTCGGGATGAGCTTGTTCTTGGTTTGCCAGAGATTCAAACCCAACACCTTGGAGTTTGTGACGCATGTCAGGCTGGGAAGCAAAATCGCACACCTTTCCCCAGTGGCGATTCTTGGCGAGCTTCTCAAGTACTTCAGCTTGTTCATGCTGATATTTGCGGCCCTATGGCCACTCCTTCTGTTCTTGGGTACAAGTATTTTCTGTTGTTTGTAGATGATTTCAGTAGAAAAATGTGGGTGTATTTCCTTAAAAAGAAATCCGATGCATTTATTGTATTTCAGAAGTTTAAACCCTTAGTTGAAAAAGAGTCTGGGAAATCTATTATTACTCTTAGATCAGACAATGGGGGGGAATTTTGTTCTAATGTTTTCTCCAGCTTCTTGGATACACATGGCATCCAACGCCAGTTCACCACACCCCACACGCCACAACAGAACAGTGTAGTTGAATGTCGGAACAGGACAATCACCGAGATGGCTCGTTCCATGCTCGAACACAGACATGTTCCGAAGCGTTTTTGGGCAGAAGCAGTTAACACTGCAGTTTATCTGTTGAACCGGTCACCCACAGTGGCGGTCAAAGGTAAAACTCCGGAAGAGGCCTGGTCAGGTCGCAAGCCCAGAATCAGTCACCTGAAGGTTTTTGGCTCTCTTGCTTTTGTTTGGATCCCTGATGCTTCACGCACCAAGTTGGATGCCAAGAGTCAGAAACTGATGCTTGCTGGATATAGCAGTCTTCACAAAGCCTACCGCCTTATTGATGTTGAGACATCTCGTCTCATATACAGCCGTGATGTAGTCTTTGATGAGCAGCGAGGACCATTCATGCCTGTTTCTCTTGTTCCTGATCCAGCAGACCAGCCTATGCAGGTTCATGATTTGGGAGTTCGGCTTCCATTAGGTCCACCTGATGGGAGGGCTCCAGTAGCTCCTACAACTCCAGTCCTGCCAGTGATACCTGTACAGCCACCTCCGGCTTCTCCTGCAGGATCACCTCGTTTTGAAGATGCTTCACCTGAGTTTGATCCAAATTCTTCTGATCAGGATCCTGCTGATCAAGCATCTCCTAGTACTACTGTTGGTCATTCTCCTCTTCGGCCTAAGTGGTGGGCTAAGACACTTGCTGATCTTCATGATGATGAGCTCATTGATGGGAGAACTACTCGAAAAAAGAGCAAAACTATAGATTCTGTTAACTTTGCTCTTATGGCCAACATTCACAGTGTGTTTGAACCTCAAACATATTCCGAGGCTAAAGGAATTCCAGAGTGGGAACAGGCCATGCAATCTGAACACCAGAGCCTGCTGAAGAACAACACTTGGGTCCTTTCTGATCTTCCCCCAGGGAAGAAACCCATTAGCTGCAAATGGGTCTACAAAATCAAATACAAATCAGATGGTACTTTGGATAAGTACAAAGCTCGTTTAGTGGCAAAGGGCTTTTCTCAGCGTCAGGGCATTGATTATGAGGAGACCTTTGCTCCTACTGCAAAGATGAGCACCATCAGATTAGTCCTAGCCATGGCAGCACAGTTTGGCTGGAAGGTCCATCGGATGGACGTAAAGAGTGCTTTCCTGAATGGTGATCTCCATGAAGAGGTCTACATGACGCAGCCTCCTGGTTTCAAGGTAGATGGTAAAGACCATCAGGTTCTCAGATTGGTAAAAGCTCTCTATGGTTTGAAGCAGGCCCCTCGGGCATGGTACATCAAGATTGATATGTACCTCAGTGATCAAGGCTTCAAGAGGAGTTCTTCAGACTCAAATCTGTACATCAAGACTACTGACAGTGACATCATCCTTCTGGTTATCTATGTGGATGATCTGATCATCACTGGCAGTTCGGCATCTTTGATTCAGGGAATCAAACAACACTTATGCTAGTCTTTTGATATGACTGACCTTGGGCTCATGCATTATTGCTTAGGTGTTGAAGTTTGGCAACAACCTTCTGGTATATTCATCTCTCAGTCCAAATATGCCAGAGCCTTGTTAGACAAATTCCGAATGCAGGTTTGCAAACCTGCATCTACACCTATGGAGAAAGGTCTCAAGTTATCAGCCAAGTCTGATTCTCCTTCCGTTGATGATACTACGTATAGGCAACTAGTAGGCAGCCTCATCTACCTATCTGCTACTAGGCCTGATATCAGCTTCGCAGTCAGCTATATTTCACGCTTTATGACAGCTCCTAAGGCTGATCATTGGATGGCAGCAAAGCGTGTGCTTCGTTATGTGAAGGGCACTTCTGATTATGGACTTCTGTATTCTCGGAGTTCTAATCCTAAACTCAGTGGGTTCACAGATTCAGATTGGGCAGGCTCTGTTGATGATAAAAAGTCAACATCTGGATATGTGTTCAGTTTGGGATCCGGTGCAGTCACATGGACCAGCAAGAAGCAGCAGGCAGTTTCTCTTTCTTCTACAGAGGCTGAATATAGAGGGACTGTTAAGGCAGGATGTGAAGCTGTCTGGCTTCGTCGAATGCTTGGGGATATGCAGATGTCACCAGCAGGACCGACTACTCTGTTTGTTGATAACGAAGGCGTTATCAAGTTAGCACGGAATCCAGTCTTCCATGAACGAACCAAGCATGTGGATGTTCATTGTCATTACATACGACAGCTGGTTGAAGACGGTACTATAGATCTGCAGTATGTTCCTACCTCAGATCAGACTGCAGACATTCTCACCAAGCCTCTTGGTCTTGATAAGTTTGTCAAATTTAGAGGACAGCTTGGTGTGTTAGATAGATTAACCATTAAGGGAGGGTATTACAATAATAGATAAGACGTCTATTATTAGTTAATGGTTATCTTGTAAATATCTTTAGCTTTAGTTTGCTTTCGTTTTTTGCTTTCTCTGGAATAGAATGTTTCTATTCTTTACGATCGTTTCCTAAGGAAACATCGTCTCTTCCTTTTGTATAAATTGACCTTTCGGTCTCTGTTATTAATAAGCAAGTATTTACCAATTACCTTGTAATAATAAGTAGGTGACTCACCAAGTAAGCTATTGTAAAAAATTGGGAGTGATTTGAAATTTTTACGTGGGGTTTTGATAAGCGCGAAGTTAGGATGTTCAAGTACTGGGTCCTCTCCCCTATAGAAAAACCTTGAACCGAACAGTCAGTGTTCAAGGTGAAGGTTAACCCGGCTGGGTGTAGCGGAGCCCAAAGTGCAGGGGAATCTAAGCGATTTCCGTTCATTGGCCAAAATTTGATTGAGAGATCCTACAGGAGAAGTGGTAGGCTCTTGGATTTCCAACCTACGGTTTTGGGAACCAATAGGTTCTAGGAGGTTGTTTGCGTTTAAATAAGTTTAAATAAGTCTCCTAAGTGTTGGAAACACCTTAGTGAGCAAAGTTCATAAGTTTTAGTTCATTTTTAATAGTTGAAAACTTTAAAGGTTCAAGGCATAACGGCTAGTAGTCATTTAGGAGGGAAATGGAGTTTTGGTGGTCAAAACACTTAACTACTCCCTCAAACCGGTTGGAAGAGGTTGGAAATGTTGTTATTGATTGTTAATTGTATTTGGAACTCCATTGTATGGCAAGGAAGCCTGGAGTGTACGGACAACACAAAGAATCAATGAAATACATGTTTTGGATCAGCAAATCCATTGTTTTGCATTGATATTTCTTGTTTTTCTTTTAGATCTAACCTAGAATAGTTGTGGAAGGTTTCAAGAGGTTATGTGAAGGCTTTGTTACACGTTTTAGAGGGTTTGAGAGTCATTTTCCATGACTGTACTTTCATGATCAGCAAATTAGTTTGAATTTCAGAGTTTTCCTTTCCTAGTTTTGAAGCTTTCTTGGTAACTAACACCCATCCCATGGACTCAAAGGCCTAGAATCCATGGAATGATGTATACTAATCTTGTATCATACAAATCTAACCTGATATATATAGCAAATTGATTGGAAAGTGTGATCACAGGGCTGGGACTAAGAGTTTTCCTTTGAAATTTGATGGCACAAGTGTAGCAACAGGAGTTTGGGCTGAATGACATGGCTTTTTTATGATTTGAATAGTTTAATATGGTGGATTTAATGGTGAATTAACCACCAACTGATCTTGGAAAGATTTGGAAAGGTGAGATTGGAGAAACCTCAAATCAAGGGTTTGAAGTGACCAAATTGAGGCTTTTGGTGTTCTATGTGTTTTGGCTCTAATTCCTCTTAGATTTAGAGGTTTTGAAACATTTCTTGATACTGTCCAAGAGTTGAGACCTTGGGGATATTTCTAAATAGTAGTTGCTTTGTAAAATCGCCAACTTTTGAGTGTATTTGCAGGGGTACAGGAAAAATACTCTTATTTCATCCAAAAGACCAATATCTAAGCTTAAGGTATGTTATAGAATGACCAAAAGGGTGTTTGAATATGGTCTTAGTTCTTTTTGTGTTTTGGGAAAGTTTTGTGTTTGAAGACAAAAAAGGTTAATTGTTGATTTCTAGGCCTCATTAGGCCAGTTTAGTGTCTTTTTGCCATTGTGAGCAAGAGATAGGTCAAGAAACCTTGAAACCACTTTGGTCCATCTTTATATACCCCAAATACATCAAATCTATCATGGGTTTGCACTTTGAGTAACCTTGGATGAGTTAAGCCTATTAAAGCCATTTGAGCACTTTAGGAAGCTGTGGGTTTGTAAGTCAATTTGAATAATTTATCTTGTGTAAAAGGTCCATCACCCTTTCCTTTGCATCAGAACCTGTCAGAGTCATAATTGAAATTCGTCATAGTTCCAACATAGCAACCTATGATACC
Source organism: Cupressus sempervirens (assembly GCA_028749045.1). Classification (NCBI taxonomy): domain Eukaryota; kingdom Viridiplantae; phylum Streptophyta; class Pinopsida; order Cupressales; family Cupressaceae; genus Cupressus; species Cupressus sempervirens. The sequence continues at coordinate 839,539,943 of CM053783.1, forward strand.
TGTCCTCTAGTTTTAGGACTTTTAAAGTGGGTGGGATAAAACTATGTCACAGGGTTCGCCGAATTTTTGGCTTCAGGTTCGAAATTCGGCGAACCCATATAAAATATTAAAAAAATGTCTAAATTCGCCATGAAATTCGTACGGAGATGTTATCAGATTTTTGGGCAAAAAAATCTTATAAAACAATGCCCATGGTCTATTGAAATGAATCCAATCGTATCTGAACCTAGGGAAAAAGGATTGTTTGAACATTTGAATATCGTGGCACCGTGGAAGGGTTGTCCGAAGCTCGTATATAAAGATGCGTTCCGCTCCAACCTCCTGCTGTTCACCTTTGCTTAGCTCTGTCCGACCTATGTGTTTGATTAACTGCGTAACTTCGTCTATTCGTTTTCTCTAGCAACGGACGACTATTTTTTTGTTTATTTGGTTAGGTTTGAAACTTTATTAAGATTATAATAGTAGATGGTGTTTTTATTATTAGGTTTTAATCTTTTATAAGATTATTAAAATAAATGTTATTTCTATTATCTCTTTATTAAGAGTAAAATATTTTTATCGATGTGTATTTTTTGTAGGAAAATATTCATGTGTATATTATATGTATACAATACATTTATTTATTATCAGTAAAATATTAATATTTAGCATATTTATTAATTTAATTATTGTTACAATACTTTTTTATTATTTTTAATTTTCTAATATTCACACTTTATTTAATCAGTAAAAATTAAATAGAACAATTATTTTGTATATATTTTAATTCTATTTATTTGTAAAGATTAGTAAAAAAATATCATACTTTACAATCATAATCATATATTTATATTTTTTTAGAAAATTATGTAAGACGAACTTATTGTCGAATTTATTTGATTTTTTTTGCCTTGTTGAACATCATCCGAATTTCATAGTTGTCGAACTCGAACTCGAACTCGAACCTTGTGTCTTAGGGATAAAATAAGCAAATAATAAAGTAAACATGCTTGTGCATGTGGAATTCCTTGTTCCAATATAGGTAGACAAGGATTGGTGCACTTACCAACTATGACTTCAATTCCTTGAATGCAATCACTTGTTCTGTTCCCCATGTGAATGGTTCCCCTTGCCTTGTGAGTTTCTCTAGAGTTAAGGACATTTTTGCAATCCCTTTCATAAATTGCTGATAGTATCTAACATAACCCAAAAAAGACTTCTCCTGTAACGCCTTCTGGTATCTCCATCTCAATAATTACTTTGATTTTATTTGGGTTGGTCTTCAACTCCTCCTTATAGATGATGTGGCCAAGCAATTCGCCTTTTGGTACCATGAATCGACATTTCTTTGGGTTAAGTGCAAGGTGTGTCCTCTCTTTGGAAGGTGGCTAGAGTGTTGCATAAGCCGAATGACTTTCGTTTATATGCATAAACTCTGCCTTCTACCACAAAGGTCGTTTTTAACTTATCTCCCTTCACAACATTGATCTAGTTGTGGCTAGAGTATTTGTCCATGAACGAGTATGTCTCATGTCCTACCACCTCCTCTAGTATGCTATTCCATGAAAGGAATTGGGAATGGGTCTTTAATTGTGATTGAATTTAGGCATCAAAAGTCTACACAGATTTTGATTTGATTCGCTTCCTTCTTTAGTGAGATGGCAACTGTTGACACCCACTCGCTTGTTTTAACTTAAAAAATAAGTCATACCTCCAACATCTTAGCAATTTCCTCTTGTATCATTGCCACTTAGTGTTCATTCATACGTTATGACCTTTTTCATACTAGTCTTGGTCTTGGTACTAGGGGTATTTTGTGTACACATAATTCTGGTGACACCCCCTTCAAATCTTTGTATGTCCAGAAAAATACATCTTTGTATTCGAGAAAGATTTTGAATGCAATTGCTTTTAGTAGAGGGTCCCATCCGTCTCCCACTATGATCACTTTCAGTTCTTCCTCTTCACCCATGTTTATTTTTTGTATATTTGGTTCTTTGTACTTTACTTCCTCATCTTTCCCGAATCGATGAGTAGGGGTGTCATCCAAGCTGGCTACACCTTCCCTATATACCTTGTATTTCGTCAGATACATATCCCCCTCTTCCATCTTTGTTATTTCCAACATGTGGCAACTTGGCTAGAATATCTCATAGTCCTCCATTTGCTAGTTGTTATGTGCCAAATATGGAAGTGTTTGTATGCTTAAGTTGAGATGGATTGCACAGGATTGCACAATACCAGAGATAAATGAAATACAACAATAGACCGGAATAAGATAGAATCACATTACGCCATAGGTGACATAATGATATATCTTTCATAGCATAATTGTTCCAAGTTTCCAACATTAACCACACCTTTCACTTTCTCCAAACTCTGTACAAATAGACTTGACACGGTTGGTTAAGTCTCCAACTGTCACCAATTGACGACACAATTGACACCCCTTCGGAATGATGTTTTATTACATTAACTAACAAAAGTCTTATTTAAATATTCCTGGCATAATTGCCACCTACACCAGTGGATTAACCCATTAAGGGAGCTTGTTTCATCTTCGGAGCAACTACCTTGTCTTAGTACACCTTCTTCATCTAGTTCCATCCTTTCTTCTTCACCGTACTCTCCTTCCTTTGAGTCTTAGTCCAATGCCAATTCCTATTTTATGTATGACTTCGAAGATCAATGGCATATCTTTTCCCTTCGCTTTCAATGGATAACATGTTCTTCTACCAGTTAGGTTAGCCTTTGCTATGATTGTCCATTCTCTTCCAATTGGAGCATCATATCCCTTCTTTTCTAGGTTGATGATTACAAAATCTAAGAACTCTCGTCTTGTGAAGGTTATTTTCTAGGCCACGAGTGTGCCAAGTGGTTTTATGTCATGTTGATCTGCTACTACTAAATGGAAGGTTGGTGGCCATAATGTTGGTTTGCCCAGAGCCTTCCATGTCTCTTTCGAGAGTATGTTTACTCCAGAGCCTCCATCCACAATGGTATTAGTAAGTTTATGACCCATGATCTCCATTTCCACTATGGTAGCAGTCCTTCTAACCCAACTGTTAATAGCATCGGATTGAGAGTTGGGGGGTCCCTTCGTGGAGTAAGTCTTCTCTTGACTTCTCCTTCCATGCCCTTGTCTTTCTTTATACTGTTACTATTCGCTTCCATGATGGAAATTGCCATGCTTAATTGGGATAACTTTCCTAGTAGGACTGCTACCCTTATTGGTACAATGACCTACATAATCTATTTTATGATGTTGTTCTTTGATGTTGACTATACCAAGATGTTTGTTGCATCATGGGTTTGTCGCTGCTCTTCTTCCATTGCCAACTATGTCTCTTTTCTTCCTTTTTCCAGTCTCTTCTTTTCAATATGGGGGTCTGGGTACAAGGCTTTCTTTGCTTGGAATTTGGTTACCGCCATCACTCCCTCATATGGATTTGTAACTTTCAACATGTTCACGACCTTCCCTTTTGGGTAGTCCGACCCACATCACCTAGACAACACACTTTTGTCACTTTGCTCGCTTTGACATTCTTGTGCAAAGTGAACCCATCCACTACATCTCCTACATTATATCATCGGATGCCCTTTCGCATCATATTGGATGCAACTCCTTGACGGGTTACTGTTTTTATTATTGCTTCCATGTCTATTATTCCAATAGCCTCTTGGGGAGGCATTGGTAGTCGTGGTTCTTGGTGGTGTGGTGGGTGAAGTTGCCTTTTTGATGGTTAGTAGTACTTGTGTACTTATTACCTTTAGATTGTAGAGACACTCTTTCAAAGAGTATCCCATTACTTGACAGATGTCGCAAAATGATTTCTTAGGACAATTAGCTCTTGTATGTCCTTCGTTTTTGCATTGTGCACCATAGTTACTTGTTTTACTTGAGTTCTTTCCCCGTCGTCATTTTCTTCATCAGTTGCATCATGTCTATGTGTAGTGCCTAGATTGTTTAGGATTCTCCATTACTGTCCTCATTGCTGCTGTCATCATTTACTTTCTTTTTATTTCTTGACATTTTGTTCTCACTTTCAATATCCATTGTTCAATCACAAACTTCCTTGTATGTGGAGGGAGGCAACACCTTCATTTTTTTTCTGGATAAAAGGACTGAAGCCTTCTATGAACAACCTCTTTTATAATCCATCAACTGGTTTATTGTCCAACTTGCCTATGAACTTCTTTAGCTTGCGATGGTAGGCTTGGGCAGTTTCACTCTTCCCTTGGCGTGTGTTGTATATTTCGGCTACCACCTTGTTGTCATTTCACAACAACCTAAACTCTACTTCAAAAGCTTTTTTCAGATTGTGTCAGGTTGTCTTTTGGGTCTCTGGAAGGTCAATGTAACAATGGCTGTATCTTGTAGGGTGGCTGGAAAGGCCTTCACCCAATAATCTTCATCCTCCTGTCAACTTGCCTCTCAAATGGTCACCCATGTCTTGCAATGTTGCGTTGGGTCTTCTAACCCATCACAATTAAACTTGGAAAGTTTCTATTTGTCTGGAGTGTTTGACATTTTTCCCCCTTGATTGCTACTCCCTATGTTCTTGAAATTTGGTGGTTTAGTTGTTCCTTTGTGCCTCCTATTACTTCTCTTTACCATTAGGTTGTGAGTTTTCCCTTCTCCCACCATCTCCGTATATAGCTTGGTGGTACCAATACTTCTTCCTTCATGAGGTCTCCGACTCATTTACCCTGTTCTCACTTCATCGAAAATGGTCAACCCTTTTATTCATCATACTGTACTCTCGAATAAGTTATCTACCTCTCCTTCCAAACTTCTTTCCTCCTCACTGACTTCTGCCGAGTGCACAAATCGCTTTGTTCCACCCAACTTACTTCCCCACCTATTTGTGTCTACCTTGTTTAGAGTACCAAGCAGCAACTCCACCTTGGTGGTACTACTAAGTGGCGATCCCTTCGTATGTTTCTTATTGATTTTTTTGAGGGTTGAGGGACCCTTCGGCAAGTTGTTACAACCTTTGTAGTCTCTCTATTTGTTGTTGAATTCGTAAGGATCATCTCACTTTCCTTCGTTTTCCTCTGGCTGTGTCTCCTTGTGGTACCTCCTATCCTAATTTGGCAGGTGGGATATTAATTGTTGGAATTATTGGATGTGCGATGCTTATTTGTCACAGTGTTCCTCCTCCTGCTGATTCCTTTCTTGGTATCATTGTAGTAATGGTTGTCTTCGTTCTCTTTGCATAGGCTCTTGTTCTCCTTCTACTTTCACCAGCGTACATGCTAGTAATCTTGGAAGGCTCCCCAGGAGATCATACACCACTTTATTCATCATTAGTTTGGCTCGTACTGTACTACTGGGGAGAGCCCTCTGCACTGCCTCTCGTCATACGTATCGGTCTCCCACTATATCCCACGCCTGAATGAGGTCCTATGTGAGTTGATCCTCATGGGTCACTTCCTCCTTGATGCCACTGTTCATTACCAATACTTGCTAATCAAAAGGATGACCCATTAGATTTCCATCTTTTCACTTGTCACCTTGAGATCTCTAGGTTCGTACAAGGCAACGATGCTAGAAATTTGATGTACCAAATATAGAAGTGATGATGTTATATATCAATTATGGAAGCAATATTATCATTGTGACTATGTACTAATGTCATAAAAAGTTCTATGATTAACAGAGGAACAACATAAATACCATAGAAAACACACCACAATGACATAATATTACTTTATTGATTGTACCAAAGTATTACATCCCAACAATACCAACATGTCTTCATTGTTCTCAACAACCCTTACATATAGCACTCAAGTTGGTTAGGAATGCAACGAGTCGTGACTCTTCGGTACATCTTATTTCTTAACAAGTATATTGATTATTTACTAATTACTTATTACTAGCCTACACCCCACTTCCCCCCCCCACCCTCCACCAAAAAAAGAGAGAAAATAATCCATGCATCCGTGCACCTATTTCTTGTACTTGCATCCGCATCTGCCCTCAAATCAGTAACTTAGTCCCTCGAGCCTATATTTCTTGTATTGCAAGCTTTTAACAAAGGAATTCATAGCCTTGACAAAAGAAAGCTTTCCTTTATGCCACCAATTAGTCATAAAATCTTAGATAGAAAGATCCCACAACTACATATCTTGAAACTTAAAAGAGGGGTTCTTAGATGTCTTGAAAGAAATAGATGAGAATTTGATCAGCCAATGGTTTAAACAACACCAATCCTAGATCTCCAGATTGGGGACACCTATCACCCATCCTATAGCAAGAGACAATAAATCTTTCAAGCCTCATTGGAACAACATCTTCATCACTTATTCTCTTGTTCGAAGTGCAGATACCATTATTTGGCTTTACATCAATTAAATTTAAGAGATCAATATTATCTTTGAGGAGATTAGGTGATAGATGAAGCTTGGCTATGCCTCCTTGTTTTTTCATCCAAGCTCGAAATAACATTAAAGCCACCTGCCACAATATGAGGAGAAAGGGTGCTGGAGAATTGACAAATCTAACATGTGACTGAAGCTGTGATTTGCTGAAGAAATTAGCAGGGGCATAAACATTAGTGAGATAGTAAGTTTCACCATAATCCAAATTAGAGGCAATCATGGAAATAGAAAATCAACTCGATATACACCATAGAGAAACAATTTTCCATGGGTTCCAAAATCAAGCCACACCACTAGAACTACCACGTGCCCTGACTCACGAACAAGATCCACAAACTAGATTTTGGGAGCTGTATTTAGTATATACTGGAGTCAATTTGGTTTCTTGAATAAAAACAATATTAGGAGAATGTGTCTCAATCAACTCACAAATAACCTTTTGCCTAGGGATGCTCTTCATAATCCTCACATTCCATGAAAAAGCAATCATTTGAGATTAGGAGAAATGGGAGACAATCGTCTTTGTCGACTAGGATTCCATCAATTTTTCACCAATCAGCTTCACTTTCTCCTAGTCTTTATTTGCGGCCTAGCTTGAAGATTTCTCTGGAATAAATTTCCAAGGCATGAGAAGCCCTAATGATTTTCCTAGAATTCAACAACTCTTTCAGTGGAGGAGAGATTGAATCAGCCAAGGCTCCCTATCCTTCAAAACTAAAGCCCCATTTGGTTCTGAAATATCTAGAGTCTAGGTGGGTAAATCATGTCCGTCTGCCCATCGTGGAGACTAGCCAAAGACAATTTTAGATTATCATTTTCTGCCATCTACCATGACTACTTCCAAGGACCTAGCACTAGAGGGCATCTCGATTGGAACCTCTCCTTCCTAAACCAAGTCATCCAGAACATCAAAGTGATTGAAGGTCTTGTCATTTTCCTATCCTACAAAGATCTCTTCTAACCTCTCCCCTTATTGTGAGGATTAACAGGATTAAAACCCTCCATAATTGCATTCCCATAAGACAAAGGGGCCTTCATTAGATCAGTTATAGGAGAAGAACTAGAAGGAGCATTAGTTGCAACCATTTCTAGATTGGATCGAGGGCATCTTCTTTGCAAATGCCCACACACATGGTAGTTTTGAAATCTAATGAAAGCATTTCATAGTTGAGCTGTTGTATCCATCGAGAGTATCCATGGAAGATTTCCTTAGAATCTGGAAAGGGTTACTTAAATTAATTTTAACATAGATTCAAACGTAAGAAATTGCCTTCCTATGTTAGATTTGTTGTACGGAACCATAAGGTTTTTCCATAAGAAGAGCAATGAAGTGAATAATATCACTCCTCTAGAACTCAAGCAGAAGCCCAGGGAGACAAGTTGAATCCCACATGCTAGGGTTTGGTGTTATGTCTATTTCCTATCCAAGAAAAAACATCCAAGTAGTAATTATTTACAGTTGTCATAATATTTATGTTGGCAATTTGGCTAGGAGAATATGAAAGGATGATATAGGGTTGTCATTTATGGCAACATACATCTGTTATGAAGAAGGCAAGATATCCGATTAAGTTTTGGGAGACTAAACTAAGAAAATTGTCCAAGTATAATCCAAGAAAACAATGAACAATTGTGCATTTTGGTTTAACACGGTTTACTGGAAGCATATGAGGTTATGTGCAGTTGAGGGAAGCAAGGTGTTGATGTATTAAGCACGTGCCTAAAAGCGCTAAAGATTATCTGATATATGGACAAAATAATGGTGAGCTTTACAGGTACTGGTTATACAGGCAGAACAGAGTGAAGGCATTTTGGTTAAGGGATTGTTTTGGTTTACCAAGACAACGACTTAACAAGGTAGGGACAACTTCCTAGATGTTAACCCTTGCTTAGCAAAAAGTAATTTTGAATTATGGGACACTGTGAAGACTTGAAGTTCGATAGGACAAATCAGATGGGTATAAAGGAAAGAATTTCGGATGCGAAGTTATGTGATGACACTGTCATTGTTTTGTAATAATTGTATGATGTGAACTTTGTGTTAGATTAGAGAAAAGACGTAGATGCAAAGTTTTGTAAAGAGAGCCACAAAGGACAAATCAGATATTGAAGATATCAACACTATTAGAAAGGTTTTTGTATATATACGATTTGTATATAGAATATATCATTGTATAAGCATGTTTGAGGGCCCATCTTGCTACTTTTGTATTGTAATACCAACTCCAAATAGGGTTTAGGCTTCTAACTAGGTGTAGTCCTCTAACAAGGATATATACACTATACAGATGTAATAGACTCTTAACAGGGTCAATATCTTTCACAAGATACTTTTGATTAGTGGATCATTTTGTGGGTACCATCCCTATCGAGGTTTTACCTTGGCCAGGGTTTCCCTAGACAAATAATGGTGTTATGAGTTGCACTGAGTTGCTGCTATGTTTACTTTTCAATTTGATTACATAGTCATGTTTAAAGATTGCTAAAGATATCCACAGTTGGGCAAAAGTTTATGAATTACCGATTCGCCCCGTCTCTTAGTATATCCTATTTCTAACAATTGGTATCAGAGCACAATTATTCAAAGAAGGCCTAACAACTTGAGTAAGATCTCTATGGATATGGATCAGTTACTAGAACTTGGAGGAAGCTCTTGAGGAACTTGGTCTAATCACAGAAAAAAGAGACAAGATGAAGATCAAACCTAGAGATGCACAAGATTACATTACGAAGTTGAAAGAAAAGATTGGATCAATCAAATTCAAGAAGAAAGACTTGCATGATCAAATAAAAGATAGTGATGCAATTTCTAAGCTAAAGAAGGAGAATGAGATTCTAAAGCATGAACTTGAGATCACAAATCTTAAGATGAGTTTGATCGAAGATGAAAAGAAAAGTCAATCTGATTTAGGATCTGAGAATTTAGTTCTGAGATCCAAACTTACCAAGGTGACATTTGAACTTGAATCTACAAAGCTACAATTTACATTAGTTGAGAAGCACAATACTATTGTGAAAGGAGAGCTTACACAAACAAAGCAACATCTTGAGAAGTTGTATTCTGGCACTGAAAAACTTGATAAGCAGATCATGGCACAAAGACTTGTTTATGATAATACAAGAATTGGATTTAATGGAAGAGAATTATCTAAGGGATCTGAAGTTACTAAGGAATCAATCTAGTGATCCAACAACTTGAACAAGAAGAAGAAGATCTGAACAAGGAAGTACCTAAACAATCTAAACAACCTAAAGAAGCGAGGAGACAATTCAATGGAAGTTGCTTTGCATGCAATGCAATTGGTCACATGAAGAAGGATTGTACAGGTTAGTCCACTAACCTTTTTTCTGGTTATTATTATAATTGTTATGCTTATGGACATAAAGCTAATGAATGTAGGAAACCTAGATTTAGTAATAATATGTATCAATGTACTAACCCTACAGCTAGTACCTATTGGTACTACTAATGTCATAAGAAATGGAGTTGTGTTATAAATGCAACAACTTTAGACATATTGCTAGAGATTGTAGATTACAAATTAGTCAAATAAGACCTAGATATGGAAACAATGTCATAGGATGTTATAATTGCAACAACTTTGGGCATACAACAAGATTTTGCAGATTCAATGTTTTGGAAATAATATGAGGACAAGTAACATGAGATCACAAAATATGAATTATAGAAGGAATGCAAACAACAATGTCCGAAGGAATGAAAGTAATAATGAGAGACATAAAGAAAATGTGAAAGAGCAAATAGAAAGCTTCAATGAAACATTTGTTAAGGCAAAGACACCTACAAACACACAAGTATGAGTTGAAAAGAAGACAAGTGATACACCTGAAAATAAGTTGAAGTCAGTAGTAGTAGCTGACAAACCCTTATCAATCTGAGCAATCAAATTCATTAGAAGAAACATGGGATATTACACCAGAAATTCATAAGACCCTGAAATAATGAGATAAAGTTTTGTGCTCTTAGGAGGAGCATGGAAATGATGTCTAGAAGCTATTGTCAACAACACATAAAATTCCAAGATCATATGTGAGCTTGAGAAGGGAATTTAATCTACTGGTTACAATATCATCTTTTTGAGTTTGCATACTAGCACAATTAATGCTGACCGGATTTGTAATGAATAAAAGGACTTAAATCAATGTAAGGAACCATCATTTGAGCATTGGGAGCCAATAGAAATTTGCGGAGGAGATTAACGAACGACTTGAAGTTGAATTGGAGAGTTCAAGAAACAATTCAAACGTCCTTACGCTAAAAGCTCTAAATCAGCAATTTGAAGGTATTTATCGGTATTAACTGTGAAGTCATTTGAACTTTGTAAGAATGGATCAATCTTTAGTTCATGATATAATGGAGAAACCTAGATATAAGTTCAAAAGAGGTTCAATTACACAATTAGGAGATGACCCTGCTGGGGCATTCTCTCAAATACCAGACAGAGTAGAGATTGTTGAGGATGTACAATCTTACATACACTGTAAGTTTGAAACCCTAAGTGATAGTGACATTGGAGAGGAATTTGCGAAAGTTTGTAAGCAAGATATGAGTTTTAAGGATGAGTTCAACCACTTAGATCAGCTGAAAATTGGACAGTTTCTATTCTGCCATGAGATTGACAATGAAGATTGGGCTAGAGTCATACTGAGTAGAATACATGACAACAAAGTTTGGTTAGGAGACTGAGTAGTTGACATCACAAGTGACCTAATACATGAGGTAACTGGACTTAGTAACAAGAGCAAAATTCCAATCAATGAAAAGAATGTGAAGAAAATAGTGCAAACAAACTCCAAGACAAAATGGAACGGTAGAGGTATGATGCTAAGTCTAATTGAACAAGATGATGTGAGATTTGTGAGTAAAATCTCAGCATATAAAATGAGTTCTAGTTCAGGAGAGGATAAAGTCTCTGCAGGCTTCATCAATGCTGCATATAAGATGTGTGTTGACAAAGTTGAGGCTAAGTGAGATTTTGATGCAACAATTGTTTGACAATTTGGAGAGAATTAAGTAGAACAAATATGCAACTTTAAGATTTGGATCCCTAATCACTTACCTATTCTTCCATATCATGAAAAGATTCCAAAACATGCCAGAATTTGAATGGAAATCAGACTAATGTTCAATGGAATTAGTAAGCTTTTTCTATAGGAAGACAAATGAAGATTATGTGATCACAACAATAAACATTTTTATAAGATCATTCCAAACTGAAATGAAGATCAGAGTAAGGATCCCAAAGTCAATTGTGAACAGATTTAAGAAGCAGATTTGTTATATGGTTGACTGATAAGACTTGCATGGAGGCAGTTGTACCCAGAGTTACGTTTGTTGATCCTTTGGGATATGAAGTGACGGAGACATAGATTATTGAGTATGCAACTGAATTGTTAAAAGACGAAGTTGATGATGAAAGTGAGTAGTGGGAAACAACAGAAGAAAGAATGGCAGAAGCACAGGAATTACTGTCATCCAAGGCAGAAAAGAAATCTGTTGAGAGGGTGGTAAAGAAGATGCTCAAAGAGATAGGAATGACTCATGAGGAATATGTAGAAGCAAAACAAACTGCAGCAGAACAAAGTAACATATTGTTAGTGCAACCTTTATCAGTTACACCAAGCAATCCACCATCAGCAACACCTACTCAAGCAACACCTATTAGTGTTATCCCTACAACATATGAAGAACAAAAAGAGCGGGATGTAACAGTAATAAGTGAGATACATACACCAGTTGTGTCAAGGAAAACTACAAGAACAACTTCATCAGTAACATTTGCACCTGTTAAGCAAGAAAAAGTGGAAGAGAAAAAAGAAGAGGTAACCCCTAAAAGATCAAAAAAGATTAAGGCAATGGCCACTGGTCCAGGACCAAGCAAGAAACCAAAAGTATTAATGACCTATGAAGGAAAGAAGACTACAATAGAGAAGGAATGTACACCAAGAAAGATGAGAGGCCAGATTCTACCACCACCACAGACACAACCACAACCACAATCACAAGAGGCAAAAAGAAGTGAGAAAAAGAGAGTTGGAACCCTGAAATTGGCCGAACGAATCAAATGATAATTAAGGATGGTAATCTAACTCAGCTAAACAAGTATTATGATCTTTATGACCCCTTGCAAAAGAGGCAACTAGAGAATGTAGTGATAATGCACATGATAGATTTCAAGAAATTGTTTGTACATATTCATGGGAATATTCCAGAAGACTTATACAACAAATCGATTGAAAAGAAGCCAATAGTCAAGGATGAAGACAAGAAGATAAGAGAAGATGCAAGTATCAGAGTGAAGAAGAAATGAAAGCTATATCGGAAAATACTAAGCCACTATTGAGGAACAAGAAATGGTCTATATTAATTATGGGAGGAAAATATGAATCAGTCATTAAGGAGACAAAAGATGCAGTAGCAGAAGTGATGACAAAATCTACCCCAACAACAACAACAATAGAGGAGGAACATGGTGATACAATCATGGACACATGAGATGCACCAAGTGAAGAAGATGACACCATGGTCATAGGGGGAGCTACTATCGCTATTGATACTAGTGAAGACCCCTTGGCAAATGTTCAAATTGACCCCTCTACAGAACAAAAGAAAGAAGAAGTTGGCAATTTGGAAATAGTCTACATTGAAGACTATCAACTTAGATGATGAAGAGGAAAACAAAAGAAAACATGACTCTAATGTTATGCGCGGTCAAATAGCACCCATAGAATTATCTTTGATACCTATACTAGTGAGCGTAGAGTTTGACTATTCAGTGAATTGGTCAAACATAGTAGATAAGGTGTCATCCAACACTGTTACCTTGAAGAAGACAGAAAAAGAAGAGGAAAAGAAAGAGAGAGAAAAGGGAAGACCGAGTGCCAAAACAGAAAGATTAGATTGGATGTTGAGCCATCACAACTGCCACACCAACAAGGACCTATAATTTCAGTTAAGGAGAGACAAGTAGCAGTTGTTCAAACACTTGCTAAGGCAGTAGAGGCAACACAAGCTAGTACTTCAAGATCCCCTCTTGAAGCACTAATTATTGGATTGCCACATGATGTTACCAAGATGTTTGATTGTAACATGGACATACAAAAATATCTGCAACTAACAACTTTTTCACTAAATAAGATTGCTGAAGAATCAAGTAAGATGAGCAAGAGTGCCTTGGACACATTTGATAAAATGACAAAGAAGATGTAGGACATTGCCCAAATATAGATTGATGAACCTGATGTTGGTTCCCAAAACTGCAGATTGGAAATCCAAGAACTTGCACTTCTTCGATAGGATTCCGCAATCAGTTCTGGCCAACGAACGTGAATGCTTCTTGATTCTCCTACACTTCAGGCTCCGCTACACCTAGGCGGGTAGACCTTCTTCTTGAACTTGATTACTTGGTTTAGAGCTTTTCTAAAGCGAATTTAAGCTTTGGGAGTTCTCCGACTGACAAAATCTTCAAACTTGACCAAAATGAAACTGAATGCTGAGTGATGGTTGGATGTTTTGTATAATGTTTGTTAGTAAGGAATTTGATGCTTGTAGGAAGTTATAGATTTTTTGACTTCAATAATAGAAAGATCAGTGCCTCCAGTGAAGATTTTCACATACAACTTTATAATGTTCTATGCACTTATACTGTCAACAATCAAATAATCAAGATGCGATAGATCAAATATATATGCAATCTTAAATTAGTCCAGATTGAACTTTAACTCTTTTGGTGGGGAGACAATTTGGACACAGATACGGAAACAATTATATATTTCACAATATCAGTGATGATCAAATTTAAAATGCTAAATGACCATGTCCACTTATCCGACATTAAAATTGTATACAGAATTCCAATTTTTTTTTTACAAAGGACGATTCATCTGCAGTTTAAATCTCCACGCCTTGAATAATAAACAAAGAACATTTTATTTTATTAAAATAAAATAAACAAAGAACATTTTGTTTATTAAAATAAAATAATTGAAATTATATTACAAAGTCATATTATAACCCTTATTCCTCCGTACAAGTAGATGTAAAATGCTTTTGGTTGAATGTGAATGTTCTTCGAATCTTCAATCTTGGAATATGTTTCTCACTCCTATTTATATTTTAAAAACTAAAGAAATGTGACTTTCCAAAATTAATAACTTATGTATCTTCAGAGATAAGTCGCACTGTTTAGTTTCATCTGTTGCCTTTGTATTAGACTTTACATAATGTTTAGACTAATTTCTTCAAACTTTAAAACATTAACTCCAAATATTTTAGTGTAATTGGTTTTAGTTTTTTATCACCTTGATAGAATTGGTTTTTATTCAACTCCATCCTTTCGCTGTGTGGCAAATCTTGGTCACTTCATTCTACGGGTAACGCCCAATCGCTTCTTATTAAGGATACGTGATTCCTTCTGAAAAGTGGGTGCCATATTTCCTTGGATAGTTTATTGCAATCATAAAAAATATATGCACATCTATTTATTACCACTTCACCGTTGCCGTGAATTGATATCCATTCGATCACGTTTTGCATAGGACTTTAGTTGCTCATTCTGTGCATAGCATCTCAATTGATGATTGATGGACAGAAATAACACTCCAAAATGCCTGAACGGCATGCTTCCTCTGTTTAGGTGCATAAGGTAATTATCGATACCACCTTTGACGTCCTTCAAGACTCTTCAAATCTTCACGATGGTTCCTGGGTTCATTCTTGCCATGTAAATTCATTGTTTTGTGACTCGCGTTTCAAGGTTCTTACACATGTATTTAAATTTGTTAAGAAATCAATTTGAACTTCAAACACTGGATATTGGCCTCCTCATTTTTTTTGTAGGTTCACTGTCATCAGTTGCTATCAAACATGCCTGTGTTGAACTCCTTACTATTCACTAATATTGCAGTTTCATCCTCCAGAATTGAATTAGATCTCTTTGTTGAAATCCTCATGTCTTCAGTAACATCCCTTCTTCAAATTTTGGAAGAAGGATTCCAAAGATCTCTGTTTGAATGGCCACTATAATACTTTGAAGGTTTATCTTCAAACATTATTCTTTAAGTGGTTGCAAGTAACTTCCGGTATCTTTTCAGTGTGCAAGAGCTCATCATTATATGTGGTTGCTGACTCCAGTTTTGACCATTCCATATATCCCAGTATTCAAAGTTATCATCAGGCTGTCATAACATTCGCAAATACCAAGGAACAAGTAATTCAGTGACACTTCTGTGGATTATTTGTTTACTCTTGTATGTCATTTGTGACAATAATTTTAGAACTTTGGCTGGGAGTGAAGTGCTACAGCTGGGACTTGATTTTAAGAAGTAAATGTCATAATGGACAGTTTATACTTAAATAGATTTATTGGTAGCAAGCTCTTTTTACTGAATGTGTAGGTCTAAGCTTGACACACATTAAAATGAAAATTGAGTCACTGCTGCTATTTTATTCTGGAAACTCACACATACACACATATGTATAAATCTGCAAGGATATTTATATTGTGGGCTCTGCTTAAATTCTGTGAAACCTCATTAATGGACAAGGTAAAAGGTATGCTTAACTCATCATCTAGATCGAATCACTTACTAGCCAAATGATCTTCCAGGTTTTAGTTTTGTCAGCATGTTAATGATAAAAGGATGAAATATGATATAAAGATGGGTAAAAAAGAGATATAGATGGAGTCCTTAATTCTGCAAATTTGGGCTCCATCACCTGATACAGAGAAAAGAACTGAAAAGACAATGACAAAATTTGATAAGTAATTCTCTACATTGGTAGAAGTTGCAGCAGCAAAAGCTTAGGCTACATATGATACTACCCTATTTAGCACTGTTTGCAACAATATCACAAGTGACTTGTCAATACTTGATACTTGCATCAAGGTATTGAGAAAATGTCTACAAGAAGGAAAATAACTGTACAGGAAACACACTTTATCATTTGAGTATACAATAGACATTAAGAGATCAGGCAGAAGGAAGCAGAATTGAAGAGTATTGTGCGTAAATTGCAAAATCTATTAGCGCATATAACAGATTTGGAGGCAAAGATCAGCAACATTCATGATGAGCTGAGATTACTAGAGTTGAGGAAGGAAAGAACCATAGAGAAATTTTCATTGTTAAGGGAACACCTTACCTTGAAAATTGATCATGTGTAGAGACAACTTAAGGAATGTAATGAGACAAAGGATTCCTTCACCAGATTTGTCTATTCTGATCTCAATTGGCATCCTATGGCCTATGTGCACTAATCAGCATATCGAAAGCAGTCAAAGGATACATGGGACAAAGAATTCAACAACTTGAAGAGGAACTTTGGAGAGTGCATGACACTCATTAGTAGACAAGCTTGATAGAGAAATAAAGGCAACAAAGTTTGGTATGTGTATATAGTTTTGTCTCACCTTTGTCATTGATGTCAAAGGGGGAGAGTAGCATAAGGAAAATTGTAGTCGCTGAGTTTAAGGAGTTATAAGTATAGTGGAAGGGGGAGTTAAGCATGAATATAAGTTGTAAAGATGGTAAATATATGAAATGGTCCACATTTTGTAAATTTTGTTAGGCCATGGGAAGAACTTCGCAAGTTTTGCAATTTTGAAGATTTTGGGACTTAGCCAATTTTCCCATATGTTGCCATGAATGCCAAAGGGGGAGGTTGTTGGCAATTTGGCTAGGAGAATATGAAACGATGATATAGGTTTATCATTTATGGCAACATACACCTGTTATGAAGAAGGCAAAATATCTGATTAAGTTTTGGGTGATTGAATTTAGAAAATTGTCTAGGTATAATCTAGGAAAATAGTGAATAGTTATTAATTTTGGTTTAGTGCAGTTTATTAGAAGCTAATGAGGTTATGCGCAGTTGAGGGAAGCAAGGTCAAAATACATTAAGCACGTGCCAAAAAGTGCTAAAGATTATTCGATGTACAAACAAAGTTGTGACGAGTTTTATAGGTACAGGTTATATAGGCAGAACAAAGTAAAGGCATTTTGGTTAAGGGATTGTTACCAAAACAATGACTTAACAAGTTAGGGACAACATCCTAGATGTTAACCCTCACTTAACAAAAAGTAAATTTGAATTTTGGGACACGTATGAAGACATGAAGGCTGATAGGACAAATCAAATGGGTATAAATGAACGAATTTTAGATGCAAAGTTATGTGATGACTGTAATTGTTTTGTGATAATTCTGTGGTGTGAATTTTGTGTTAGAGCAGAGAAAAGATAGTAGATGTGAGGTTTTGTTAAGAGAGTCACAAAGGACAAATCAGATATTGAAGATATCAACATTGTTAGAAAGGTTTTTGTATCTATACGTTTTGTATACAAAATATATCATTGTATATGCATGTTTGAGTAGTGGGTTCATCTTGCTACTTTTGTATTGTAATACCAACTCCTAACAAGGTTGAGGCTTCTAACTAGGCCTAGTCCTCTAACAAGGACAAATATACTATACAGATGTAATAGACTCCTAACAGGGTCAATATATTTCACAAGATACTTTTGATTAGTGGATCATTTTGTGGGTACCATCCCCATTGGGGTTTTCCCTTGGCAAAGGTTTTCCTAGTTAACAAATAATGGTGTTATGAGGTGTATTGTGTTGCTGCTATGTTTACTTTTAAGTTTGATTACATATGCATGCTTAAAGATTGTTAAAGATATCCATAGTTGGGCAAAAGTCTGTGAAATACTAATTCACCCCTCCTCTCAGTATTTCCTATTTCTAACATGTAATGTCCCCATTTTTGTCGGCATCGGAGTTTGAGAGATTAGCCTATTATTGTGATCCTCATAGGCTAATTATTGTGGATATAGGGTCTTTTGTGGTAGTAGCTTGGCTTGGGAGGGTCTTATCTTCTCCAAAGTTCAGTAAGCTATAGGTTGGTCTTCGTTTGACTCAAATTGGACTTCGTTTGGGCTTAGTTTTGTGTACTTACTATTTGTGGTAAGTTGGTGTTGATTGAGATGGACCCTTTCTATTTTTGGAAAGTGCATTTGGTCACATGGAGAAATAATAGGGGTATGACTCCTATTTCAGACGACATATTTTAAATGATGAGTACGTAAGGAGTTATTATATTTTTAGTGGCCAAATTATTATTAAATAATTAAATGGCTTATTATAAAGTTATAAATTTAACTTAAGTTGAAGGTTGAGTTATCATTAGAAAGAGCCATTTATTAATTAGTTAAGCCAAGGCAAGTGAGAGAATCTAATGGAAGCTTCTAATTAATGTTGTGTGGTGAAGCTTCTTCAGTGAAGTTACATTTTGACAAAAAAGGGGAATCTGAAGGTTATAAATACAAGCCCGTTTGTTGAGAAAAACGTGCTTGAATATTTATTTTCTTTTATTGTCTTTGTGGCCTTTCTAAGGTTCTAATTTTCAAATCTCTTGCTGAGGTATAAGGGTTTGATCTGAGGTTTTTGCTCTATTGCTGAAGTATAGTGGAGATTGGTTTCTTGTGAATTATGAGATTTTCATGGTGGCTTTTTGTACTATATTTCCTGTGGCTGAGGAGCTATTGTTGGTTGGAATATTTCAATTTCTTCTCTTATTGTCTTGACTGTGGCTAAGAGGGCAATTTTATCTTGGAGAGTTTGGTAATTTCTGATTTGGATTTCTCAAGGCTGGACGTTTGTGGTTTTGCTGGTGATAAAATCTTAATAGATTGCAAGCTGGAATTGTTCTGAAGCATAGTAAGTTAATGAATAAATACAAAATTTGTTGTGAGCCATTTGTTGTTTCAGATTTAAATGTGCAAATTCACATGGCAGATTTATATACCAGTGCTTGATATTTATTTGAGCAATTTATAAGGCTAAGGTTAGTTGAATTTGTAAGCAATTGTTTTATATTCCGATACTGTGTTTTGGAATTTTAAATACCATATATTCAATGATAATTGGGTTGTCCGCCAAGTGTTTGTTGAAATGTCAAATGTCTAAATAAGTGGTATTGCGAGAAATATAACCGAACAGGGTTATTACATGTTTACCATACAGGTAAAATAAATGAATGCATACGGACAATGAACAGCAGGATTCCTTAGATTATTATTCGCATATGCTAGAACATTACATTATGCTAGATAATATGAATAGAAGATAAAAGATCAATTACAATGATCCCAGACGGGATATAAATACTATCCACCGAACCTTCCCGAAGGAGTCCGTCGGCCACAAACATTATGTCCACTACAAACTATTTACTCGTCGGCTACAGAATACAGAAACACCGACGACAATCACCCCGTCAGCTACAGAAACACCGATGACAATCACTCCGTCGGCTGACACAGTTTCTACCGATGACATCATCCCCTCCAAAAGAAAAAGTCGTCTCTGGACGACAATTACAAAATATCTGAGATGAATTATCAACCAAAATACATTAACAGAGTGACTACAACAAAAAATCTGCTTGTCACATCACTTTCACATTCATCCCGTTACATCTGTAGCCTCTACTAACACAATACTGGCTCCTCAAGCTGACCTTGATAGCCACCCGTGCTGCTTTCTCTGCTTCCAACACTGGGTCCACTGAGCTAAGTGTTGCTATACTGCCTTCTGGATGACCCACTCCTGCCGAGCTCTCTATGCATCCACCAAGACAGCCTCTCGGCCAACACCTACTCCCAGTGCCTTTGGTACACAGACAGTCCATGCCTGCAGCAACTTCAACTCTTCTCAACTAGTTAGACTCCCACGACTAATATCCGCAACGACTGGGGGTCCCGGCGGGGTCGAGGGGCAGCGCCCTCATGGAGTCTTGGGGCAGCGCCCCAGGTGCGCTCCGTGTCGCATTACAGGGCGGGGTCGAGGGGCAGCGCCCCTCGCCGCCAAGACCAAATTAGGCACTTCGCAACCCACACAGAAATGCATAGAACACACCATTTCTATCATTTCCTGCCGATTCTACACTCTTTCTGGCAACTACTGATATTTCCCCTTTTCTATGGCATCATCTGGTACTCATTCTGAACAATTTGAATTTGTCGTCGTGTTTTTTTTTTTTTTTGCTCTACCACTTCCTCTTTCCTACTCCTCAGCTGGGTTAGGGTAGATGTCCCTTGACACAGAGAATGAAGAGTGAGCTAATTAACAATCCGTGGGAGAGAGAAAAATACTCCGCACATCTGTGAGAGAGAAAAGGGTAGTCGCGAGAGAGCTTCAGACCGTGGAAAACTAAAAGAATATATCGCCAATGGAAGGAAAATTCAGACGATGAGGAACAACCAGAGATCAATACCGATGCAATGACATACCCCCGAAAATTCCTCTAATCTTGCCGTCTTGCCACCGTCGCATGGAGGCAGGTTCGAATCTGGCAGCAAAACTTACAATCTTCTGATCGATTAAAGAGTCTAACCCTTCTGAATTGCTTCCAATTAATAGCAGTTCATTGTATCAATATCCACAACAGAGGTGTGACAAATTTCAATAACTATGCAAGCCGTGACCTCAACCCTAATGCCTAGTCTCAGCCAGTCTTTGCAACCTTCCCTCAACTGTATCTCTTTCACATTACGAAAGAGGACTATTGGCATGAGAACAGAACATCCGCGGACAGAAAGAAAAGGTCTCAGTGTAGACTCACCCGAGGAGGCAAGAGTTAGCAGTGGTGCGCAAGGAAAGTTCCGCAGGAGGAAGTAAAAGAGTGTGGAAGTAAAATAGTCCACGGGAAGAAATAGTGGTCCGCGGAAAGTCAATTGCCCCGCGGAAGAGTGAATTGGTTTGCGGAAAGACACAAAGACTCTCCTGCGGTCAACTGCCCGTGGGGAATGTGTCCGCAGGACACAGCCCGCGGAATAGTCTACCCACGGGTAGAGTCCGCGGGCCTCAGTTTGCGGACTTTCAATCTTTTTTGACTTTTTTAAAATTTTTTTCTTTTTCTTCTTTTTTTTTTTCAAAAAAAAATAGAGCACCTCAATTTTGCCTCTGGCTGTTGCCATTCGGCAACGACAAGTGAGTCAGCTGGCCCTTCTGCAATGGCGACGAAGACTTCCTGGCACAGTATATTTTCAAATTGGATCTGTTCACTGCTTGAGGTACCTCTTGCCCTGTCCAACGTCCCCAACTTTATTACTCGATTGTCGCCGACCTCTTGGATCTGATATTGTCCAACCCATCTTGCCTTAAACCTTTCCTATTTGATTTCATTCCGACCATCGTACTTGAGTACCAACTGCCCCGGCTGAAACCTGTTGAGTTTGTCATGCCACGCCTTATTCCTGTTCTGTGTCACCTCCGTCGCCCACTCTGCCTGCGGTTGTTGCGCATCTAGATTATTTCCTTGCCGTCGGCACCCTTCAACTAATTTTATGCTGCGGTGTAACCTTTTCTTTCCGCGCGGTCCGTTCACCTTGTATTGGACAATGGGATCTTGCTTTTTTCTTGGTTTGGACTGTATGTTCTTTCCCTCAGCTTCAGCCATAACCGCCTTTCTTTCTTTCGTTTCTCTGTATTCCTTCAGACATTCATTTGTCTCTGTTTTTTCACCTTCATCGACCCTTAACATATTACAACCCGGGAACAATTCGTAGTCTTCTATCTGCCAATGGAAAAGGCCATTCACGGAGTCCAGGTCGTCGTCATTCGATCCTCCGTCAAGTCTGAATACTCCTTCATCTGGTTCCATTCTCCTCTTTCCTTCGTCATCACTCTCGCCTTCACTTTCAGAATCTGACGATGCTGCCTCCTCGCCAACTATTTGTGTGTGCAGGTCAATTGTGAATCTTTTGCCTCTACCCTCCATTGATAGAGTATTTCGTTTCCAATCATGTTTTACTTTTGCTTGCACCAACCAATCCCGTCCCAGAATAGCATCATATCCTTTTCTTTTCAATGGAAAAACCACAAAATCCAATAAAAATGGTTGCGTTCCAATAGTTACTGGTTGCGCCTTCAAGATTCCCAACGGTTTGATTCTGTGTTGGTCTGTCGTGAGCAACTGGAATGCAGGTGGCCATAAGGTCGGTTTTCCCAACTTCTTTCAGGTATCTTCCGGTAACACATTCACGCCGGACCCTCCGTTGACAATTGTGTTTGTTAGAACCTTTCCCAAAACTCTCATCTTGACGACCGTCGGATGCCTTCCCGTCATGAGAGCCAAAAGCATTGGGTCTGTTGCTGCCATTGCACTACTATCCCTTCCTGTGTCCTCCGTTGCTTTCGAAAATGGTGCATGATTTAGGATGGCCATCCGTAACTGGGGCATTGTGAGGAGGTCACTTATCTTGACCGGTACCTCCGTTTGTAAGATCTGTCGTACAATGTTTTGTTTTGCAAAGTTCCTTGCCAAGGTGCTGGTGATGTCCTTCAACTGAGATGTCCCCGCCGATGATGCCTTTACAATTTCCGCCTGTGCTTCCCCCAATTTTCTCTTTTCCTCGGCTTGCCTCCGTGTAATTGCCAGAACCTACTCTACATCCGTGCCGACAGTGATCAAGTTTACTCCAGACTTTGGACACTTGGAATCTTCGTGATCGCCGGGTCCGCACCATCTGCACAGTAGTTTTGGTTTGTTTGCTGCTGTACAATCCCGCGCAAAATGACCCCATAAATTACATGCTTGGCATTGAATGATCGACCTTCCGTTTGCATCATACTGGGTTCGACCTCGGCTCCCATTATTATTGTTATTGTTTGCATTGTTATTTTGCCCTCTGCTATTATTCCTGTATCCTCCAGATGTGGCACCTGTGCTATTTGTATTTTCGCTACTGCTCGATGGGGAAGCCTCTTGTGTAAGAAACACCTGCGGAGATCCTCTTGTCTTCATGTTAAAGGGGCACTCTTTTGTCGAATGGCCCATGATCTGACAAATGTCACAAAATTGGTTCTTTGGACACGATCCTTTAGTATGACCGTTGGTCTTACACTCCGTGCACCATAGCTCACTACCTTTTGGCTCCATCTGCATGTTTTTAAACTCCATCATGCGGATCATATCCTTTTGTAGGGCACGAACTTTCTTACTGCTGCCTTCATCGTCGCTGCCATCGTCTCCGGCAGGCTCGTTGTCGTCAGAATCAGATGAGCTAGTTTTCTTCTTCTTTGTCTTTTGTTCACTTTCGAGGTCCAGTGCTCTATTATAAGCGTTTGCATATGACGACGGTGGCACAATTTTCATTTTCCTCCGCAACTTCGAGCGGAGGCCTTCCACGAACCATCTTTTCTGAACTCCGTCTGCCAGCTTGCTTTCCATTTTGTTTATTAAGTCTTTTAATCTCCTGGCGTAGATGCGGACAGTCTCATTCTTCCTTTGCTTGGTATTGAAAATCTTTGCTATGATTTCATTATCATCCCGCAACAGTTTGAATTCCGCTAGGAACTCCTTTTTAATGTTATCCCAGCTATTTAGCTTTTGTGGATCCATATTTGAAAACCAATCAATCGCTATTCCTCGTAAGGTTGCTGGAAATTGCCTCACCCATTCGTTGGCATCTGTGATTCCATTTGCCCTCCAGATCGTCTCACATGTCTTACAATGTCGGATGGGGTCGGCTGTACCATCGCCCTCAAACTTTGGCAGCTTTTCTTTGGGTCCCGCCATCACAACTGAATTTGGTAGAGAGGCGTTACTGGATCCTGCAACACTGGCGCTGTTTACTCCAACACCGGAGGTCTGCACTCCCACACCGGAGGTCTGCACTCCCACACTGGCGGTTTGCACTCCCACATCGGTAGTTTGAACTCCCACACCGGCGGTCTGCACTCCCACATCGGCAGTCTGAACTCCCACATCGGCGGTCTACTCCGCTACTTCGGGGATCTGCTCTTTGACACTGTCGATCTCGACAGTTGCAAACCTTGGTGAAGAAGAGGGATCTTCTGAAGTTGTTTCCCGCGAAAGTCTATCTCGGATGAAGAGGTCACTCCACGCTCGTGCTCCTTCGGCACTGCAAGCCGTGCGAGTTGATGCTCTTCCGTCTGAATTTTCTTCCCTCAGCGAACACAAATTCAAGAACTCCTCCCGTGCTTCTTCCACCAACTCCACCTATTGTCGAGTCTCCTCCAACAATTCCTCCGCGCTCTTGTTTCCATCGGCAATCTTCTGGAATCTTTGTTGGCGCTCTGCCTGCTGTGCCAGAATTAATTGACCTTGAGCTGTGCGAATTTCATCCTTCTCTTTCAACTTGTTCTTGTTTTTATTTAGTTGATTTGGCATCAGATTTCATTCCAGCCTTTGTTCCAGGTCCATCGGGCAACGGCGCCAAATGTTTACCATATAGGTAAATTAAATGAATGCATACGGACAATGAACAACATAATTCCTTAGATTATTATTCGAATATGCCAAAACATTACATTATGCTAGATAATATGAATAGAAGATAGAAGATCAATTACAATGATCCCAGACAGGATATAAATACTATCCGCTGAACCTTCCCAAAGGAGTCTGTCGGCCACAAACATTATGTCCGCTACAAACTATTTACTCGTCGGCTACAGAATACAGAAACACCGATGACAATCACCTTGTCGGCTACAGAAACACCGATGACAATCACTCCGTTGGCTGACACAGTTTCTACCGACGACATTACATAACACTTCATACCCTAGGGGCTGTGAACCGAAGATTCAATAATTGACATAGAAAGTTGAAGTTAATGAAATCACAAATTGCAAGGGAACAAAAGGTTTCTGCTTTGGTCTCTCAAAAATATGAAGGTGCCGACTCGGGTATGGAGGTTGGGGACATTGTGTTCTATTAGATCTCTCTAGAAGGATTCTAGTTTTATGTTGTGGCTTTGGTCATACCCAGCTATGGGGAACTCACTTTTGACCAATGTTATACACAACATTGTCAGACGGCTCAAGGAATTTTGTTCCTAAATTCACTAGTGAAGACTCACAAGATCTAGATGATCATAATTCAAGCATTCCGTGTTGCCTATGAGATCCTTAAGAGTTCAAGATGAAGACATGTTTATGTGCTTGTTTGTTGAAAGCCTCATTGGGTGTGCTGCTGAGTGGTTTCATAATTTGGAAGATAGATGTATCACAACATGGTACAGTTTAGACTCTAGAGGTGAAGTTTATTGAAAGATTCCACCCTTTAGTTGATAAATAGGCAATTATTATTTCAATTTTTCCAAATACAAAAGGAAGATGTATCTATTAGGGGTTTTGTGGAAAGATTTAATCGAACTTTGAAAACGGTTCTTCAAAATGATTAGGCAAGTGAAAATTATTAGTCATGCATATTCATTGTTGCGCTGCACCAAGAGGTTAGATGTTTACTTAAAGAGAAATAAGGTACAAAACTTGAAGGCTGCACAAAAGATAGTTGTTGAAATTGGAGATGATTTGATCTTATCTGGCTCTTTGAAAGATCAAAATTGTGTAAATGTGTCCCAAAAGTTGCAAAATCTGAATTATGTTTACAAAATTCAAAAACTTTATCCAGGAAGGAAGTCTCTTATACAAAGGGTCCTTGATACAAAAAGAGCAAAAAAGCCAGTTTCTCCTATATCCTATTGTCAAAATTGTACAGTTTTTAATGTAGGTATATCAGCATCTTCTATGCTTAAAACTTCCACCACTAACACTGCAGGGATTTAGCAATTTCATGTTGAAGGTAGTGAAGATGGCTTAGAGAATTTTATTGAAAATCATTCATTTGAAGGTACAGAAAATCTTTTCTCTTGCAAGCTGCAGCCACCATTGAACAACCTTCTGCTAGCATAGATAATAAAGGTACAAATGAAGGTGAAAAACTGCTGCCACACTCTTCATTTTTAGATTTAGAATCTTTCACATTTGGAATTTTTGATGCAATCTCAGTAGATGATTTTACACAAGCAATTGTGAAAGGTCAGTCTAGAGAAGGAATATACAATCAAGGACAGTTAGAATTTAGAAGTCATCATTCACGCTGATATGCAATCATACTATGAATCATATCAATTTACTCAAGGACATAATATCAATGAATGCTGCAACATGAATGTTTGGGAAATCATGAAGTTGCTGGAAAGCTATTTGAAGGCATTGGACTGTCTACTGCTGATATTCTGCTACACATGCAGCTAAAATTGCAGATTTTTGAATTCAGTAATGAAAGCTACTAAGATAAGGTATGCCAAGAAAAGGTAAGTGACTGTCCAAGTCTGAAATCTATTCAAATTGAAGGTGATATCATGACAATTCTATCTCTTCCTTTTATCTCGTATCACCAGCTATCACATGAGATATGTACTAAAGAAGACGTTAAAATATCAGATGAGATGATGGCTGAAGCAAAAGAACCAAATGGCATATGCATTGTCAAAGGAAGTTCAGCTGATATAAAATCAGATTAAAGAATCTGCACGGTTCATCTTCAGGACAGCTGTTGTTTTTAGAATCTTTATGAAGGGTTCCCAATATGGGGTTTAATTTATTTTCTACACAATCAAGCACGAGTTACTAACATGTTTGATGCAAATTTGAGTCAGCACATACATCACAATGCCGAAACATTCTAGTTGGCCTTCCGACATGTACAATGTAGATAAGCTTTTTTGACTGGATGCCTGGTTAGGAAATTCTTACAAAATGTTGTTTGTGGATTACTTCTCATAGTGGTCGCAAGTTGGCAGTTGAGAATGATGCTTTTTGTTTGCTAATCACCATTTCACACCGTCAGATATTTCTCTCAGCCTGTCAATGGCTTTGCATGAACATGATTGAGCATCCCTTGAGGTACGGTCTAATGACAATGTATGATTTAGGTGGTTTTGGTACGTTGGTAGTCTAGTTCCCTGTTTAAGCTTGCTTGTTTTTTCAGTGTGTGCTCAGTCTCCCCTCCACCCATTTGTAAGCAGTGCTATATCGTCCAACTATTCTTTTGACTTTGTTGCCCAACAAACACAGAGCATTGATCATTGCTTGAGATTCCAGGTACCTCGTTTTGTCTTTTACAATCCTTTTCCCTAGTCAAAGCCAGCTATTGTTTGCAATTTTGAACTTGGAAAATTTTGAACTTCAAGACTTAAATATCATTTTATGCTACTTCTATGTACTTGGGAAAGCAAATTGGCCCATTAAATTACTTTCGATTTTTTAGACGATTTGAATGTTTTCCAAGTTGAGATACACAAAATTGATTTGTTGGAAAGGCTGAAATGTGTAAGAAAAGCAAATGATGAGCTACACTTTTACAATATAAAGGATATTACGAGTCTTGTTTATTTGATAAAATGAATAAACCTACACTTTAGGGATTACTAAAACAAACACATACAACAGATTAGAGAAATAACACCAAATTGCAAGATCGGAAAATTGGATTTTTATTATCTTCACAAAATGGAATTACAGTATTCAAAAATATGAAATGCAAAGCCACACAGACATTTTCATTACAACATTCTGCAACCCAGAACCACCATATACATTCCCAGAACTGTCCTAGAGCACCCTACGAGCCTTCTTTATATAGGCAAGTTTTAACCGCCCAAGAAGGTTCTAGAAATTTTAACCCTAATTTTCAGGATGACTTTATATTTTAACCCTAAGGTTCTAGAAATTTTAACCCTAAGATATTATTATTTATATTTTTATTACATTAGAGTAGGCCCAACAACTTTTGAAACTCAAAAGAAATTTTGAAGAAATTTTATTTTCACTCATTTCAGGTGGCGCAACTTCTGAAAACCATAACTCATCGCCTGTTGCTCCAATTGGCTATTATGATCCCATTTTGGAAATGGCATGAACTACTCCTCAACCCTTGATTGGTGTTAGCTCGAGTTAGCCAAGGTTTGACCCCTTTTTTGAGCCTCTAAAGCCTTCAAAACTAAGCTTAGAGTTTGTGTACGATGCTGTCAATATTGAAAATATTCAATATCTTCAAAAATAGTCTTGATGTTGCAATGAATTTGTTTTAGTAGGCTGATATATCCAAAGTGAATCTCCAGGGAAGGAATTGAAACATTTTAAGCTCTAACGACCAACTTACTAAAATAGTAAAGCTTCAGGAAATAACAACTCTGCACTGAGATAGCCCTTATCAAAAAGATAAACTAGAAACGGTTTTAGGTGATGCAAGATTGTCCTTACATCCAAGATGCTCCTGCATTAGATTGTATGATCCAGTGATTGACCTTTTAATTACTATGGTAATTGTGTCACATACAAAGGATTTGCATTACATTGCCCAAGTTATTGCGGCTATATCGGGCTTTTACAGCTTGTGTAAAATCATTTTCTAGATCATTGCAAAGTTCATAAACTCCACGCATTGGGGGTTTTCAGGAGTTGTGCAACTGCCAAAAACAAGTTCCCAAGGTGACATTGGAGCTTGACTTATTCTCTACAACAGAAAAAGCCAAATAACATAAAGCCCAAGTATTAGAACTTCAAGTCAGTTCGGGGACTGATGTTCAAATCCATCAAACCAGTTATCTTTTAAGAAGGTGGCGTAGTTTGTTGGTTTTAGAACTCGTTTGAAGGATGACAATCCCTCTAGAATTTGGAAAAGTAAAAAACAGAGTCATCAACATTTTCACTTTAATCTGGAACAGAGTCTGGGGCCTGAAGGGACATATGGAACTACAAAAATGAAGTTCCCAATCTGACATCGGGCCTGATACATTATTTTGAATCATTCCCAATGGTTTGAAAAATAGTGTCAGGTACTGTAACATATGCAGATTTCTGGCAGCCTTCATGGGACTCTTTTGGACAGCTAATTGAACCTTTGGCAAGTTTGAGCTCATGGGCGGTTACATAGAGGGATCACAAGGAGTACATGTTATTATTTCTCCTATACTGACTATGAAGAAGGCTCAGACTAATATCAAAGGCTTCAGGCTGGCCTTTCGAAGGCATATAAGGGCATGCACATGCCTATGAATGTTCTACTCATGTCTATATGGGTAATGTCGATCCTTGTGGTGCCATGTGTATCACAATAGGTGATGGAGGAAATCATGAGGATCTCGCTACAAGATTTATTGATCCAAAATCTCAATGGTCCACATTTTATGAAGCAAGCTTTAGACACAGCGAACTTAAAATTGATGTACATTGATCCTGGAATCGTGATAACAATGATGATCAATCAAATCACTTGAAGTTTGGACTGAGAGCCTTAGTAACTCGGGACACTGTGCAGATGGTGTCAACTAGAGTAGAAAGAAATCTGTATTAGAACTTCGAGTATAAGAGAAAAACAAATTAATTTATCTAGTTTTGAGGAGAATGTTGAGGCTGTGCATATTTCTATATTGGTAACCATATTTTTGGCCAATCAAATCAAATACAGATGCTAAATGATAACTGTCAAACTTAATAGTTCCCATGTATGAGCTATGGTTTGGATATCTCAGCTACTTAACTTCTGGATGGATCTCCTAACAGGCCCTATAGCTTTTCACAAAGACCTCATCTGATTTTCACCTTCCTTGCAATATATAAAACATGTGGTGCAGGATACAGGGATTGAACTTTTGGATGTTAGATTTCCACAGTTATGAGGCAAGGGAAATATATCAATTTATGGTTTCAGAGAAAATAATGGTGCTCAAGGTTGCCTTTGTTGGGTCTTCTAGAAGCTCTTGATACATGGTAAATCATGCATTTGAAGGATGTTTGCAACAGAAATATTAAAAGAAAGATATTTCTGAAGAAGTCAGTAAAGTTGAATGTGGTGATCAGTAGTCCCTTAGATTGGGGACATCTATGTAGTTGATGTCAGTCATGGAGTTGGTAAGGTTATGATTGATGCTGCCACCAACCCCTTTCACGTGGACATTACCTGATGTGTGGAAAGAACCTCATTGCTAGCTCGAATAAATGTTGTGAAGAAAATGGGAATGTTATGTCAGCTTTGTGGGACATGACAGACTTATCAGGGAAGCTTTGGTGTGAACTCGCTTCTAACAACAATTTGAGACTTGATATGCACTAGTGAAGAAATATGCTCTGTTCTTTTGGCTTTCTTGAAATATGGTGCTCGAGTGATATTGGATAATTAAATGCCTTATTTTCTGGCCTTCAATTCAAAACCACAGATTCGAGAATATGTTATTTAAAATCAGTATTGTCAAAATAAAAATCCATCATTAAACCATAGATTCGAGAATATGTTATTTAAAATCAGTATGGTCAAAATAAAAATCCATCATTTTTCATTCTTTTCTTGGAGGTTCCTCAATTCAAATGCTTATTGGTGATTTTGAATTTTGCTCATATGTTATTGATTGAAACATCAAAAACTGTCATAGCAGAGAACATCTGGTTGAATCACATGTCTATCTGGTCAACCACCAAATAAAGCAAATATAGAATGCACTTGTTGCTGCATATATTTTGAACAGAGTACTGGTTATGCCTCCTGTATGGTGCAAGTTCACATGAATTCGGGAAGACCTCATAGTATGAGGAAAGAAATACATATTTGATGACACACCACTTATAAATATGATAGTCCATGGTTATACTACTGTTTGTGGTGTTATCTCTCAATGCAGCTTTCAGAATGCATAAGCCATAGAACAATACTATGATTGTTCCTGAATACCTATGGCTTGAAGGCTTTCTTCAGTCTGATTATGTGTAGTTGCAGCCTCAGTTTCAGTTTTTTCGAGAAGGTGATGAATTATAAAAAAGGAAGAAAGCACTTTTGTGAGGTTATCTCAGGGTTTGATTTGCATTATGTATATGAACAAATTAGGGATATTGTTCAGAGAGCAGACCAACAAGGATTTGTTCTTATAAAAAAACTCCTCTAACAGTATTTATAGATATTTCCCAACTCTAAATAGATGATTGTTCTGAAGGTTCGCATTCAACTTGATGTCTGATCAAATTCTATCTCTGAGAAGTTATTAAGAGGGCATGGAAACTAAGCCATCATATGTTTCTGAATTTGGAGGATGCCTCAATCACTAACACAAAAAATAACGAAAGTGAAAGTTTGGTTAAAGATTTTCAAGAGTTAGTTACAAAGAAACTGAAAGGTTCCGAAAGGATACTTATTGCATTCCTTCAAATAAGAGGTGGTTACGAAACTGAAAAGTCCCTTTGGAAATTATTCCTTAATATTTAATCAAAAAGCATGGGAGGGAGATTTTACTGACCCCCCTTGTCCTTTGAGGCATGAGTCAGTATTGATAAAAAAGAGGGCATTTTCATTTCTGAAGGGAGATATGGCAGTGATTTTTGTTTAGACATGTTTTGTTGTAACAGAGAAAAGGAGTCTTTGAACTTTCTAGTTTTGTTAAAGAACTAAAGGAAATTATTCGATTCTTTGCATTCATTTGCTCTTCATTTTGATTATCATTTTCCTTTGTGTTTTGCAATTGCTCCTTGATGCTTATCACTTTGTTATATCAGACTGTGGGTTTGTTCATCATATGACATTCCTTTGCGAGTGCTAAGTAAGTGATCTTTGAGTCATTATCTCTATTCCCCTTGTTTCTAAAGTTGTCATCACTTCTGTGTCATGATTATGCACATATGTTAGCATGCCTTTCTTTCTCTGGGGTTAAAAGGCATGCCTTTCTTTCTCTCTGGTTAAAAGCATACCCCTAAATCAGGCTACATCAGAAGAGTGAGCTGTACCTCTAAATTTCAGAGATCACTGGCACAACAGTGATCTCTCCAATTGTTAGTCACAGTTTATCTTTAATTCTGGATTAAAGTGGTCTTTTTTCTTTTTTATCCCAAAAAGACAAATCTTTTTACTAACACAAATAAGAGCATGATTTTTCACATAAATTACATCCTTTGAGACTGCCTTTGGCTGAATCACTATTACAGGATTACCCTGGCATCTTTCCAAACAACCATTCACTTTGATTTTGTGCAAACCCATAAAGGAAGAGGGATTCTTGCTAGATGAAACTATTGACTTCTTTGATTTTGTGCAAAGCCTTAGAGGAAGAGGACTCCTTGCTAGATGAAACTATGCTCAAATGCGCCATGGCATCTGCATGCAACGAAGGAGCAGGAACTGAAGTATTCATAGCCCCAGAGATCCCAGCCTCAGGGAAGCACCTCACTCTGTCATGTCTAAAACAATACCGACAAGCAAAAGACACAAAACAAAAATGAGATAACACTTTACACCAATCCCCAAATTGAAAGTGTGCTCAAGGAAAAGGACCAAAGATCCTCCTGCAATCATTAACATTATTCAACCATCTAGCATCTAAAGCATGATCAGTACCATAATATCTCCTCAATTAGGCTACAGTTAGGGAGATATTACAGATCAAGATATTCTTGTACCTTTTGGAATGGAGTTATTCATTTGAAGATCATAAAGGGCCACATGACTTTGATATCATATATAAGAAATAAAAGGAGAATGTTGTGGCTAATGTTCTATCTAGGAGTGATGAGTCCACAGAGTCGCTATTGTATGCTATTTCCATATCGTAGGCATGTTGGGTATATGATGCATGAGAAGAGTGAGGACATGGATACTCAGATTCTCATTGAAAAACTCCAACATCATGTCAGTGTGTCAAACAAATTTGTATGGAAAGGAAAGGTTCCATATACAAGGATAGGTTGCATCTATGTAAGATTTTAATCTTTAGGTTTAGGACTTTGGAAAGACTACATGTATCTGCAGTAGGGGTACGCTTGGGATTCTTGAAGACTTAAAATAATCAAGCAAGATTTCTTTTGAGATGAGCTCAAAGAGGACACTCAGGAATTTGTAGCAGATTGCTCGGTATGCAAAGTAATTGGGAGACAATTAAGACTTCAGGTCTTTTGTAACTCCTAACCATTTCAAGTGAGAGGTAGCAAGAGATATGCTGGATTTCGTCACAAGTTTAAAAGGTCTAACAAAAGATGGCATCATGGTTGTTTATTAGTACAATCATGGTTGTTGTTGATCGATTAACCACATGCACATTTTTGTGCCCTGTCACCCATTGGTAACAAGGATTAGAGTGATGGCATTTATGGATATCATTTAGAAGCTGCACGAGACTCAAAAAATCTTAGTAACCAATTCTGATCCTGTGTGTTTACAAGTAATGTTTGAATCTGTGTTACTGGGTTCGCACCCTGCCACCCAGATTCAGATCTGGGTTTGTATGGGTCTGTATTTGTGTCTGGGTTCGCTGTGGGTTGGGTAGGGCCCGGATTTTAGACTCTGGGTTCGCAGGTATGCGCTGTAGCGAACCTGAGAGAACCACTGCAAGCCCGGGAAGGCTCGGACATTAGGGTCCAAAATGTGAAATAAAACAACTTTAAAGAGTGTTTTTAAAAATACTTTATTTATGTATCGCTAAAAGAAACCTAATAAAAAATATTTCACTCATCTAATCTCTAATGTTGAGGAGGAGGATAATGTAGCAGCATCTGGGACTAGTGGAACTGGTTTGGGTTCCAGTGATGAGGATCTAGATATAGTTACAGCCAGTTATGAAGCCATTGATCCCTCAATTTTTGATGACTCATTTGACCCTTGAAGGGCATTTGATACTATGATCATTGATAAACGACTAAGCACTTGTCATTTATCATTATGTTTGAAACTTTATTATTTGACGAACTAGTCTATGTTTTGCAATTTCATCTTGCAGTTTAGTAATTCAATGTATGATATTCTTTACAATCATGAAGATAGATTAATGAGTGAGTATTTAATGTTTATCTTTGACATTTGGCATTGATCAATGATTAAGCAACATATATTCATACCGTGAAATGACTTAGTTTTGCAACTATGCACAACCCTTCTGACGCTTGAAGAGCATTTGATACTATGATCATTGATAAACTACTAAACACTTGTGATATGAATATCAGGATTTAACTGTGTGATTTTGAGTCAAACTCGATGACCCATGTTTCATGAGTAGTGATTCAACATGAATCCATCTCTCATGAGAATAAATGGAACACTTAGCACTCATTGGATCTAGGTGATGCTCACAGGGGTGAAGCACCGGGACTTCCCGGGAGGTCACCCATCCCAGTACTACTCCAGCCTGAGCGCGCTTAACTGCAAAGTTTCCTCCATAGTTAAACCCAAAGCTTGCAACCCCATTTGCTTGCAAAGTTTCCTCAAAATCACACAGTTAAATCCTGATATTCATATCACAATTTGACTAGCTGTGGAAATTATCTCCTACTTACTAAACACTTGTCATTTATTATTATGTTTGAAACTTTATTATTTGATGAACTAGTCAATGTTTTGCAATTTAGTAATTCAATGTATAATTTTCTTTACAATCATGAGGATAGATTAATGAGCGAGTATTTAATGTTTATCTTTGACATTTGTCATTGATCAATGGTGAAGCAACATATTTTCATACCATGAAATGACTTAGTTTTGCAATTATGCACATTTCTCTAATTTTTTTGTATATATATATATATACACACACAAAAAAAAATCTGAACCCAAACCATACACACGTACATACCAAACACAAACCAAACCAAACACACACACACACACACATACCCACGAACCCAAATGGGATTCTTTATTTTTTGCTTGAACCCACAAACCTGAACTCAAACCCGAACCTGTCCCTAAACCCGAATCGGCAACTTAGGTTTGGATGGATTTAATACCACGTCCAGACACTCAACTTGCTTATAGCTTGTTATATCACCTGCAAAGATGGACAAATTGATGCTGTCAACAAGTTCTTGGAGTGCTATCTCTAATGATTAATTTTAGATAAATAAGATGTGTACAATGACTGCCATTAACAAAATTGTATTATAACATTCCTTTTCACTATTCATTAAAAATGTCTTCATGTTTGGCATTCTATGGTTACCATCCACCATCAATCACCTCTTCATTGTGAGTACACCCAAATGTTAGATTAGTCAAAGAGCACATTCAACACTAGCAAGAGGTACTCTCTTGTCTCAGTGAGAACTTGGCAATACCATGGTATAGAATGGAGCGCAAGCCGATCTAAAACAATAAAAGAAGGATATCAAACTTGAATTAGGATCTGTGCAATTACAAGAATACACGGAGATGTCACTAAAACAATAAAAGAAGGATATCGAACTTGCACCCTAGTATTATGGCCCTAATAAGGTTTTGTTGAGGACTGACAGTGTGGCATACAAACTGGAGTTACCTAAGTTAACAAAAATAAATCCAGTCTTCCACGTTCATGACTTGAAGCAGGTTATTGGACAAAGAACTTCAGCCCAAATTGAGTTACTAGAGCTTATGTTTAGCTAAATATTTTGGAACTTGATACAAGGGAAATAGTATGAGCATTTGATTAAGTGGGAGAGTTGTCCAGTTGAAAATACTATCTGGGAAGATTAAGATTTTGTGTAAAAGCTCCATAGCTGATATTCTCAAAAGAGGGGGCCATCCCACACACTTAACCCATTAATTATTTTGGGACATATCTAGCTGACTTGCGACTAGCATAACCCCTAATTAAGTTATTTAAACATTTATAGTCTGATATATGTAGTTTGGTTGGTCTGGTTGGCATCTGAGGCAATAGTACGGTGTATATTGTGGGTAGTGAGTAGTAGTTGATCATTATATTGTGATTTTCATTCTTATTGAAGAATTCTGCTCATTTGAAATGGCTTATTATTCTCAACTATTAGCAGCAAAGTTCCTATTAGATTCTGATTTTGTGCAAGTTATGTTATACACTTAGAATCCAATGTTCCAATTTTAAATTGCTTAATCTGGCCTTCCATGAAACTATGATGCCTCCAAACAATACTTGAACCTGCCAAATTAAAATTTATTGTTTTAATTTAAACAAGCCCTACTTTGAAACTTCCAAAAGCCACACATTTATTTGGTGTAAGCATCTCAGGTATTTAAACTGTCTGCTATTTCTTTTTGGTCCGTTCAAGGTAAATTGAGCATGGTACTTCATTGAAACAAGTACTTTATATATGCATGTTGATGCACTATTCTTCATCTTCTATGCTAATCTTGACCAGCTAATAATTGCTCTTGTTTGTCAATGCAACTTACTCTATTTGTGCTGCTTTAACTATATAGATTGGTTTTCATTACTTACTTAGTGTCCGACACACTTTCTTTGATTCCATTGTCTTTAATGAAGCCTTTGTTTCAAACAAAGCTGCTAGCCTTGCTTAACTCTTCTTCTTCATTGAGTCTTCTCCAAAGGGAATTTCAGAATTGTTTAGTCGGATTTATCTTGAATGTTTACCACTTCGCAAATATTTGTTTCTTAAATCTAATCCGATTCCTTTAAATGTTTTGGCGTTTTTCTTTGATCATCATGTGTTGATCTCAAAACAACACCACTGTCAACCATGACCCTGAATCTTTTGCAGTTCTCATTTTTCTTGCTGTTGCAGTGTCATGCTTGAACCTTATTTACGAATTATGAAAGTGGCTATGGAGACATGGCTCAAAGACTTGTTGTGGGCATCATATCTATCCATCCCATATCATTGTACCAGAATAACTTTCATTTCAAAAGTACAAAGCTGAGACACCACATCTTACATGGAGAAGACATGGTAGAGTCGAAAGATACCCTAGTACCGAAATTGCATGCTTGTGCTTCTGTTACTCACCACTTGAGAAAAAAATTGCACATCGTTACATTATTTTTATGACTTCATTTGACATGCATTTCCTTAAACATGCCTATGTGCCTGCTATCACAATGAGTTCAGAACACATGATGAATAGCAGGAGTGTGAAATGATAGTTGATTGTTGTTATATTAAACAAAGGAGAGGAATACTCCTTATATAGTGGATTACAAGAATATCTTTCCATAACATAATTGTTCAAGAACTGAAGACAGAATAGAAAGTTACTAACTGAACTAACCAAACGATTTAAATGACCATTATAAGCTAAATATTACAATATTACTTCATAGGGTGGGATTGATATGGAGAAGAGAGTGTGTGGTAAGGTTTGCTCAAAAAGGATGAGTTAACCATAAGATTTCATCAAGTCAAACAATTCAAATGATATTAAAGAAGAGTAGTGGAAGGCAGTGCATTTTACGTCTCTTTCTCTAAAATACATTCCCATGAGCTGCCTATAGTTTAGTTTTGATTGTTATTTCCTATGTAACAATTCATGGCATGTTGGTTTCTCATTAATCTTGTTAAAATTCTGTTGAGCTAAACGTGGAGACATTTTTGCAGAGGTTCTGCCATGGAGAAGAGAATAAGGGCAGGTTAAGTTTTTCAAATTTGAAGCATCACATATTAATGTCCCTTCGAAACAACTTGTTAAATCATACACTCAATGGAATGGTACTTGAGAAAGTAGACACCATGACCAAAATGAGTGATATTAAAATGGACTAGCTTATCTTTTAATGTCATGAAGTCAATGAAGTAACGAGTGTTATAAAAAATCGCTTAGTTTACTCTAATTTACTTGATGACTAGGATTCTAGGAATACAATGGGTTCGAAATTGGCGTTTAAGAAAGTGATAAACACTACTTTTTATCAATTTGCTAATAGTATTCCACATTTTCGTGTATTCCTCTCCTTATTAGCATAGACTTGAAATCCCTTATTAGTATTCCATCAGCTTTAGGCTAACTGACCTTCGCAATATATAACTGTGATTTTGATAGCATTTGCATTTTAGCAGTGTGTATCATGTTGTGAAGAAATTGTTTAAACTTTAAATGTAGAAGCAGATCATACTTGTTATATTTTTTTGTTTTGAAATATGATCCAGTGAAATACACATAGGAACTTTGGGTTATGGAGTACAGAGCTGATCCATGTTAAATGTTACTTATCTCATCAATATACCCATTTTTAAACTTTTGCCCGATTTGTGAATTATTTGTTCATATATAGGATTTCATCGTCTTCAAGTTTAGAATATATTGAGTCCCAGCTTGAATGGAAAGATGGGATACCATTGTTAAATAGAAAGCAACTCTAGGTGCAATGCCAAAAGGTTTTGAACCTTTCCTGCAGAGCATGTATTTGTTTGTCACGGACTTCTCTTACATGCCTGTTGTTAGCAATCAAAACAAATAGGAAGATCTACTATTATTAGAAATGGAATGCTATTTGTGATTTGATAATGTCTTAATATGCAACACAACCACAGAAAATCATATTCACTTCATGCACTACTGATCTGCAGGTTCGACCTACTCCTGGTCACACACAAGGGTGCGTGACATATGTAACAGGAGAAGGACCTTCTCAGCCTAATCCCAGAATGGCATTCACTGGAGATGCACTTTTGGTACGTGGTTGTGGACGGACTGATTTTCAGGTGGGTTTTGTCCTAACTTTTATAGAATTTTTGTGATTGATAATATGATTGAGTTTCAATAATATACTGTGAATCATGAGGCTATGATTTAAGAGATAGAAAGCTCTATTAACTATGCTTGAAACTTCTTTGTAAATTTTACTTGTGACAGCATT
This sequence comes from Cupressus sempervirens, assembly GCA_028749045.1. Classification (NCBI taxonomy): domain Eukaryota; kingdom Viridiplantae; phylum Streptophyta; class Pinopsida; order Cupressales; family Cupressaceae; genus Cupressus; species Cupressus sempervirens. Next base: position 839,578,728 of record CM053783.1, read on the forward strand.
TTTAAATGAACTCTTGGATTTTTATTATCCATTTGCAACTATGTATGTGTGTCCTTGTGTTCATTTATGGGAACTTTTCATGCACAATTGTAGTTATGGAAGGGGATGGAAAGGATTTCTTGGCCTCTAGGATTAATAGTTTTATTTTATCATCTGGCATGATTGATTTTTACTAATTTTTTTCAAGTTCTTGGTATCTTCCAACCAAACTTGAAATAGTCTAGTTCTACCTGGGGCTTCATAGAGAATAACCAGGTCAAAGAAGATTCTGTTCCACATCGGGGACCATTTTCTCTATCTCCTTGCAAATCAAATTACATCAGGTATCATGTTTGAAAATTGGTTGGCAAGTTCACATGATTCTTGATTCAACAGAATTATCATGTAAAATGGGTAGTATTTGTAGTTATTCATCATTATCTTTTTCAAGACGCTTGTCATTATATGGCTACATTGTTTTGATCATGCTATTGTCATCAGAGATATGATGAGTTTAACCATATCTCAGTCAACAAAACAAATTTGATCGACACTTATCTTTCCATTTTCATTATATACTTACTGAAATCTTTTGACCATTTTTCTTGTCAATATACAAGCACTTCTATGATAGCTTCATATGTAACATTACATGGGCATGAGATTGCTTGCTTTATTGTGCAAATTTTGATTTTATTTACTTATTTCCTCATGAAATATTGATGAGATGAACCCATTCAGAAGTCATTAATCTGATCCCTCAAAGGACCTGAAGCACGTTTACATGAAAATCAATTCTTTATTCAATACACAGGGCAGGGAACATCCTCACTGTAGTTGGTCTTTGTGGACATGATTGATTTCCATTGATGGTTGTCATTAAGCGCTTGTAGTTTATGAAATAACTTCATGGAACTTTCTCTGAGTGACTATGCCTTGGCACTTCCGTGTGGAAAGGTAAATCCTCAAAATCAAGGGCTGAAGTCAGTGACATTTTTTGCAACTTTCTCCTTAGTCTTCTGTTCCTTTTGTTAAATATTAATTTGAGTAAATTTGTTTAGTGAAATCTTATTTTCATCCGTTTAATAGCTATAGCCTATACTCTAGAGATGTAAGCACTGTTTATCTTTAATAGTACAGGTTAATGGCAAATCTGTATGCCGTTCTGGTTAATCTATCATGCCTTTGCCTACATTTCGATTTGTCTTTAAGTTAAAACTATTTTTAGCATGCATTTTTGTCATATTTTTAACATATCTGTTTTATTTTGAGTTTTTACTATCCGTAATGTGTGAAATTCCTGATAGTGCTGATTATCTCATGTCAGGGAGGAAGTGCAGAACAACTTTACAACTCTGTACACTCACAGGTGAGGAAACAAACTATCGGCATCTTTAGTTGTAATAAATCTCAACAGTGATTTATTCCAACCAATGGTAATTATGATATTTTGTTCTATTCTCATTAGAGAGTATTTGTTATGTTTCAGATTTTCACATTACCAATTGACACATTGCTGTTCCCTGCCCATGATTACAAAGGGCATACGGTAAGTATATATTTATCTGAAATCCATTTCTCTTTAGACACTGCATTCAATAAAATATTAAAAAACAATTTATCAACATTGTGTATTACAAATTTTGATGCAGTACGGAAAATGCCATATTTGTGGGTATACAAAACTACTTTTATTACAATGTTTTGAAATCCATACTGGTGCATTTTAGGCTTCTAATCCTTCAAGGAATTGAAATGTTGTTCTGGCTTGATGGAACTTATGCATGAGCTGTAGGTTGTAACTTGTAGTGAAGATGAAAACATAACTACATGTTTTTATCTTTCCTTCAGTTCCAGATTCTACTTGGATTGTAGTCCATTTCATGTTTGCCACCAAATAGTTGAAGATGGTCATGAGATTTCAGTTAGTCTAGTGAATTTCCCGTAAGATATTTAATAATATTTACCATTGCATGACTGTTGCATTACAGTGATTGGAGTACTGCTAAATAAGTAGAGCATCATTGCATATTTTCTTATTTTGTTGCAGCAGAGTTTAATCTATAAATCTTAAGACTGGTGTGAGAAAGATAATTTATTGGGCCACACTCATAACAATATATTATTTGACAAAGGAAGAAATTAATGGATTAAAATATGAATAATTTATCAAATGAAAAGCCTTCGATTCATTCCTCCAAATACTACTCAATGTTTCTTTTCCCTCAAATAACACAATAATTTCTAAAGATGCTTGGATTATGAACCATATGGCTAGCACCAATCTTGCTCAAAAATGTGAAAACCATTGATTAATTTTTAAATCATAAATTGAGCATAACAGGTAGACAGGAAAAAACCGAATTTCAATGCTTTAACCATTCCCTTGTCTGATGTCATATCTGCTACCACTGCTTGCTCAAGTCTTCACTTCCTCTTCACATTTTTTGCAGCCTCAATGAGGACATTTCAATACTTTAATATCAGTTCTAACATCTTGTTCAACTTTGTGATGATGGGCTTCTTGCATGGGCCCTAAAATTTTAGCCTTATCAGTTATTTTTATACTTGGCGAAATTTTTGTGAATGTCAGTATGGCATATACTTGATCAAGTGTTGCTCTTTAAAATTACAGATGCAGAGAAGAAAACACCCAGAGATTCTGGATATTCCCGCTCTGTCTGGATATATTTATCCGTTTGCGTATTGGGGTTACAGGATATGGATTCTATATTCCCAGATGTGGCCCTGATTCTGTATTCAAATGTCAAGACACATTTAGATGAGCCAGTAGTTGGGCCATATCTGATACAATATGCCACTACACTGTTTGTTGCAGTATCTGATTTAGGATTTATATAAACCTTTTAAAAAATTGTGCACATATTCACACCAGGTACCCATATTTAAATCATAACATCCATAAACATAACATAAAAATCTCAATATTATAAGCTAAAATGTAAACTTTTATACACTCACCCACACCCACCCTTACATGTAAATAATTGGATATATGTCTATTTTATAAAATTGCCATATTCAGCCATATCCGTATCTGGGGATATTGAAATTTTCTGTATCCATATCTGTTTACTTGCGACTCTGAAAACACTTCTCGATACAAATTTCAGCAAGTGAAAGATTGCAATGAAAGCAGTTTTTGGCCAAGAAGTAATAACGAAAAGTCAAATAACACATCTCAATTTTTTTGGCAGGTTACCACCGTAGGGGAAGAATCACTGCATAATCCCCGGCTTACAAAGGATGTGGTAAAGCTGCATTCATACTCTTAGAATCTTGTTTGCTTGCATATGGGAAAACTTCCTCCTAGACGGAATATTAATACAAAACTAAGTTGTGTATGTTGGATGATATGCAGGAAACATTCAAGAATATTATGGAGAGTGAGTGTATCCTTTTCAAGTTTTCCCTAGCAGATTCTATAGTTTCTACTTAAATTTATCTTTTTGAATTGCATATTTTTACTAATATGTCAAGAAAGTTTATACCTCTGGAAATTTATTTATCAAAACTCAGGAATTTCTTGTTTTGCTTCTGACTTTATGCATTTTTTGCAGATCTTGACCTTGCTTATCCGAAAATGATTGATGTGGCAGTGCCTGCAAATATGGTGTGTGGTATTCAAGATCACGTGAAATCAGCTGTTGCTTAGGTGTTCAACAGGGTGTCATGCCCAAATTATGCGGCAAAAACACACAATTTTAAAAAAAAAAAAAATTAATAATTAGAATGCTCTAAGTTTGATAAGTTTGCGACCAAAGTTAAAGAAGAGGTTCTCTACATTTCATCTTAAGTTACATATCTTGAGGGGGAAAGTTTTTGTTAAAGTAATATGCTCGTTAGTAAATTGATATTGACAATAGTATTTGAGGGAGTCTTGTATAGTTGTTACTTGATGAGTGGGATTGTTACGATGAGGTCACAGTTTCATGGGAGGATGCAACACGGATGCAATTTCAGTACCCTTATCTTTGATGAATTCCAAGAGGAAGTTCATGTCTAGTGGAGGAGGATGTGAGGCCTCGCCCTGACCCTTTGTAGCATAGTTGATACCTTATTATTTTGATACTTATGACTCGATACATCGAGACACTATCGGATACACTGAACATATTATGTTATGTTATTTCATGTTGTGTGATGTTTACTTTCAGATATTTGGTTTCGTCATTTAACGCTTTATGAACTTGTGTATTTAAGTAAGTGAATGCAAAATTAACACTTTGATTATGAAATTTTAATGATTAAGAATATGAATAGGACGAGAGAAATCCAGATTTGATTTGAAAGATGTATGTTTTAATTTATGTGATTCCCTGATATGTATATACATATGTGCATGTGATTTTATGGGGTTACTGATGTGTGCAATGAGTGTGTAGGATATTTTAGCCAAGAAACCCGATGGAGGAACGAAATTGATCCCTATGTGCCATTGTGGAAACCTTGTTGTTCGTAACTAAATTATATTGTGAGTTGTATGAATGTATCCTTCTGTGATCAGTAAATGTTAATGTTCTTAATTGTGTTCTTATAGTGTCACTTGACACTTGTGGATTGTTTATGCTTTTCAGCGTGCTAGCTAGGGTTAGCTGTGTAACCTTTGGACCTAAGTTGGATTAAGTTAGTGCTTTTTTGCTAATTTGTTTGTTAATCGAGTTTAGACACCCCTAATCTGGATTAGTGCTTAATTTGCATTTTTTTTTAGAATTGTTAGATGGTCGTAAATATTTCTTAGCTTTTGTTTGGTTCCAAATCTATTCCTAAGGTTTTAAAACATGAAATATTTATACCCAAGGGGTATGGGTATGGGTTGGGGTCACTTTCCACCCCCTAAGCCTCTTTTGTTGACTTTTGAGGTCACTCAAAAAGTCTATTTTTGCCTTTGTGCGAAAATTGAATATGGTTATCATGAGTTGCATCACCTCAACTCCACTTAGAGGTTAACCTTAGGCTTGGTTGAGTTAGAAACTTTTAGATTTTTAGGTGAGTGGGGGAAGTTATTGCCGTTTTTGGTGGTTGAGTTTGACCCCAAACTACAAGGGCATGACACAGGGCTGAAGATACAGATAATATTTCTAGGCAATAATATAATTTATTTTTGGAACAAGTTTAAGATGGTAGAGCAAGGATTGTCATTCAGTGAAAATTTCAATGATTTTAGTTGTGGCGAGCTTTTGAATTTGTCATATGTATGTGATTGTGCAATTTGTGCATCTTTACTTGGCATTTTTACTGAATAATTGTTGGTTTCTAGAGAACATGAAGAACAAAAAATGATAAGATGCAGATGTAGCAAACTCCTAAAAAAGGAACAGGAGAGAGGGGGGGGGGGGGGGGGGGGGGGTAGCTAGGTTGAGAGTACCCAGGGTGACAAGACTAAACAATAATAATAATGATAATGAAAAAGAGAAGAAAATTAATAAGGGAATAAGGAGCCAACAATGAAAAATTAATAAATAAAAGGGGGGGGGGGGGGGGGGCGGGCGTAAATTGGAGAAATCTAGAAAAAATAAAAATAAAAATAAAAATGTTATATATATCAATAAATGGGCGAGACCTAATAGAAAAATTGATTTAAAAAAAAAAAAAAAAAAAAAAAAAAAAACTCACTAGAAATAGCAAATATAACAATAAGGAAATAAATCTGCGAGAGAAACCGAGCCAAACAAGACAATAAAGCGCCGAGAGGTGACCTACAGAAACAAAAGGGGGGGGGGGGGGGGCGCGCAGATGGTAAGGGGGAGAAAGAAGAGATTGAGAACACAGGAAAGAGAGCGAGGACCTCAACTCGGGGAAAGAAGACGAGGGGAAGAGGGGACGAGGATTGGGGGGGGGGGGGGGGGTGGGGGAAGGGGCCAAGGTACGAGTAAGAGGGGGGGTGTTGGGGAGCGGGGAAGGGAGGGGAAAGGAGAACCAAGGAGACAAGGGAAAGGGGGGAGAGAAGAGACACCCGAGAGAAGGAGAAAGGATAGAAAGAAGGTCAGGACCCAGGATTGTTGCTGTGAAGGGAAGATAATAAAGGACGCCAGGAAGTGCTCAAGCTCCAACCTCAATCGAGATGAAGGTTGGAGCTTGAGCACTTCCTGGCGTCCTTTATTATCTTCCCTTCACAGCAACAATCCTGGGTCCTGACCTTCTTTCTGTCCTTTCTCCTTCTCTCGGGTGTCTCTTCTCTCCCCCCTTTCCCTTGTCTCCTTGGTTCTCCTTTCCCCTCCCTTCCTCGCTCCCCAACACCCCCCCCCCCAAATCCTCGTCCCCTCTTCCCCTCGTCTTCTTTCCCCGAGTTGAGGTCCTCGCTCTCTTTCCTGTGTTCTCAATCTCTTGTTTCTCCCCCTTACCATCTGCGCCCCCCCCCCCCTTCTTTTTTGTTTCTGTAGGTCACCTCTCGGCGCTTTATTGTCTTGTTTGGCTCGGTTTCTCTCGCAGATTTATTTCCTTATTGTTATATTTGCTATTTCTAGTGAGTTTTTTTTTTTTGTTTGTTTGTTTATTTATTTATTTTTTTTATCAATTTTTCTATTAGGTCTCGCCCATTTATTGATATATATAACATTTTTTTAAAAAAAAAATTTTATTTATTTATTTTTATTTTTATTTTTTCTAGTTTTCTCCGGTTGTATTTACACCCCCCCCCCCCCTTTCCCCTTTTTATTTATTAATTTTTCACCGTTGGCTCCTTATTCCCTTATTAATTTTCTTCTCTTTTTCATTATCATTATTATTATTGTTTAGTCTTGTCACCCTGGGTACTCTCAACCTAGCTACCCCCGCTCCCTCTCTCCTGTTCCTTTTTTAGGAGTTTGCTACATCTGCATCTTATCATTTTTTGTTCTTCATGTTCTCTAGCATCCTAATGATGGATCATGTAGTATGATCCGAAATGTTGATGATTAAAAAAATTGCACACAATCTAACCCAGAAACTAGAACTCTTATGCATGGATTGTGGAAATCTCATAGATCTAATTGTTGGTTTACCAGTACATTCCTGATTGGGACTCTTGTTTACGATGGACTATATATTGTAAGCTTCTGTATAGCTATGAAATTCAGGAAAGGGATAGTGAAATTTCTTGGCTAGCTACAAGACTTGAGTCTAAAGCTATATAAAATTTATTAATAGTTTTAGAAAGATAAGTGAATAATTGTGATATTGTTATCAAAATTCAACTGTAGCTTTTTGAGTCAAACTCATTGACCCAATTTTCATTAGTAGTGGTTACTAAGAACCCATCTCTAATGGGAATGAATTGAACATTTAGCACTCATTGCATCTAGGTGATGATTGTTGCTTGCAAATTTGAACTCACAAAATTGGACAACCCTATGCAATTTCTCACGAATTCCTAGTTAAGACTATCTTAAGGTAAGCATTTTTAAGATGTTTTTCAAAGGCAAACCATTATACATTGACTTAGCCTAATTCACTCAACCTAGAGATGTCATTTTGAAAGGATTTCATGAAGTTTTTATTTGTCTTTCTTGCAAAATCGGGTTTTTATTTTCTAATTGCAGGTATTTTTTATTTTTGAATATCTCCATGTCTTTGATTGATTTTTCTTGTTTTGTTTGTTTGTTTGTTTTTGTCTTTGTTTTTCGTCACAGTTCTCTTGCTTTTCAAACCTTTTTTGAGCTATGGCAGGCTTAATTCCATTCTATATTCTATGAGAAAATAAAAAAATAAATTACTTGAAAGTGGGGGTGGTGCAGGAGCACCCACATAAAGTATTTAGGTCAAGTTTTATGCACGTGTCGACTCGAAAAATTTGTTCTGATTTTGTCATTAGGATAAGATTTTTTTCTTGGAATTTGTTCAAATCATTGTGGGGTCATTCTTCCACATTCTATATCAATCTAGAGTATTCTATAGACTGTTTTTCCTATTTTGTAATAATCTAGAATTTTTCGTTGATTGTCTTAGCAAGTATAAATGGAGTTTTAGGTTTAGGTTTAGGTGGAGGGAAAGTCTTTGGAATATGAAATTACGGGAAGAAATCTGTAAGAGAGAAAATGTATTTACTATTCATTTGAAGAATTAATTAAGAAGAAATTTCAATATATATTTCTTGTTGGTGCTGGTTCCTTTTTGATATTGCTTCCATTGAATTTATCTCTGCATCATTTTTGGTATCAGAGCTTGGGGAAAGCTCTTGAGGCAATTACATTTTATGTTTGGATCAGAGTCATAAGTTGAAACATTAAACATGGTCACCAATGCTGAACTGGCAAAGAAGATGCAAGAATAGGAGAAAATCAATAAGTGGTTATTAGATGAATTTGAGAAGATGAAGGGCTCGATGGACAAGAAAGTAAAGGTTTCCTTAGAGCAAGAGGAAGAAGGGGAAGAAGAGGATACCCCTGAGCAGGAGGTGGTTAACTTACCTGCAGACCGGAGATACTTTATAGAAGCCCTTGAAAGAGTTGGTAAGAAGGATACCAAAGGTGACTTACCCATCTTCTCAGGAAAGATGGATGCTGATGTTGTTGTGGATTGGATAGAAGCCTTGAACAACCATTTTGAATGTGAAAATATAGCAGAGAAGGATAAGGTAAAAATTGCCAAGTCAAAGTTGAAGGGACCAGTCCTCACTTGGTGGAATTTCATTCAAGGAGAAAGGGTCAAAGAAGGTAAGAACATGATAACTTCATGGGAAAGGTTGTGTGCCAAGGTGAGAGAAACATGCTTACCTGAGGATTATGAAATTCAACTTCATCGAAGGAGACAAAGTTTAAGACAAAAGGAGCTAGATGTCATTGCCTATATCGAAGAATTCCAAAAACTAAGCTTGAGGGAAAAGCATAGTGAATGTGAAAGTGTAAAAGTTGCTAGATATCTCAATGGATTGAGGTTGAACATTCAAGAAGAACTTAATTTATTATGTCCGGATACGGTACAAAAATGTTATCAACTAGCATTGAAGATGGAAGCCAAATTGAAAAGAAGGCAAGTACAAAAATGTTATCGACTAGCATTGAAGATGGAAGCCAAATTGAAAAGAAGGCAAGAACAAAATAGCAGAGGAAGAGGAAGAAATCAAAAGGGAAGAGGAAATTTCCAAGGAAGAGGACAAAACCAGGAAGATCATAAGGAGATAAAGCAAGAAACCAGTCAAAGTGAAGTAAATTTTAGAGATAACTTCAGAGGTAGAAGAGGCAATTCAAGAGGTGGATTTGGTGGCAGAAGGGTGAGTCCAATTGTTTGTTTCAATTGCAATAAAGAGGGACATTATGCATCTAGGTGTCTAGATAGAGCTAGTTCAAGTTCACAAGGTGAAAGAAGAACACATTTGGTACAAGATCATGAATACCAAGAGAAGGAGATGGCTGACTTAGAGAGTGTACTCGAAAGAGCAAGAATTTTAATGATGAGAAGAACACTTTTGAAAGTGCCTACTACCATGGAACCACCACAAAGGAAAACTATCTTTAGGATTGCGTGCAATCTGGAGGTAAGGTATGTAAAGTCATTATTGATTCAAGATCTACTGAGAATTTAGTTTCTCTTGAGATGGTTGAGAAGTTAAAACTTAGGAGAATACCTCATCATTTTCCTTATAAGGTTTCATGGCTAACAAAGGGTCAACAAACTCTTGTAAATGAGCAAGCATGGGTTGATTTTTAGATTGAAAACTATAAGGACATAATTTTGTGTGATATAGTTGACATGGATGCATGCCACCTATTATTTGGTAGGCCTTGGTAGTATGATTTGCAGGCACAACATGATGGAAAACTCAATATATACACCATCAAGAAGGATGGAAAGGTGATTAGATTGATTCCATTTGCTGATCATGAGGAAGTGGAAGAAAATAAAGAGAGGGAAGCTAAAATTATGATGGTTGATAAAAAGAAATTCTTACGGGACATGAAGGATGAACCTAAGCCTTGTTTTCTTTTGATGCCTAACCCACAACCACAAGAACCCGTTGGAAATTACAGAAAGGAGGCTGAAACAAAGAAGGAAATTCCTAATGAAGTGAAAGAATTTTTGGATAAATATGAAGGTTTGATTTCAGAAGGTATGCCAAAGTCTTTACCACTTATACGATACATTAGTCATTGTATTGATTTCATTCCTGGAGCTACTTTACCCAATAAGGCTACATACAAGACGACACCACAACAAAATGAAGAGATTGCTAGACAAGTAAAGGAGTTACTCGAGATTCTGGCTTGATTACAAAAAGCTTAAGCCCATGTGCCATACCTGTTGTTTTGGCACCCAAGAAGGAAGGAACCTGGAGGTTGTGCATTGATTCTAGAGCCATTAATAAGATTATAATCAGATATAGGTTTCCAATGCCAAGAATTGAAGATTTGCTTGATTGTTTGGGAGGTGCAAAGTATTTCTCCAAGATTGACGTAAAAAGTGGGTACCATCAAATAAGGATAAGAGCTGGAGATGAGTGGAAGATAGCATTCAAAACCAATGATGGATTATATGAATGAAAGGTAATGCCATTTGGACTCTCTAATGCTCCTAGTACCTTCATGAGACTTATGAATGAAATACTCAAAGACTTCAATGGCAAGTTCATCATAGTATATTTAGATGACATATTAATTTTCAGTAAGACAAAGGAAGAACACCTAGAGCACATTGACATGGTTTTGAGAAGACTTCATGATGAGATTTTAGTGATAAATTTGGAAAAGTGTTTGTTTATGCAAGAGGAGCTGACATATCTAGGTTTTGTGATCTCCCAAGGTAGCTTGAAGATGGATACAAAAAAGGTAAGTGCTATACTATACTGGCCACCCCCGAGAATAGTTGGAGACTTTAGAAGCTTTCATGGTCTTGCTACATTTTATAGAAAATTCATAAGAAATTTCAGTCATATATGTGCTTCTATGTTAGAAACTATTAAAAGAGGAAGGAAGTGTAAGTTTGCATGGAATCTATCAGCAAATGAAGCTTTCGAATTGCTTAAGAAAAAGGTTAGTGATCAACCAATTCTTTCTTTACTTGATTTCAACAAAGTTTTCCAAGTAGAATGTGATGCTAGCAAGGTTGCTATAGGAGCAGTTCTTAGTCAAGAAGGAAAACCAGTGGCTTTCTCAAGTGAAAAACTCAATGAAGCCAAGCAAAAATATTCTTCCTATGACCTAGAAATGTATGCATTGGTTCAAGCTCTCAAAAGGTGGAGACACTACTTGTTGCCAAAGGAGTTTGTTGTGTATACTGATAACCAAGCACTTAGTTTTCTGAATAGCCGAGACAAATTAAGTCATAGGCACATGAAATGGATGGAGTATTTACAGGCATATACCTTAACCATCAAGCATAAGAAGGGCATATCAAACAAGGTTGCTGATGCTCTTAGTAGAAGGAATCTGACTGTCTCCCAGATACAACTAGAAAGTGTGGGAATTGAAGCACTTAAGGACATGTATGTAGCAGATCCAGATTTGGGTGACATCTACAAGGTATGTATGGAGTTTGGTGAAAGGTACCATGCTGATTTTCCTGATTTTTTGATACAAGACAGACTTCTTTTCAAAGGAGGACAACTATGTGTACCCAGTTGCTCTATGAGAACAAACATTATCAAAGAGAAGCATAGTGGAACAATGGGTGGACATTTTGGTTTGGATAAAACCTTAGAATTGGTTAGAAGGTACTACTATTGGCCTAAACTTTAGACTGATGTTAGAAACTTTGTGGAAACATGTATGATTTGTCAAAGGGCCAAAGGAAGGACTACAAATGCAAGGCTTTATCAACCTTTGCCAATACCATCTAGACCCTAGGAAAGCATAACGATGGATTTTGTAATGGGGCTACCATAGAAACAAAAGGGGCATGATAGTGTATTTGTTGTAGTAGTTAGGTTCAACAAAATGGCTCACTTCTTACCATGTAAGTCGACCAATGATGCTTCTCATATAGAAGATCTCTTTTTCAAGGAAGTCATAAGGATTCACGAGCTACCTCTCAACATAGTTTCATAAAGGCATGTGAAGTTTGTAGGACACTTTTGGAGAACTTTATGGAGGAAACTTGGAACCAATTTATCATTCACATCAGCCTACCACCCTCAAACTGATGGCCGAACAGAGGTAGTTAATAGAACTTTGGGCAATTTGTGAAGAACACTCACAAGACAACATGCAACAAAATGGGATGTAATTCTTCCCCAAGCTGAATTTGCATATAATGACTCCATCAACAAAAGTACAAGAAAGTCACCATTTCAAGTGGTATATGGAATTCATCCTAGAGGGATTTTTTAGTTAAGAGATATGAGTTCACAACAACAAGTTAGTGCCCAAGGAGAAGAATTTGCTACTGCCATAAAATAAATCCATCATGAAGTCAAAGCACAACTCCAACAAACCTCTGACAAGTATAAGAAGCATGCAGATTAGAAACAGAGACACTTAGAATTTGAAGTGGGAGATTTAGTATGGGCAATTCTCAAGGAGAGGCTACCAAAAGGTAAATCTACCAAACTTATGTTGAAAAAACTAGGTCCTTGTCAAATATTAAAGAAGTTTGGACCAAATGCTTATGAGATTCAATTGCCACCTGAGATTGGCATTTCTCCCATCTTCAACATAGCAGACCTCACACCATTCAAAGCACCCACTGAAGAAATTGATACAAGACAGATTGTTAATACATAAGACATTCAACGTCTACCATTTAAGCAGACACCACAACCAGAAAGGATACTTGACACCAAAGTCATTAAGCAGAGAAGAGGAAAGGAGTCCAAGCAGTATTTGGTAAAACTTAGGTTATTCGGATGTAGATGTTGTGTGGATGACCGAACAAGATATCAAGAAGCAAGGTACCGCTCTACAAGAGCTCATCTCAAGTGGGCTTGAGATCAAATTTCCTAGGGAGTATGGTGCAGGAGCACCCACATAAAGTATTTAGGTCAAGTTTTATGCATGTGCCGACTCGAGAAATTTATTTCGATTTTGTCATTAGGATAAGATCTTTTCTTGGAATTTGTTCAGATCATTGTGGGGTCATTCTTCCACATTCTATATCAATCTAGAGTATTCTATAGACTGTTTTTCCTATTTTGTAATAATCTAGAATTTTTCGTAGACCGTCTTAGCAAGTATAAATAGAGTATTAGGTTTAGGTGGAGGGCAAGTCTTTGGAATATGAAATTACGAGAAGAAATCTGTAAGAGAGCAAATGTATTTACTATTCATTTGAAGAATTAATTAAGAAGAAATTTCAATATATATTTCTTGCTGGTGTTGGTTCCTTTTTGATATTGCTTCCGTTGAATTTATCTCTGCATCAGGGGGTTCATTGTGTTTTGCTTGAAAGCTTCCGATATGAAATCAAAAGTCCAACAAAAGCTTCTTAAGTCATTTTATCAAACATTTTGAGTAATTTTAAGTCTTTTTTGCTTGTAAATGGAGAGTTAAAGTTCCCCTTACATTATATTTTTTTTTGAAGGGAATTCTATTTTTTTAATGAAAATATTATACTTTAAAGCTTGATGACATGACTTATTTAGAATTGAAATCCTTGCAAAGGTACATAGGAAGCTCGTCTTTGGGACGAAGGTCATTTTCAATCAACTTATACTTCTAATAAGTCCAATTGCAAGTGTTACCTTTGTATTAAGAAAAACAACGTGTTGAGCTTTATATAAAGTGCAAAGCATTTGAACACAAATTTTGAAGAAAGAATCATTCCAAACTTCAAAATGTGATGCATAAAGCTTGACCTAGGGAAGATTCAACGTGTTTTCAACTTGTATTACTTTGTTCAAACTATATTTTTATCCTTTAGAAGTTGTTTTTGCCATCATTGCAAGGAGACTTGCAATGACAAGCACGGTCCATGATTTGTGAGTTGAAAGAGTCTTAGACATTTATATTCTCAAGCATTTTGGTTCTCGTTCATGGTAATTTGTCAAAAAGCTATCATGGACTAAGAATGCATTGAATGTTGAGGGGCTTTGGTCAAGTTCTGTTGTCTATATAGCTTAGATTTGGAGATCTTTCCCTAAGTTCAAATCAATAGAGATGTGTTTTTTCATCAAATTTAAAGGTTTCTTTCTCTTTTCATTTTGGTTCTTCAAAGAGGTATGGTTTTATTTGCATTTGTTCTTCATTTTGAAGAATAGTTTATAGAGTTTTAGTCTTCCTTTTAGTTCATTTGTTTTAGTTTTAGTTCATTTTGTGCAAAAAAGAATGGGGTTTTAATTGCAAGTTTTGTTTTGCTTTGTATATATGCTTGTGTCTTTGATGTTGCAAATCTTTTTCAAATTTGTGTAGTTCCTTGTTTGAGAGTTTTGTTTTCAAAGCAATGTAAGTTTCTTTCCTAAAATAATGTAAGATTGTTCTTGGAGCAAGAGCTTCAAGTGTGCAAATTCCCCCCACTCTAAATCAGATTTAAAAACCTCATTTGTGGGTTCACTTTACAGAGGAAAAGCTATATGAGTTCTCTCCCCACTTGCACTCAAACATTAGAACCCCAAAATGCAAGTTTTTTTAAAGCATAAATGAACTAACTTTCCTACTTGCAATTGGAATTTAAAAGTTTGATTAGAAGTAATAAACCTTTTCAATTGACTTGCAATCATAAATAAAAGATAGCCCCTCTTGTATATACATGAACTTGCACCTCATTTGGATGTTAAATAAATACTTGCACTTCATTCACTTGTAATGCTCAAGAAAAATCTTGAATTTCATCATTTGTTTCATTTAAAAGACAAGTTTAATCCATTTTCTTCCATTTCCTATTGCTTGAAAGCCTTCCACTCATATCATGTATGCATACCTTTCTAGATCTGCAAAGTTTGAGCCTTTAATAGTGCCTAGTGGATTCACTGGTGTCACATGAAGATGTACATACTCTATGGGATTTTCATGTTGTAGCTTCATTATCCACTGGGTTTCTTGCCATGTTGAAAGAGTTAGCTCTTTCAAGGGCAAGAAAATATGAAGTACAAGTTTTATAAATACCATAATTCCGTTCCACCTTTACAAGGGACATTTTTTGTTGGTAAAATCAAAGACAAAGACTGGGCATGCTAAGATGTCTAATTTCCTAAAAAGGGTCAAACTATCTATCAAAAAGAGATGATTGTCCTCATTTAGAGTAGCATGTACCTTGTCTCTACATTTCTAGTGGCTATCTTGGAACATGAGTTTGTGTTGGCAAGTGCACACCACTTTGATCGTAAATCTAGAATCATTAGAGATGATGATAGAAATGTTGTTATTAGGCTAGATCTAGATACAATCAATAAAACCTTTAAAATTTCACCTACTCCAGTGTGTATTGATATGACAATGAAAAAGGCTTTGAAGAGGTGGAACAAGAAGACACATGATTGCATAAGATTCACGAATGAGAAATAGTTGGTGAACAAGAGAACCTATTTGTGTAGATAGCCAAAATTGTTCAAGACAAATTTTCATGAGGAGATAAATTATTTGATCACCCTACTCAACAAAATCATGAGTCTTAGGGAGTTCAATGTTTTTGAGCCTTGGATGTACAAGTTCATCTCTTTGATTGTGAGGTCCAAGCAAAAGATCTTTTGTGGTGAGATCATAAAAAATGATGCCTTATAAGAGCAACTTGTTCAAGTCCTTAACAGTCTTACATTTTGCATGAACGCATACTTAAGTGTGCATTGCAACTTCTTTTAAGTCCTTTCTTGGTCTTCTACCGAGGGTGATATATTATTGGTGCCAGTTTGGGAACACTATGGACAATTGACACTGAGGCCAAGCATGGTATGCTATAGAAAAGTGCATGACATGTTTTTCAACCATTCCATGTGCCACTTTGATAAAACACTTCCAAAGAGGCGATTGTTCAATGTAACATGGAAGAAGGTGAACGAGTACGGGCGTATATTTCTTTAGTTTCCTACTTTCACCTACACTATAGTTGGTTGTTTTCGAGGTGAGCCTTATACACTTCCTTGATATCATATTGATAGAATCATTCTTATAGAGCTCATAAGGGATCTCATGGTTGTCCAAGCATATTGACCTACACAACACAAGTCTAGAGTTGGTATTTCTTCACAAAATCTACTCCAAATTGGGAGATATATAGTCACCATTCCAAATGCTAAGTGTATGGAAACTAAACTACAAGAGATCTTTCTCAAGAAGTTCAAGTTCATAGGAAACTTGGAGAATCGAGGGATGAACGACAAAATAAATATAATTTTCACATGTGTTCATCGCCTCGAAGATGTTTGGATTGATATGCGCATTGAGGTGGATATTAGGAAGATGGATTACTACAAGTTGTGCTTGAACTAGATTGTTGATTTCAATTTGACTCGGAATCTTAAAGAGCCTGGAGGACGATGAGAAAATCCCTGATTATGAGTACCAGGAGTGCCAAGTTGAGAGTCTCTCCATTCGGCTTGTTCTATGGTCATCAAAATCTTTGATAGATTTCATATTATTTTAGCCAATACAAATACATGGCTAATGAAGATGAACTACAAGAGAATCCTTTTCCTAATGTACCTCATGTAGAAGATGCAAAGGTGAAATCTGCGAAATTAGAATCAGACCAAAACCCGATGAGGCTACTATGTCTCCTCATTAATTCTTTCTCCACAGATAATGTTCCTCTAGTGAATGTGTTTGTCATGCCAATTTCCATAGATATTCCCGCATCCATCCCAGGAGAGCATATGATGTTTGATGCATATTCATATTTCTTCAACCTATCAGATGTATCCATTACTCTTTTGGATACCTTACTCACAAGATTTTATCAATTCATGGTTGAAGCCTCATAGAGAAATCATGTGCTTGTGGCTATTTAGATTGAAGACCACCTATTGTCACAGTGCTCATGCAATCATTCAATGTCTATCATGGCCACTACCTCCATTTCTTATAATATCGCTTTCACGCTACCTCCATGGCTCAACCTTATCGATTGGGCTTAACCGGCACACTCGAAGCGTTTACACTACGGTGGTTGGGCCCACTCTTAGTCTATGACCTGACATGTCTTGTAAGCATTCCCGTTTTCAGATTTTTGGTTTCCCCGTTTCTTTCGCCCGACGTCCGTCCCTCATCGTCTAATCCACGTACCAGCCACCATTAACATTTGAATCCGAATATTTCCCGCTTAGAATTTTAAATGTGTTCGATAACATTAAATAAAATTGGTACTGCCATTTATCTAGCTTCTTTCATGAAAGATTTTTGGTAGGTGCAAAGACTTTCGTTCTTGCTAAGATTTCTGAGGTATTTTTGTGCTTTTCGTTACTGATTTTTGCAGTGGAAGAAGACTGGGCATGCTGATGATTTACTACATAAATTGTGTATTTTGGAACAACATACATACATCCCTCAAAGCATAGAGCTGGAAATACGTCAGTAGACATGTAAGAAAAATGTGGAAGCATTTTCAGGGAATACAAAATATTTTAGCACATGCCTCAAATAATTTTGGCTGTATGGAACATTGTGATTGCAGGATATAAACAGAATGCATTTAGATTGGGATGATCATAGACCCAGTGTCTGCAGCATTTTCTCGTATTCTCCTAGTTCGTACTAAAATGGGAGCATTAGAATAGGATAGCAACATCCTCCATGGGAAGCTTACTGGATTTTTTTATTTTATTTTTTTCTTATGTTGAAGTTGTAACTACCCTGGTTAATGTTTATGCAAAATGTGTAATCTTTGACAAGCACATGAACTATTTGACAACATTGTGACTCAACGAATTCTTCCACAGACTACCATGATTTCGAAGTATACAAAATATGTAACCATAGGCAAGGAACCGTAGCTTTTTGACAAAATGCTTTTGTGCATGGAATGTCGCGATTGCAGGTTGAGGATATCTTTTTCTTAGATTCATGGATTGCCAAAACAGTTTCTGAGAATTTTAAATAATAATTTTTTTATTCAATATTGTGAATCTAATCTTAGTGTTACAAATAATACAAATCACAACAAATTTATTACATTCAAATTCTTTGAAAGGAATGGTACTATCAAGAGCAGCGTTGTCCATGATTGTTTTTATGTTTTGTTCTCTATTTCAAATATAATAATGTATTATTACCTTTCCCATAAATATTACAGATAACTATGGAAGAGACGTGAATGTTGACATTGCATTAAATAAATCTTTTGATGAGATCCATATTAAGTACTGTGAAAATGGTAGTCAAGGTAGGAAGATTTTTTTCTCTCAATCTACCTTCATTGATCTCTAAAAAGATATCCATTTGCCATAATTCATCACCAAAGTTTAGGAATTCAATATCAATTTTAGGTGCAACAAAGAGTCTAGAAAGGGACAAATATTGAAATAAATGAATAACATACAATTAAGGAATGAGATCCATCTAACAAAAAATAATGAGGCCAACTCCCTCAAGTTAAATCAAATGTGTAGGAAGTATCACTCCAACACAACAATTAATTTGTATTTGATGCTAGTGGAATGATTCTAGGAACATCAAGATTAAATTTAATATTAGTCTCATATCTTGCTAAGACTAGGCCAACTATTGATAGCAATATGCGAATAATAAGATGTTAAACTATAACACATACTTTAGTGAAAGTGACGTTTATTCTTCGATTAAAGGATAATCTTTTATATATAGATAGAATTATCATCATCAAATCTTAATTATTATTGTGCTACAGTTGCATGCTTTAAACATTAAGAAGCCATATAAAAGGCCTTCAAGATCTAAGATTAATTTACCCAATCATCAAAGAAACCAACTTTGACTTCAAGTGGAATTTATATAGAGGGTTAGAAAGGAAAACATACTAAAGACATAAGGGAAGCATTGCTGGGGATTTGTATCAAATAGTATCTAAGATTGAGTTATTATAAGAGGAAAATATTATTTATTCTTCTTTTATGCATGATAGTATCAAATAGTATCTAAGTTTGAGCTACTATAAGAGGAAAATGATAACCACACAATAGAAATCATTTGCGTCACATTATAAATGATCCATAGAAGTATCACAAAGAAATCTAATGAACATTTGACACCATAGACAACCCATAAGAAAGACCACTAAAGAAACTCAAGAGTGTGGAGATGTCTTTTATTCAAAACTAAAGGGAATTACTATCAATATTTGTGAGGCCCCTAAATTGTATCCTTTCTTTATCTTGGCTTAACACTTCTATTAAATCAAATAATATTTTTAATGGCCCCTTATTGGTGAAATTGTTAAAAACCTCAAAAGGTCCTAAATACCATCCATTTGTTTTGAAATTAATGAATCATACAATTCTTCAATCTTGAACTACTTTATTATTTCTTTTTGGTTCAAAATGCCTAAGTTTAAAAGGGATGCTTCAAAAGAGAGAGGTACTTGCTCTCGTATGTGAAAGGATTGTAAATTCATGAAGTTGCACCATGTTATTTATGTGAAGCTATTGTCAAGAAGATTACAACCTTGGAAACATGTTAAATATAGGCATACTCTAGCACTTCACCTAACTTGCCTATCCTTGGATATTTTTAGACTTGTGTGTAAGGAAATATCCCTTTGGAGCCATACTTGTAGGTTTGATGGGTAATTTTTCATGCTAGGTACTTCATTACCTCTTACCATTAACATTCATAATTATTACAAGTTAGTGAGAAAATGTTCTACGTTCCTTACACATAGCTTGAAATGTATTTTAATATGATCGTAAGAGTGATCCAAGGAGAATAAATGTCTAGAAGAAGTGGAAAAATATTGTAGAGTAATAATAATATAACTTATGGATTTAAAGATAATTTGCATGCCCCATTCAAGTTGTTGAAATTTGTTTGGGGACATCTAAGTTGAATTTTCTAATTTATAAAGAGAATTTGGAAAGAAAAAGACATAGAATGATTACAAAACCAATAGAAGGAAGAATTCATTCATGAGAGTCCATTAAGTTCCAAATTCCATTTTTTGGTATTATATTTTGATAATTTGTTGATGTGGATTTGTTTAAACCTATCAATAACTTCATGTAAGCCTCTAAAGATTGGATTTAACGTTCAAATTCAACCTTGACACAATGTATTCAATTGTAGAATGTTCATTTCTAAAAGTGATTGTAATTAGTTAACCAACTAAAATATTGTAAAATATTTCACATTTATATCAATACAACCTAGATTGTTTGTATGTTTAGAAGTATATAATCCTCTTGTGGGACCTTCAATAAGAACCCAACTTTGGTTTCCATGATTACATGATTTAATTTAATTAAATAATTTTATGTCCAAATGGATAGATTATTATTCTATTGTTTTCTCTATTTTCCATCACCTTAACACACTAAAAGGAGAAACCAAAAACTCATTAATTATAAAACTATGGTTTTTGAGTAATTCTCAGCTTCCATATATTCAAGTGTATAAAAAAAGGGTTTTTACATTCATATCTTCAAACATTACCTTTAGTAATGATTTATCAATTTAAGTAATCATTTCCTAATCGCAAGGAAAGGACCCCCACCTTCAAATAAAAGATTCCATTAAGCCCCACCTCGACCCTATATTATTTAGTAGTAAAGAAGTTGAAATCCCTCTAAATGTATCTCAGGGAAATTCGAAGATTAAATGAAACTATTTTTACTTCTTGAAAGAGCAAAGCATCCACACTCTAAGGTTTTGAAAAAGTTTTTGCATATAGGGGCACAATCTTAATCATGACCCTTTTAGGGAATAATAGGGTCACTATTTCATCTTTTCTACTATTTGAGGACCATAGAAATACCCTATAATTATAGGATCCAATTTTATATGATAGACAAATAACGAATTCTTTTGTAAAGTTAGAGTTTTGAAAAAAATAACAAAAAGCCCTTTTTGTAACATCATGTTGAATGAATATTGGAACCTTAGTTTCATATTCTATAATTTACACAATTACTTATTTATGAAAGCATGAGAAGGAATCTTGGAAATATCCAGGGCTGCTAAGAAAATCATATAGTCCTTAAGTTTAATTTTTTAAGAAATAATTGCTTTGGACATAAGGAGATTTGGTTTAACAATATTAGGGGAAACAAATGAATTATTACAAGGTGTCCAATAATAGTGTGCACTCTTCCACCACAACCTTTCTAAAAGTTCTCTTTAGTCTACTAACAATGGCATTTGAAACAAGATTTAATTAAAACAAGCCATAATTTTGGCCTTCACCCATATAAAACCATTATCATGAATATACATTGGTATTGTAAAGAATCCTGCTTCCAAGATGGTACATGAGTACCTAGTCAAGATTAAGGTTGTGTAATTTATACTTGAGTCCATGAAATTTTATAAGGTCATTCTAATGTCATTGAATTGGAAGGAACCCTATTGATGTAATGGAAAGTAAAATGTAATACATTTTGTCAAAATTGTGCAACAAGGTCCTGATATGTCCAGGAGGTCAAAGTAGTGTAAAAGTGTCATGGAAGGGAAAAAATGATGCAAAATGTGTTGTTTTATCCATTATGAGGTGTTAATAGTGTCTATGAGAGGTTTGATGTGTTTGAGAACAAAAATCAAAATGTTGTCAAAAGCCGCATAGTGCAACATTTCAAAAGGTTGCAAGAATTGATGCAAAAGTTACATTTTGGTCATAGCTAGAAATCGTAATTGTCCAATAGATGGAGAGGGTGTATATAAGTCTTTATATAATATTTGAATAAAGTCATGGTTAATGAGTTAGAGGAAGGGATTATGAAGTTATACCTCTGAAACCTCTAAATGACATCAATTTCTATAGACTAGTTGATAGTAATGAAGAATAACATAGATTTAAGTGTGATTTTCTCATGAGTTGATGTAAGGGTGGTGCTGAAAGGATTATTTCTTTATGGGAATCCAAGATTTTGTTCAAGTTTCTTATTTTTATTTTTGGTACAGTCACGTTCTGTATTGATTTTAACCACTTTCACATGTTTAAATGCATTGTTTGTTTTGTAAAACTGATATGGGAATGTAGTATGATGAATCAAATTTATGAAGAACCAAGTTTTATCAACAATCATGAATTATGAATGAAGATTAAATGGGATTTCCAAACTCTAAATTATTAAACCTTAGTAACTAAGTTGTTTAATTGCAATGGTTTATTCATATTTCTATTGTAACCATTAAAAAAGTTCAAGCCCTCGATAATTTGAAAGTAAACTCATGGGGCTTCAAATCGATCTATTGTGAGAAATATGGTGCCCTAGTGGAAAGAATCAAATAATTTCTAGTATTTGATTTGTAAAATACATTGTATTGATTGTTATTGATATTTGAATATTTCTTGTCGCATGGAATGATCAAAATTATTTTGAAACAACACTTATAACATTAGTCACAATTGAAGAATGTATCCATAAAATATTTAAATATCTAATCTAAAAGGATACACTATGAACTATATATCAATGATAAAAAAAAAATGATAAGTCTTATTTCATTGTTTGATCCTTAATAATCTTTTCTATCAAAAGGGAACCTTGTGTTGAATATTATCCACCTAATGAAGGTAAAGATAAATTACTGATGTATTGTTCATGATGCATGTTATAGAGATTTATAACTATCATGAACATGACATTAGTAGTCTTTTGGGCAGTCATTTTACATGAGGTCAACGATAGGAATCCATTGCGCAATTCCTCTCTTGAAAAGCTAATCTTTTGAGATCAACTCCAAGGTTCAGTATTTGTCTTGCAACGTACCAAAATCTGCTTAGTTGAAGATAAATGTGATTGTTTATGAGGAGGCCTTTACTGGTTCTGATTTAGACTCAGAATGAAGTAAATCTGTTTGCTATCTCAAAATCAAACACAAAAGAACAATATTTTTGTATATATTTTTTTAATGAATGCAATCTAACAGTGCAACTAAAATGAGTTCCTATTCTAACAAGGGGTTAGCAAAGCAAATAACAAAATTGAAAGCAACTAACATGAAATTGAAATAACTTGAAATTGAAATCCTAAATGGACATAAGCTACGGAAAACAACATGTTGCTACTTAAACTTTCAAATAAATTGATAGGAAACCAATGAAAACAGGAGCAGTGCTTCCTAGAATCCACTGATGTAATTGTCGATGGGAAATTTCAATAAACGAATGATGTTTCACTCTTCATCAAATCGCAAGGCCATAGAAAGTGGGCTCATGTGAGACAAAGAGTTATGCAGACACAATTGTGATCTCTCCTCAAGCTGGATACATCAACAAAAATTGTAAATCTATAGCAAACACCAGAACTAAAAGATCGTACAACTAGAATTAACACAATAAACCTTTGGTTCAATCACAATCTCATGAATAAAATCCACAAAAATATGACACATTCAGGTAAGAGTCACTACACTCCAAATGTGAGCACCAAAAGCATAATTTTATTGCATAATAAAAGCGACCTTTGTTAAATTTTAGAACAAAGTATTTATAAGAAATCGTCTCCTCAATTTGTGTTGAGAGTGAGAGATATCTTCATGCAATAAAATACTTTTAAAACATTAAAACAAACTAAATATATACAAACTAATAATCTAACTGGTGCTTAGAGGGACTCCATCCATGTTTTATTCATTAATTGGATGCACGAGCCATTTAAATGTCAAAAACAATGAAAGCATGAGAGAGAAAGTATGAGGAAGCCATCAGTCAAAGTGGAACTGCATGGAGACACCAAAAATAGAAGCTAATCCTTCATTAGGTGTGTGACAAAGTTAAACTACCATCAGAATGCAGTCCTGATGCATGGAAAGTGCTATTTTTGGAATCAATAGTTAACTATCGGTGCACCTTTGAATTGTGGAGCTATGCACCTCAAAAATGTGGAGCTGCATACCTGCGCACCTCAAAAATGCAGAGCTACAGACCTATGTACCTGTGGAGCTGTGCACCTCAAAATGCGAAGCTGCAGACTTGTGTACCTATGGAGCTGTGCACCTCAAAAATGTAGAGTTGCGAACTTGTGTACCTATGGAGTTGCGCACCTCAAAAATGTGGAGCTGCAGACCTGTGGAGCTGCACACCTCGATAGCTCAAATCGCCAAAAAATCAAAGTTGTCAATTTTAAAAATAGTTTGTGGGTTATGCTCAAATGGGATTTTAGATCACTTTTTGTGTACATACTTTGCCTCTTTTTGATGATTTATACCCTCTTTATAGCCAATCACTTTCATAAACTTGAACTCCTTCTACTTCTTCAATCTAAAATCCCAAGGCACCTGCATTGAATCTTTTCATTAATAGCTGCATAAGATGAGGAACCTGTTCTGCTTCATGTGTACAACCTCTGTATCTTCGACCTTTGTCTTCTCTCCAACTGCCCTATCCTTCTCGACGAGAAACCAAGTGATCCGGATGATCAAATGTTTGAAACTTTTTCATATTTTTTCACAAGTTTTCTTAGGCATTTTTAAATGGCTTTTTCAAAGGTCTTCTACTCAAAATTTCAAGTCGAAACCTTCGTTGGTCCCTAAAATTAGGTAGCCAAAGGCTCGCTGTTTTAGGGACTAAAATTAGATCTTTAGTTCTTCTTTCCAATGGTGTAAATGGTTCTGAATTTTGAGCTCCGAGTCAAAAGTTATGACCTTGACAAGTTGATGTCATTTTTACCTACATAATGAAGCACATATTAGTCCGTAGAGATAAAAAATACTTAAATAAGACACACCCTAATGACACTAGAACAAAAACTCCCAAAAACTAGTTACTCAAATAAAATCGGAGGTTAATAGGTGGCGTGGCGCGTGCGCAGAGTGCACAGTGTGCGCAAGTGAGCGTCCAACGCATTATGGTGCGCACGGCCCTTGGTGGCGTGCATGGTCCTTAGGTGTGTGCGCAGGGCCTTTAGGTGCATGCGACCCTTGGGCACACGTGACCCTTGGTGGTGTGCACACAACCCTTGGGTGCACATGGCCCTTGGTGGCGCGCGCGTGTGTTGCGATTTTTTTTTTAAATTTTAAATTTAAATTTTTTTATTATTTTTTCTATGTTTTTGTGTTTTTTCAAATTTTTAAAATTTTTATAATTTTGACTCTAAAATTCTAACTCTAATAAAACTTTCTTCTCTTGACTCTCGAACTGTGAGTTTGAGAGTTGAAAAAAGTAGGGGGTCCCCATTCCTAGTAAGGATTGGGGCATGTGTTGTGGACACCACAACAAATAGCTCCAGAAAAAGGAAGAAATGACCAAGGCATTTCTTCATCAAAAAACATTCCTCTGATGTGTGTCAAACACCAACCGAACTTTGAACACCTCGAGCATATCTCGGATGACTTTGCAATCAAAATCTCAGAAGTCGAAACCTTCAAGCTTAGTGTGTGCATTGTTATTCGTTCCTTTTGACATGTCAGGATGTAGTCAATCAAAGTTTTTTGACAACTCAAAACAATCTTCCACTCCTCCTAGCTCATTCATTCAGAATCTCCATGAAGGCTTTTTATCAATTAATTGCTTGCCCAGATGAGAGAATCAGTTCGAGGGCTCTTGGAGAGATGCCACGTTCTTTTAATTTTTAGCCTTTTGCATAATTGCTCCGTGTCATTCAACACGTTACTTTTGATGAAACAATACTTTTGAATACAAGACACTTTTTTTTGCAATGCATCTTTAGCCATTTCAGATCTTTAGAATCCTTCAAACTTAACACTGTCTTTTTTTTTCTTTCTTTTTTTATTTTGTATCTTGACTATGCTTAGACTGTGTAGTCAGAACATCGATGTCACTTCTTGGATTTGATCTCTTATGAACATCCCTTGCATTCCTCTTTTAGAACTTTTTAGCAAACTCTCATGCCAAACAATGATCTCAACAACCTTTCGAGGAGACCCCTCCTATTTGAACTAGTTGAAGTTTGGATCATCCCTCGTCACCTTTGACTTCAATTCAAGAACACCTAAAACAATCAGATCTTTAAATTTGCAAAATGTTGAGAACTTGTTGGTCTAGGCTTATGATTTCTAGACTAAAAGTCCCCTATTTCTACAAGAAATGTCGGTTGCTCGGTTGGCATAAGACACAATCATCCAAATGTTTTGACAAAGAAATACCTCTTCTTGAAATCAGAACCAAAAAAGTAGTTAATGAGATACATCAAGATAAAATCTTGATTTCACTTAACCCCTAGACTGACACGACTAAAAAAAAGAAGAAGAAACAAGAGACTCGACTCAAAGAAAACTAACACCTAACTAGAAGGACTAAAAAAGACTAAAAAAAAAAATACAAAAAAAAAAAAAACTTATCCACAGAAAACCTTGAATAATAAGAATGTGGGGTGGTTGTCTGTAGATTTCTCATTATGTGCGATAGTAATGAACTACCCCATATAGTTCTAAAAAATGCTGACTTGTCTTTGTACTCAGAAAAATAAAGTTTGGACCATCTTGGTTCAAATTTTGGGCACAAATCAAACAAAATCAAAAGTTGTGGTAACTCTTTATGACCATGATTAATCCATGAACAAGTTCTCTTACCTTTAGCATCATATTCAAATTGAAAATAATCAAACTGAGAGGGATGATGCAAAGATATTACCTGATCTAGTGAGTCCCCCACCATAGGGGTACACTCACACATTGTAATTTCTCTTTCTGGTGATCTTATCTCATGGTTCACAACTCCACTCACATGTGGAAACACTTTAGGTTCCTTCGGACTAGAAAAATCAATCACTAGCCTTCCTTTCAAATTACAGGATTCATCACTATCATCGACCAAGATGTTTTCTACCTCACATCCCAAAGAAGCTTGTTCAAAATCATACTTTCCCTCTATTGTAATCTCCCAAGATAACAAGAAATCGGGGCAAATTTCTTCTGAATGGAACCCAAATGGATGGATTCTACATGACTTGGTTATTGCATGGTTTGATATGTGTGTGGAATACCCACAAACAGGCATTTCCTCAGTCAAGCTTGAGATCAAATTGAGCACTCTATCCATCTCTTCTAATGAAAAATCTTGTTTTGACAGAGGTATCTTAGCATTGTTCAATGGGGAATCAATACCACAATAGGAAGAATTGATATCTTCTCCTTGATGACTTTTTGATTCAAAAATCTCACCAACCTCGAGATCCTTTGCATTTTCATCACCTTTTGTAACTTTGTGGAGTTTTGGAACTTCAAAATTTTTTGCACCCTCAAATTTTTTTGGCATATCCACACTTATTGAGACATCAACACTTGGAAGAATTTATTCATTGAATGGGAACACAAACTCCTCTTGATCCTCTTCAACATTTAGTCCTCCTATAGATTTATCATATGATTCAAACACCATTGCACTAAACTGCAAAGGTTGTTTCTCCATGATTTGGGGAGGCTGATCCAAAACGTAATTGTCCCCATACCAATTTTCACTTGGAATCGTACCTGTAATACAATTATTCTCATTGTTGATGTTCCTGTCAAGGTTAAAATTTCTACTCTAATTCTGAGAATAATTGCTTTGGGTAAACAAGTTGTCTTGGATGGTTGCCTTGGTCTCTTGAAGAATTCAACTTTATTTGGATGACTTCATTGGATAAAAGAGACATCGTCTCCTTCATGGCCTTAAACTCTCTAGCCATATTATTTTCTGCTTCAATGGATGCAATTTCCTGCTGCTCAAAGAAAACGGTCTTTTGAGACTCATACCCTAAATATGTAATTACTGACATTGGAGCAGCAGTAACCTACTTTGTGAATGCAATAACCTCTTTGAAGACCTTTTCAATGGTATCAATGTCTCTAGGTGGGAGCCTTCTTAGAAAGATAGAAGTTAATGAACCCATTGTTCCAAAATAGATATGGATGGCAACCTCTTATGGTATAACATAGGGAAATTCCATTCTTTGATACATCCTATAGAAGCGATGATTAAACTATGAAATAGTCTCATGGGGATCCCTCTTAATCGAGATGAACCAGTGATATATTATAGCTAGATTGATATAGATCTTGAATTGTTCCAAAAACTTTCTCTCAAAAGAGTTCCAATCCCTTATTGATGTTGGTGGCAGATTGAGGTAGCAATTGAATGCCATTTCCCCCAAAGTGTAAGGAAAAAGGTGACATACCACATCCATATGCTGAATTTGGTTTCAATTACAAATCTCCTTGAAAATTTTAAGATGATCCTCTACTGTTCGTGATTCTCCATAGATGAATCGTGGGCAAAATTTTTTGAGATTTTTGGGCAAGTCATGTAATGGTCTAGTTAGGTTCAAAGGTGAACTTTGGGCATTGAAGAAAGACATGGTGCATAGTGATAGAAATGTGTGAAGTAGAATGTGAAGCGAACGATGATGCTAGAATGTGTAGCATGAATGGGTGGAGTTCTTAGTATCCCTTTATCATTGTGATGCTTGTGAAAGTGATTGAGTTGTAGGAACTTGTGTTTATTCTGGAAAAGTGCACCTATGAAGAAGCACAGTTTCTCAAAACAACGCACCACAGAGTATTGCGTAGCTACGTAGTTGTGGATTTGGGAACCTACGTAGCTGTGGACCTGTTTACCTACAGATCCATGGACTTGCATACTTGTAGAGTTACGCACCTAAATTTCTAAAAAATTCAAAAAAAAAAATTGAACTTTGTGTAAAGCACAGATTATTTGCAGGGATGCAAAATTCTGAAACTTCGTCAAATTTTCTTCATTTTTGGAGTGTAAAGTGTGTTGGCCCTCCTTCTAGCACCACTTCTATTGGGTGGTCATTTTATACGAGGTCAACAAAAAGAATCCATAGCGCAATTCCTCTCTTGAAAAACTAATCTTTTGGGATCAACTCCAGGTTCAGTATTTGTCTTGCGATGTACCAAAATCCACTCAGTTGAAGATAAATGTGATTGTTCACAAGGAGGCCTTTACTAGTTCTGATTTAGACTCGGAATGAAGTAAATCAGTTTGCTATCTCAAAATCACACACAAAAGAACAATATTTTTGTATTTTTTGGTTTTTTTTAATGAATGCAGTCTTATAGTGCAACTGAAATGAGTTCCTATTCTAACAAGGGGTTAGGAAAGCAAATAACAAAACTGAAAGCAACTAACATGAAATTGAAATAACTTGAAATTGAAATCCTAAATGGACATAAGCTATAGAAAACAACATGTTGTGAGTTAAATTTTTGAAGAAATCGATAAGAAACCAATAAAAATAGGAGCAACACTTCCTAGAGTCCACTGATGCAATTGTCGATGGGAAATTTCAATAATCGAATGATGTTTCACTTTTCATCAAATTGCAAGGCCACGAAAAGTGCGCTCATGCGAGACAAAGAGTTATGTAGGCACAATTTGTGATCTCTCCTCAATCTAGATACGTCAGAAAAATTCGTAAATCTATAGCAAACACTAGAACTAAAAGATCGCACAACTAGAAAAAATGCAATAAACCTTTGGCTCAATCACAATCTCATGAATAAAATCCACAAAAATATAACACATTCAGGCAAGAATCACTACACTCCAAATGTGAGCACTAAAAGCATAATTTTATTGCATAATAACGACGACCTTTGTTACATTTTAGAATGGGGTATTTATAAGAAATCGTCTCCTCAATTTCTGTTGAGAGTGAGAGATATCTTCATGCAATAAAATGCTTTTAAAATATTAAAACAAAGTAAATATATACAAACTAACAATCTAACTGGTGCTTAGAGGGACTCCATCCATATTTTATTCATTAATTGGATGCATGAGCCCTTTACATGTCAAAAACAATGAAAGCATGAGAGAGAAAGTAGGAGGAAGCCATCAGTTGAAGTGGAAGTGCATGGAGACACCAAAAATAGAAGCTAATCCTTCACTAGGTGTGTGTCGAAGTTAAACTCCCATCAGAATGTGCTCCCAATGCATGGAAAGTGCTATTTTTGGAACTAGCAGTTAACTATCATTGCACCTTTGAATTGCAGAGCTGTGCACCTCAAAAATGTGAAGCTGCAGACCTGCGTGCTTGCGGGGCTGCACACCTCAAAAATGCGGAGCTGCGAACCTGCATACTTGTGGAGCTATACACCTCAAAAATGCGAAGCTACGAACTTGTGTACCTGCAGAGCTATGCACCTCAAAAATGCAGATCTGGGGCCCTACGTACCTACGAAGTTGTGCACCTCAAAAATGCAGAGCTATGCACCTTGATAGCTCAAATCGCTAAAAAATCAAAGTTGTCAATTTTGAAAATGGTTTCTGGGTTATGCTCAAATGGGGTTTTAAATCACTTTTTGTGTACATACTTTGCCCCTTTTTGATGATTTATATCCTCTTTATAGCCAATCACTTTCATAAACTTGAACTCCTACTTTGATCTAAAATCCCAAGGCACTTGCGTTGAATCTTGTCATTAATAGTTGCATAAGATGAGGACCTATTTTGCTTCATGTGTCCAACCTCTGTATCTTCCACCTTTGTCTTCTCTCTAACTGCCCTATCCTTCCCGATGAGAAACCAAGTGATCCAGATGATCAAATGTTTGAAACTTTTTCATATTTTTTCACAAGTTTTCCTAGGCATTTTAAAATGGCTTTTTCAGAGGTCTTCTACTCAAAATTTCAAGTCAAAACCTTCATCAATCCCTAAAATTGGGTAGCTAAAGGCTCGCTATTTTAGGGACTGAAATTAGATCTTCAGTTCTTCTTTCCAATGGTTTAAATAGTTCTAAATTTTGAGCTCTGAGTCAAAAGTTATGACCTTGACATGTTGATGTCATTTTTACCTACACAATGAAGCACATATTAGTACATAGAGATAAAAAATACTTAAATAAAACACACCCTAATGACACCGGAACAAAAACCCCCAAAAACTAGTTACACACTCAGGAAAACCCGCTCTGATACCACTTGATGGGGACACAACCCAACAACAGAATGGACACAATAGAAAAGGGAAATTATATTAACTGAGAAAATAGGCTAGTACAAACAGTGCAGAGAAAATAAACTTCAAAACATGCCCTACGGGCTTACAATAGCATAAATCTGGAGAATATTTCTCCTTTTAGCACCTCCTCTCAAGCTCCAATCCGAACTGCCTTTTACAATGCCAGAAATCTCCTTAAATAGACCCCGGAGGGTTAAGGACTAGGAGTACATTCTAGAAAGTGCTAGTAGGCATCCACCAACAAAATAGAAGGTTCCAGAAGCTGCGTTAGAAGTCGGTGCAAATCTAGAAGAATCCAGAAACAGTAACCGAACTTTCGGGAGGCATAACTTTTGAACCGTAGCTCCGATTGACGAACCGTTTACATTTTCAGAAAGCTCTCGAAGTGCTCTATAGCCCTATGGACTAGCTTCACTCGTTCCCCCATTTTTTGACCCTTTTTGAGGTCATTTAATGCCCCAAACCTGACTTTGAAGCATTCTTAGGAGGTCTCCAAAACTCGAAAAACTACAATAACTTTCAAACCGTGGGGCCTATTGACCTGATTCTTTTTCTGGAATTCTCTAAATCATGATTACATTCATCTGGCCAATTCACACCTTCTAGTTTATCGAAATGATGGCCCAAATACATGCTCCTATTTTTTTGGGATTTTCAAATGCACTGATAGTTGAACTATGAGAGTTGGAACCTTTATTTGAGCCAAATGGGTATCAAAAAATGTAAATACATGAAATAGAAACTAAGTCTAAGTACATTTTTTTGGGTGACACAGGATTGCCCTTATACCTCTGGATGCTCCTGCATCAGACACCCAGGGTAGATTGAAAAGTGACCCTGTCACTTTATGGATGGTAGAGGAAATCTCAAATGGGAAACCTCAGCTGCTGAAATCCAAGTTGAGTCCTCGATCGACCGTCCTTTCCATTTGACCAAATACTCTTCATACTGCCTGTTTCTGGTACTCCTACCCACATGATGATCTAGAATTTCTTCTATCTCCTCCTTCTTAGAAGCAAGAA
Organism: Cupressus sempervirens; assembly: GCA_028749045.1. Lineage (NCBI taxonomy): Eukaryota > Viridiplantae > Streptophyta > Pinopsida > Cupressales > Cupressaceae > Cupressus > Cupressus sempervirens. The sequence goes on from CM053783.1 coordinate 839,610,581, forward strand.
TTGGACATGGCTCTAAAACTGGCTCCTCATCTGCACCATCATCATGATACTCTGTTAAATCTGCAATGTTGAAAATGGGAGAAATGTGAATACCATCTGGCAGCTCCACCTCATTTGCATTTCCTGAGTTATGTTTCTTCAAAACTTTGCAGGTGCCAAATTTCTTCATTTTCAGCTTGTTGTAAGTACCAGCTGGAAATCTTTCTTTTCGTAAGTGCACCATGACTAGATCCCCTACTTGGAATTCCTTATGTCTTCTCCTTTGATCAGCCCTAGCTTTATACTCTTGATTCATCTTGATAATGTGTGCTTGAACCTCCTCATGTAGACGCTTGATGTGTTCAGCAAATTCCTCAGCTTCAGCACTTGTCCTCTCCCCTTGTTCTATCTTCCTCAATTTTGGCGCAATCCTTGGGCTATTCCCATATACAATTTGAAATGGTGATTTTCCAGTACTCCTATTTACAGAGTTATTATAAGCAAACTCTGCCTGTGGTAGAATCAAATCCCATCCCTTGGGCTTATCTCCAACTAAACATCTCAGCAAATTGCCCAGACTTCTATTTACCACTTCTGTTTGGCCATCAGTCTATGGGTGATGCGTGGAACTGAATTTCAAGTCTGTTCTCAACTTCTTCCACAATGTCCTCCAGAAATACCCCACAAATTTAGTATCTCGGTCAGAAACTATACTCCTTGGAAGACCATGTAGTCTTACCACCTCTTTGAAAAACAAGTCTGCAATATGGACAACATCATGAGTTTTGTGGCATGGAATGAAATGTGCCATTTTGGAGAACCTATCAACCACCACGAATACTGAGTCATTACCCCTTTGTGTCCTTGGCAATCCAAGAACAAAATCCATACTTATGTCCTCCCATGGCCTTGATGGAATAGGCAATGGCTGATATAGGCCAGTATTTTGACTAAACCCCTTGGCAACTTGACAAACCTGGCAACTCTGTACAAACTTATTCACATCCTGTGTAATTTGAGGCCAAAAATAATGTTCTCTAAGAATGGCAATGGTCTTATCCCAACCAAAATGTCCTGCCATCCCTCCACTGTGTTTCTCCTTAATCAGATTTTCCCTCATGGAACTCCTTGGAATGCACAATTGACTACCTTTGAACAACATGCCATCCTGAATCAAATAGTCTAACCACTTGGTTCTATCTACAGCAATAGGTTCTTTACAAGCTTTCCATGCTTCAGCAAAATCAGGATCCTCGGGGTACAAATTCTTGAGTTCATCAAACCCAACTACTTCAACCTGCATTGTTGTAAGCAACAGCTGTCTCCTACTTAATGCATCTGCAACCCTGTTAGATTTTCCACTTCTATGCTTTAACACAAATGTATAACTCTGCAAGAATTCTACCCACTTCATATGCCTCTGATTCAATTTACCTTGGCTATTTAGGTACTGTAATGCCTGATGATCAGTATACAAAAAAAATTCCTTTGGCAATAAATAATGCCTCCATTTCTTTAAGGCCTGAACTATTGCATAGAACTCTTGATCATAAACATAATACTTCTTCTTTGCATCATTCAATTTTTCACTAAAATATGCAATAGGCTTACCTTCTTGGCTTAATACAGCCCCAATAGCGCTACCACTAGCATCACAATCCACCTGGAATACTTTTCTAAAATCTGGAAGTGCCAACACAGGCTGTTTAGTCACCTTCTTCTTCAGCAATTCAAAACTTCTCGCAGCTACTGTAGTCCATTTGAACTCTTTTCTATCCCCTCTTATTGTATCAGTTAGAGGTGCACATATGCCACTGAAATTCTTAATAAACTTCCTGTAAAAACTAACCAGACCATGAAATGATCTTACCTCAGTAGCAGACCTTGGAGTAGGTCATTCCAAGATGGCTTTTACCTTCTTTGAATCCATTTTGAGACATTTAGGTGATATAAAAAATCCCAAATAGACTAACTCCCTTTTTGCAAAGACACACTTCTTTAGATTAATTAACAATTTCTCTTCCCTTAGCCTTTCAAGGACACTATGAATATGCAGTAAATGTTCTTCCAAAGTCTTGCTGAAAATTAAAATATCATCCAAATAGACAATAACAAATTTTCCCAAGAACTTCTTAAGTACCTCATTCATGAGCCGCATGAAGGTGCTTGGGGCGTTCGTCAATCCAAAGGGCATGACTAACCACTCATAAAGACCCTCCTTGGTCTTGAAGGCTATTTTCCACTCATCTCCTTCTCGAATCCGTATCTGATGATAGCCACTCTTCAGATCTATCTTTGTGAAGTACTGAGCTCCACTCAAGCAGTCCATAAGATCATCCATCCTTGGTAAAGGAAACCGGTACTTGATGGTTATCCTATTTATAGCTCAAGAATCTGTACACATCCTCCATTCTCCATCCTTCTTTGGTGCAAGTACTGCAGGTACTGCACATGGACTCAGGCTCTCTCGAATCAAGCCCTTCCTCAACAGCTCCTAAACCTGTCTATTTAGCTCCTCTTTTTCAGTAGGAGTCATCCTGTGAGCAGCCTTGTTAGGCAAACTAGCTCCTGGAATCAGATCTATCTGATGATTGATTTGCCTTACTGGTGGCAATCCATCTGGAACATTATCAGAGATAATATCTCCAAATTCCCCTAGTAAATCTAAAACTTCAAATGGTATTTCACTACTACCTTCTTTATCTTTCCTAGGAATCAAAGCATAGCACATACGCTGATGTTTCATGCCATCTAAAAACTTCCTTCCATCAACAAGACAAATCCTAGCACTGCTACATACCTTTTCACCTTCCTTTTTCATGGGCTTCAATTTGTGGTGAACTCCATCCTTTGTCAGAGAGTATGTGTTTGCATGTCCATTGCATGTCTATCAAACTGCCATGGTCTACCCAACAATAGATGGCAAACATCCATCGAAATAACATCACAGAGAACTTCATCATGGTAACTCCCAATTTTTAATTTTACTAAACATTTTTCACTTACCAAGACCTTATGATCATCTTTTACCCAAGATATCCGATAGGGCTGGGGATGTTTCTCCCTCTTGAGCTTCAGCTTAGAGACCATCTCTTCTGATACCAAGTTATCAGTGCTACCACCATCAATGATCAAATCACAACATTTATCCTCACACTTGCATCTGGTATGGAACAAACTCCTCCGTTGTCCTAGTTCATTCTCACCACTTAGTAGGACTCTTTCATTTACCAAGGTCTCTCCTCTTTCTGCATCCTCTGAATGTGATGATTGTGCATCCTCATCCACATGAGCAACCCTAGCTTGGCCCTCAGCTCTCCTATCTGTCCTTCCTTGTTGTCGAGGGCATTCAAAGGCACAATGACCTTCTTCATTGCAATGGAAATAGGTACCATGAAAGCCTCCTCTTCCTTGTCCACGTCCTCTACCTCTTCCTCTTTGATTTCCAAAGTCTTGATCACGGGAGCGGTTGAAACCCTCATTCCTCTGGTTCCTGCTAGTACCCTCATCTTCATTTTTTTTTTGAGTTTCATTGCAGTCTCCAGATGATCTACCGCTTCCCCTTCCTCCTTGATCGCGACCTCTTTGTCTTCCTTCAAACCTTTTACTCAGCTTCTCTTCAACTCGTAGGGAAAATTGGTATGCTTCTTCAACGCTGGTCATTCTTACCAGACTTAATTCCTCCTGGATGCTAGGTCGCAACCCACTAATATAACGAGCAACCTTCTACTTATTTGCTTCTGCATGCCCCGCTCTAATCAGGAGTCGGTAAAACTCCTCTGTATATTCTTGGACTGATCTTCCTACTTGCTTTAACCCATGCATCTTCTTAAACAGATCAAGCTCGTAGTCCACAGGAATGAACTGGTTCTTCAATTTGTCCACCATGCGATCCCATCTTGTGATCTTCTCCTTTCATCTTCTAAGTCTTTCCAGTTGAATCTCTTGCCACCAGATTTTGGCATGGCCTTTCAGTTTGGCCTTTGCAAACTTAACCCTATCTGGGTCCTTTATATCCTCATACTCAAAGTATTCTTCCAGTTCATTGATCCAATCGATCAACTCATCTGGTTTCAAATTTCCTGAAAATATACCCACTTCAATTGTAGGTCTTTTCCCAAACTTAGTAATGGCCCTAAAAAGCCTTTCCTCTACAGGATTCAGAACTTCCCCGTCAACTTCCATTACTTCCTCTTCATTGTCATCCTCACTATTGTCATCTGCGGCAACATTTGCTCCTCTACGAAGCTCCTCTTGCAATGCTTGTACCTGTCTCTGGAGGGCTCTAACCTCCTCAGGATCAATAGCTCTGGCCCTTGCACCACATTCTCTTCGTGGAGGAATCTTCTAACTCGAACCCACAACCACACAGTCCTGGTGCAAACTGCCTCACAGTCGGCGCTCTGTCTACACACTCAGGAAAACTCGCTCTGATACCACTTGATGGGGACACAACCCAACAACAGAATGGACACAATAGGAAAGGGAAATTATATTAACTGAGAAAATAGGCTAGTACAAACAGTGCAGAGAAAATAAACTTCAAAACATGCCCTATGGGCTTACAATAGCATAAATCTGGAGAATATTTCTCCTTTTAGCACCTCCTCTCAAGCTCCAATCCGAACTGCCTTTTACAATGCCAGAAATCTCCTTAAATAGACCCCAGAGGGTTAAGGACTAGGAGTACATTCTAGAAAGTGCTAGTAGGCATCCAACGACAAAATAGAAGGTTCCAGAAGCTGCGTTAGAAGTCGGTGCAAATCTAGAAGAATCCAGAACGGTAGCCGAACTTCCGGGAGGCATAACTTTTGAACCGTAGCTCCGATTGACGAACCGTTTACATTTTCAGAAAGCTCTCAAAGCGCTCTATAGCCCTATGGACAAGCTTCACTCATCCCCCATATTTGGACCCTTTTCGAGGTCATTTAATTCCCCAAACCTGACTTTGAAGCATTCTTAGGAGGTCTCCAAAACTCGAAAAACTGCAATAACTTTCAAATCGTGGGGCCTATTGACCTGATTCTTTTTTTGGAATGCTCTAAATCATGATTACATTCATCTGGCCAATTCACACCTTCTAGTTTACCGAAATGATGGCCCAAATACATGCTCCTATTTTTTTGGGATTTTCAAATGCACTGATAGTTGAACTATGAGAGTTGGAACCTTTATTTGAGCCAAATGGGTATCCAAAAATGTAAAGACATGAAACAGAAACTAAGTCTAAGTACATTTTTTTGGGTGACACAGGATTGCCCTTATACCTCTGGATGCTCCTGCATCAGTTGTGGACACCACAACATAGTCCTAACTTTGAGGGATGGCGTTTAAGAGGTTTTTTTTAATCTAGTTTCTACATGTAATAAGGGCCTAGTGGGTAGTGAGAGGATGCTTCCTGAATGATTAAATTATATTGATTGGCTTGCTGCTAATAATGTTGTTCTTAACATTGTGAATATGAACTATAATTTTCCTTGATTGTGTGATCATTATTCAAGGCCTTTTGAGCAATGTAAGGTAATTTCCAATGATGGACTAATGTAATGTAAATGTATTGATAAGTTAATGTTTAAGTTTGATGAAGGTATGGTGGTATATTACCAAGGCCTACAACATTTCAGTATTGCCTAAGATTAAAAGGATGTTATAACTCTTGGAAGTATCATTGTTTTGCAAAGACATGTAGAAATTAACACTTTCTGATTTAGTATTGGAAGGTGCCTTGATAAGAATGTTTGATGGACTTGGAGTTCACATTGCTGGTTGATTTGGATGAGAGTGATTATGTTATGTTGATGGTAAAAGAATATTCTTATATATTCATGCCTCTAATACGTTAAACTTTTTTGAGTTGATGACCTAATCCTCATGATTGATTTGGGGATTGAGGTTTTGTTGCATGATCCGCTACATTGCTATATAATAGTTAAAAGATATCTTTGATGAATTTGGGAGGCCTCCTTATAGAATGAGAATAAATTCCCTAGGTTGTAGATCCAAGCCTTTCTCTTTATCTTTTTTAACGAGGATAATTTTAGGTTTCTATATAGAACCTAAGAAATTAAATTACATAAAGCACAACTAAAAATATTATGGTAAATGAGAATATTAAAATAGTATATTTAATTCGACCTAAATTATTTTTTCTCCTAAATTAATCAAAGGTTTAAGAAATTTCCTTTTAAACTATAATTTATCTTGTTATAAAATAGGTCCATTCAAATATTGGAACATGAGGAAGACCTAAAAGTACAACATGTCAAATCCAAAACATTGGTCCAAGTTTTCTTTATCATAATAAGAGACAAAAAAGATAAAAGATAACTATAACTTCAAAATAAGAATTTTGGTATAAGGTAATTCAAGATGTTACAGTTGAAGAGATCAAATCTAGTTCTCAATCTACATTACAATTTGATAAACAAATATTGAAGTAGGGAATAACATCCTAACCTTTACAATGACAATCATAACATTGAATTTTATGGTCCTCATTGTGTCTTTAAACATAAGTAATTTAAGAGAATCCCTAGACAATGTGGTAATATTTAATTATTATGAAAAGTAGATATTTTTTAGTTTATTTCAATATTTTTTTTTGTTAGTTGTGGTTATTAATCCATGAAAAAACTTGAAATTTGTTTCTATTTAGCATTGTATTAAAATTTGAGAGGAATTTAATGAGAAAACTTCATAGTAAACTACTTTTAGAGCATGTATAGGTTGATAGTAGTGTATACTTGGATTATTTCCATGTATGTGGAAAATGGTGTAGACCTTCTTGATAAAATAAATCAATATTTTTAAGGATTTTTAAGCCCTAGACAATAAGTCTTGAGTACCACATGGAGGTTTCTCCATTACATAGTCCTTTGGATTGGTAAGTGCATTATTTTTGGTTAACAAATTATTACATTTGATATTGGAATGCATACTATATTATGGAAAAGGAAAAAAAATGGAAAATGTATTGATACTATACACAATATATTTTAGATTGAAAATGAGTGTAAGCAAAGAAGTAAAGTAAGGACCAAATAGTTAGAATCCAAGACTTGTACGAGACTATGTGGTTTAGAATATAGATTGGGAGTATATAACAAGGATAATTAAGCATGGATAATTTGGTGTCTATAGAAATAATAGAAAATTTTGGACTTCGTTGGATGAGGCAGCCACACCCATATAAAATTAAATGTTTACAATAGTGAGATTAGATAGTATATAAAGAATAATATTTGGTGAGGTTGAATATAGGACCATAGTAAGATGAGGCTATTTTTGACATTGCACTAATGGATGTGTAGCATGCATTGTGTATGCAAATGATTAGGGGGATAATACATAAACTATATAAAATATGCCTAGAAGATGAAAATTAATGCCACATTTAAGGATAACAAATAATTCTAAAGATACAAATCATGATGAGAATAAATAAAAAGGCACAAGTAAAAAATGTTTCTTTAAGATTAATCCTTCATAGATCAAGTATGAAATATTAGAGAATTGGTCTTATAAAAATAACAAGCACCAAGATATATGCTCCATAAAAAAGTCATAGTTGTAAAACATCCAAAAATATAATAATAATAATGCATTTTTTAAAGAACATTATGTTAAAAAGGAGAAGACACTTCAACAATCTTAGTGGATTAATTCTAGTTATAAGAATGAATTAGGATAAACTCATAAAGGAAATAATTTTTTTTATCTCAAAATGAATAGATGTCCAAGAAAAGAAAATAGGATACCAAGGCAAAGAAATCTTGAGAAATTCAGGTAGCTAAATGTGAAAAGAACATAAAACATTTTGCAACTTAACTAAGGAAATGAGCTAAAAATGCCAATTCTAGCAAATATAATAGAGGATAATCTCTCACTAAATGTAACTTGTCTTTATTGAATAAATCTTAACTTATAGTGACTTACTTTGAAGTGAGGAGGATTCAAACATTAATGAGGAAATAGACTCCTTATTGTTATATGAATACCATAAGTGAAGTTCGTCAAATATTAATAGCACATTTCATTCAGAAGATCAATTTGGATTCAAGTCAAAGGCCTAAGTTATTTCCTTTTATATGATATTAATATTATGTCTAAGGCCTAATTTATTTCATGTTTCCTTCTTCTAGAGATATTTTTATGCCTTTAAAAATAAGTTGTGGTAGTTATGGTGAAAAACAAAGAGATAAAATTTGTAGAAATAACTCAATTATACTGCTATTACACAAATCCCCGATAATGCTTCCCTTAGGCCCCGTTTGGTTGCTGGAAGATGAGGGCCAAAATCGGGTTATTAGGGGTAAAACCAGGTTTTACAAAAAAACTTTGGTGTTTGGTTGGTTAAAATTATAACCTGGTTTTCAATTTCATCTTCCAATTTTGGTCAAAAATTGGAAGAAGTTTCTTCCAACAAAAAGGTGGAATTCGAAATTAAAACCAGGTTTTGAATTTTATGACAGTTTTTTAATAATATTGTGGGGTCCACGGTATATTCATCTTCTGTGTCAACCAAACAGAACATTGACTTTCCAAACCACAAAACCAGGTTTTCGAAAACCTGGTTATAAGATAACTTGGTTATGGCACAAATTTATCTTCCCCAACCAAACGGGGCCTTATGTCTTTATTATATTTTCTTTTCTAACCCTCTATATAAATTCCACTTGAAGTCAAAGTTGGCTTCTTTGATGATTGAAGAAATTGATCTTAGATCTTGAAGCCCTCTTATATATCTTCTTAATGTTTAAAGCATGCAACTGTAGCACAATAATAATCAAGTAAGATTTAATATATATAAAAGATTATCCTTTAATCAAAGAATAAACATCACTTTCACTAAAGTAAGTGTTATAGTTTAACAACTTATTATTCACATATTGCTATCAATGGTTGCCCTAGTCTTAGCAAGATATGAGACTAATATTAAATTTAATCTTGATGTTCCTAGAATCATTCCACTAGAGTCAAATACAAATCAATTGTTGTGTTGGAGTGATACTTCCTACACATTTGATTTAACTTGAGGGTGTTGGCCTCATTATTTTTTGTTAGATGGTTCTCATTCCTTAATTGCATGATATTCATTTATTTCAATATTTGTCCCTTTATTGTACCTAAATTTGGTATTGAATTCCTAAACTCTGGTGATGAATTATGGAAAATGGATATCTTTTTAGAGATCAACAAAAGTAGATTGAGAAAAAAAATCTTCTCTCAAGGTAGAGACCTTGACTATCATTTTCAAAGTACTTAATATGGATCCCATCAAAAGATTTATTTAATGCAATGTCAACATTCACGTCTCTTCCATAGATATCTATAATAGCTATGGGAAAGGTAATAATACATTAGTATATTTGAAATCGAGAATAAAGCACAAAAACAATCATGGGCAACACTGCTCTTAATAGTGCCATACCTTTCAAAGAATTTGAATGTAATAAATTTGTTGTGATTTGTATTATTTGTAACACTAAGATTAGATTCATGATATTGAATAAACAATTTATTATTTAAAATTCTCAGAAACTATTTTGGCAATCCATGAATCTAAGAAAAAGATATCCTCAACTTGCAATCGTGACATTCCATGCACAAAAGTATTTTGTCAAAAAGCTAAGGTTCCTTGCCTATGGTTACATATTGTGCATATTTCAAAATCATGGTAGTTTGTGGAAGAATTCGTTGAGTCACAATGTTGTTAAATAGTTCATGTGCTTGTCAAACATTATATATTTTGCATAAACGTTGACCAGGGCAGTTACAACTTCAACATAAGAAAAAAAATAAAATGAAAAATTCAGTAAGCTTCCCATGGAGGATGTTGCTATCCTATTCTAATGCTCCCATTTTAGTACGAGTTGGGAGGATACAAGAAAATGCTATGGAGACTAGGTTTATGATCACCCCAATCTGAATGCATTCTATTTATATCCTGCAATCACAACGTTCCATGCAGCCAAAATTATTTGAGGTATGTGCTGAAATATTTTGTATTCCCTGAAAATGCTTCAACATTTTTCTTACATGTCTACCGACGTATTTCTAGCTCTATGCTTTGAGGGATGTTTGTATGCTATTCCAAAATACACAATTTATGCAGTAAATCATCAACATGCTCAGTCTTCTTCCACTGCAAAAATTAGTAATGAAAAGCACGAAAATACCTCAGAGAAATCTTAGCAAGAACGAAAGTCTTTGCACCTGCCAAAAATCTTTCATGAAAGAAGCTAGATAAATGGCAGTGCCAATTTTATTTAATGTTATCAAACACATTTAAAATCTTAAGTGGGAACTATTTAGATTCAAATGTTAATGGTGACTGTTACTTGGATCAAACAAACGGTGAGGAACGAACGTCAGCCGGAGGAAACAAGGAAACCAAAAATCAAAAAATGAGAATGCTTGTTACAAACAAGACATGTCAGGTCATAGACTAAGAGTGCGCCCAGCCACTGAAGCGTCAATGCTTTGAGTGTGCTGGTTAAGCCCGACCTACTTTATCACTACAAAGAGAAAGGAACAAGAAACTCCTTTAGAGGATTTTAACTTAAACAACCCAATATGACCAAACCTCCAGCAAGAAAGAGTCAAAATAGTATTTAAGGTTATGGATGATTAGAACAAAGTAAAATATGCTGAGATTGCAAAACATTTGGTAGACATATCGTAGGATGAACTAAAAACTTTTGATTATAAGTTCACGAGAGTGGGACTTGGTAATAAAACTTAGGTTAATTTACAAAAGGATGATTAGGATGTAGTATCATTACTTAGAATAATGACCAATTATGGGAAAAGAAAAAATAGCTCTTGGAGGAAAACACTCGCTTAAGATAATTTAGAAGATGACCAATTCTTTGCAGCGAGTTGATCCCAATTCTTCTTCTCTAGAAGAATCAATCTAGTATGCTAAGATTGGGTGTAAAGCTAAGGTAGTAGATGACTAGGATAGTCAAATAGAGTCACAGGGTATGCAAGCAATCAAAGATCTCTTCAGGGTGTAGAGACATGTTAGGGAAATCACAGTCAGGTTGGATGAAGTTCTCATGTCATCCGGTGAGGAGTTGAAACTCTTAGACGAGGACCTGAGCATCTGGAGCACCATGTCCATATGGTTTCATTTCCTCTCTAGAGATGTTCTATGAGTACCAGGAATTGATGATCAACACGAGACAAGTAAGAAAAGCACTTGTAACAAATGTACTGGTAGTTATAATTACGTGGAAGGAAAATAAATGCATGATAAATAAAGGTTTTGAGAAGAGTACACGTAGAGTAGTAACTGAGAACAATGAGTTGATTTTAGAGGATATTATGATATCAGAGCTACACAAGTGACTCACCTAGAGCTTGAGCTGCAAAAGTTAACCAATTTTGAGAAATCGATAAAATCAATATGTTGGAGTTAAATTCATTGAATCCAAACAAAAAGGAAAATATTCTACATATATTAAAGAGCCAATTGAAAGGGTTTATAGGAAATGAAATACAAATCTAAGTAATGAATTTGAGACATATTTTAGCTAGCAAGAACAAAGAAATATTCTACCTAGGGAATGATAGAAAGAGTAAAATCTAGCCAACATGGTTAGAAATTCGATAATGTTCAAGTTAGTGATGGATTGGAAAGGAAGTTTTGAAGGGAGCTCAAATCCTAATTAGGTTTTCTACTTGAAGGTGAGGACAAATTAAAAGGAGTTAGTTGTGATGAAGAACACGTGATGAGAGTTTGCCACTAGTATGAAAAAAAGGTTATAAAATTGAATTGTCATGACAAATTGAATTACACAAGTTACAAGAGAGTTGTATTAAGCAAGGTAGCTCTTAACAAGACTTTTATGTAAATCCCTTATTAGGATAAACACTATAGCAGTATGATAAAATCCCTTGACAATATAGTTAATTTGTAATAGGACATCTAGATACATCTAACAATGTATCAGTCACTCTTAACAAGTTGAGTAACCTAGAAAGTGACATTTATATATCCTAATCAAGCAAAAAAATTCTACTGCAGTGAGGAGTTGTGGGTGCCATCCCCATTGCAATTTTTCCCTCTGACCAAGGGTTTTTGCAAGACAAATTTTGTGTGTGTTATGTGTGTGTATGAGTTATTTATTGTTCATTGCATTATTGCTTTACTTTTCAGTCACATGGTTGATATGTAGAAAGGTTTACTTTGCTCAAAGTTAAAGAATATTTGTTTAAGCTTATGATTAAAAGTTTGAATAGACAAATTGTTATAGTAATGATTCATCTCCCCTCTCAATACCTCTTATTTCCAAAAACTAGTATCAGAGCATTGGTTCTCTAGAGGAAATTTATAATAGCTTGTGAGTAGATGTGAGGAGATGGAAAGTTATAGGTATCATAAAGATTTGGAAGACACCTTGGAGGAAGCTAACAAGAAAATTAGGGGATTGGAAGATAAGATAAAAGTCCCATTTGCAAAAAGGAAGGAACTATCAGAACAATTGAGTGAAAACCTAATTAGTATTGATGAGCTATTTGAAGAAAAAGTTTTAGATTAAGGTAAAAATAGGTGTTGAAGGGACCCAAAACCCTTTAACAAAACCAAAAGATCAACATTAAGAACAAGCTCGATTTTACAAGGACCTGAAACCTTGAGAAAAACAAAAAACACAAAAACCAGGTTTTACAAAGACCTGAAACCACAAGTTTAAACCAAACACACCTAGGTTGTACAAGGACCTAGAACCTATAGTTTTCAACAAAAAGCTGAAAAATAAAAAAAGAACCAACAATACCACCTAGACCAACATGTTGGAAATATAGATGAAGTAACTGAGAGGGGAGAGGTGTATCAGTTACCACAAAAATCAATTCCAAAATCCCTTAGATGTCTTTACATACTGTTGATACTTAGTAAACAGTGCATAAGAACTATAACTCGGTAGATTAATTAATTATTGTTTATCTAGCATTCATAGTCATTAATATGCTTGCAAAGATTAAAATAAATGAACACAAGAGACACCAAATTTAATGTGGAAACCCAATATGGGAAAAACCACCAAGTAACTAGTCACCAATTTTCACTCTTCTGAAGTGAGCCCTGTTAGGAGCCAACCCTGTTAAAGGTCACCAAACACACTATTAGGTGTGACCTTGTTAGAGGATTTAATCACCCTGTTAAGAGTGGCCTGGTTAGAGGTCTTCAAAACAATTCAACTGAATTGTCACCTTGTTAGAGGATTTATAAAATGGCTATTAAAACAACTCTGTTAAGAGATTCTAGATTCACTGTTACAATGATTAGAAAGCAACAATGAGGTCACCTGAATGATATGCAACTTATCTTTTGCTGATTACAGATCTCTTTTCTGCTTTTACTGGATCCTAGCTAATCGAATACAACTTTGCATTTCCTCCAGGATATCTAATCCTTCATCATAGTTCGCTCAATTTGCTTATTCCATCCTTATCCATATGCTCATTTTTTCATCACACACTAATTCACAACTTGAACATCTATATATATACCTTTCAGATTATCAAGTCGGCTTAAATATAGGTTCTAATAACAAAAGAATCATTACATCAGTCGGCCGCATGAAGCAATTTAAACTTAATACCAAAACAGTAAAATCCTTTGCTGACCGACCAAGCTCGGTAACCACTGCTCCAAAATGGTTTTCTAGTGTTAACCAAACGAAGCTCAGTAAACATTGCAAACTCTACAAAAATCCTTTGGAGACCGAGTGAGCTTGATTAGCACTGACCTTCCTTTGTTGATGATGTGAGCTTGGTAGACATTAACTTTCCTTTGTTAACCTTGGGAGCTTGGTAGACATTAACTTTCCTTTGTTAACCTTGGGAGCTCGGTAGACATTAGCTTTCCTTCGTTAACCTTAGGAGCTCGATAGACATTAACTTTCCTCCGTTAACCTTGGGAGCTCGGTTAATACTAACTTTTGCTACAAAATCCTTTGATGCCTTAGTGAGCTTGATAAACATTAACTTTTCTTTGTTAAGTTCAGGAATGTTCGGTAGACACTGTAAATTGCTTTGCAGATCATCTCAGCTTAGTAGACTCTGTTTGATGACTGATATAACATTTGTGTAGCATCAAAGACAATACACAATTAACAATTGTATCCAACAATCTCCCTCTTTGGCATTGACGGCAACACAACATGTCATAGCAGAATGAAATTTGAAAACAAGTCTAACAAGCCTTTTATTGTTCGAACAACTTTCTCTATTAGATAGAAAACTCTCCCTCTTTCAGTAATCTCCTTCTGTGAGGGATATCATAGAAAAATTCTTCCTTTCAAACAAATTTCAGAAAGATATGACAAAAAACTCTCCCTCTTTGACAAAACATGCTAAAGACAACAATACTCAAATGATTCTAATGTACCTTTAGTATTGGTTCATATGCAATATTTCTTGATTATGCTGCACCAATTTATAGATTTTCAACTTGGTATGCGTTGATGCATCACTAAAACTTTGTTTTAGTGAATTTCAGATAGGGGAGTGACCCCTAACTTACTTCTTAGATACAAGAATGCATCCTTAGGTAATGGCTTTGTGAATATGTCAGCAATTTGTTCTTTTGTATGAATATATTCCAATATGATCTCCTTGTATTGCACCAATTCTCTGACAAAATGATATTTTATTGCAATATGCTTGGTTTTGGAATGCATCACTGGATTCTTAGATATGTTTATTGCACTTGTATTATCATAGAACATAACAACTGGTTCTTTTATTTCCACCTTCATGCCTTCCAACAACTATTTAAACCAAACAATATTAGAACAGTTTACTATAGCAACAACATACTCTACCTCTGCTGTAGATTGGGATGTGCAATTCTACTTTTTGCTTGTCCAAGAAACCAACCTTTTTCCAAGAATGAATGCTCCTCCGCTTGTACTTTTTCTGTCATCAAGGTTTCCTGCCCAATCAACATGAATAAACACTTTCAAATCCAGATTACCTCCAAATTTGTACCATAAACCATAATCTTCAGTTCCTTTCAAATATCTCATTATTATTTTGATTGCCATCATGTGATTTTCTCTTGGTTTTGCTAAAAATCTTGCTACAATACCAACCGCAAGGGCAATATCTGGCCTAGTATGAACTACATACTACAACTTTCCAATCATAGATCTACACAATGTTTGATCTACTTCTTTTGATTCATCTTCCTTGGTAAGTTTTAATCCAATACACATAGGAGTCCCAACTGGTTTACAATCTTCCATACCCAACTTTTTCAATATCTCCTTGATGTATTTTGATTGAGTGATGTAGATACCATTTTTATTCTATTGAATTTGAAGACCAACAAAGAATTTGATTTTGCCAAACATAGACATTTCAAATTCTTTGTTCATTTTCTCTAAAAATTCTTTGCAAAAATCATCATTTCCTGTGAAAATAGTATCATCTACAAATATTTCTGCCAAAACAATCTTATTATCTGGTCCTTCCTTTATATACAAACTATTGTTATCATTAGTTCTTTGAAAACCAATCTGAATAAGATAGTTATGCAATCTTTCATACCATGCTCTAGGGGTTTGTTTTAGACCATACAATGCCTTGTGTAGTTTGCAGAACATGTTCCTTTTATCTGGATCAACAAAACCTTCAGGTTGTTCAATGTAGACCTCTTCATCCAGTATACCATTGAGGAATGCTGACTTGACATACATTTGATAAACTTTGAATCCGTTGTGAGCAGCATATGCAAGTAAGGTTCTAACTCCTTCCAATCTTGCAATAGAAGAAAAAGTTTCTCCATAGTCTATTCCTTCTTCTTGAGCATATCCTTTGCATACTAGTCTAGCTTTGTTTCTTGATACCTTACCATCTTCATCCAACTTGTTTCTAAATACCCACTTGGTTCCAATCACATTTTTATCTTTAGGCCTGGATACAAGAGTCCATGTCTTATTTTTCTCTATCTGTTCTATTTCTTCATTCATAGCCTCAATCCAACTATCATTTTCCAATGCATCATTGATATTTCTGGGTTCAAAATCAGCAAGTAAACAAGTACCTTTCAACTTACTTCTTGTCATGGTTCTTTCAGATTTGTTTCCAATGATCTAATCTACTGAATGATGTCTCCTGACATATTTTGCTAATACAGGTTCCTTTCCTTTTGAAAGAATTTCATTATTATCTTCTTGCATTTCAACTTCAAGTTCTTTTATGTTAGGAATGCCTCTTACTTTCTTGAATTTGCTTATCTTTACTAAGTTATCAAAATTGACATGACACAACCTTTTATGCCATAACCAACTTTCTTCAAATTGAGCAACAAAACATGAGCATTCACCAAGTTCATGATAAAATAAGTTACCTTTTGTTTGAGTGCCTGATCTAATCAGTTTTCATTTGCCATCCAACAGTCTTGCTTTTCCATGCATGAATTCTACTTTGAATCCATTATTGAGTAGCTATGCCACACTTAACAAGTTATGCTTTATTCCTTCTACCAAATAGGCATTATCACATATAAGTTCTTTGGTTAGAGAGATTCTTCCTCTTCCTTTTATACAGCAAGGTTCATTGTTACCAAATCTTACACTGCCACCATCATAGTTTTCAAAGTATTCAAACTTAGTTTTATCACCAGTCATGTGATGAGAACAACCACTATCTATGATCCATGTATCATTTTTTCTCATATGAGAAATGAGTGCCATTTCCTTATCATTATTAGATTCATCTTTCAAAACAATGTAGACAATTTCATCTTCTTCTTCATCATTAGAATCATTAGAATCTTTAGCCATAAAACATGTTTTCTTACCTTTATCTTTGAATGATTTGAAGTCTTTCTTGCCATTGTACTTGCAACCTTTCTTGTCATCTTTATTTTCCTTGTTTGGGCACCTAGCAGCAATATGACCAACTTCTTCACATGAAAAGCAGATTAGAGGAACTTTACCTTTAAATTTACCTCTGCCTCTAGAATATTTCCTTCCTAGTAGAGCTTCAATCACTTCAAGATCACTATCTGAACTTTGGTATGATTCATCTTCACTTCCTGACTGAGATTCCTTTTTCTTTTTGCTTTTCTCCTTAAGTGAAAGCTTGGCTTCAAATGCTGATTCAATGTTCTTGGAAGCTGGAACATAGTTGTCAAAGTTGTCTAGTTCAAATGCAGTCAATCTTCTGACTATGGCCTCTAGCTTTATCTTGTGATTTGCTTCACAACTTCTTTCTTGAATTGCAGAAACTCTGATTACATAGATGGGAAGTAGAGTTCTAAGAACTTTACTTATTACTGTCTCCTCCTTGATATCTCCTCCAGATGCTTTGATTGCACTGACACATTCTTTGACTCTTTCAACATATTTTGCAATGTTTTCATCCTCTCTCATCCTCATTTGATCAAATTGTCCTCTCAGACTTTCTGCTTTGGCTCTTCTTACATTATCATCTCCTCCATATTTTTTTTAAAGCTTTTCCCACATTTCAAAGGTAGATTTGTAGTCTTTAATGTCATCAAATTTTTCATAACTCAGAGTAGATGCTATATCTATCATCATAATGTTGTGGGTCTTCTTTTTAGCAATATCATTGACAGATAATGTACTAGATGGTTCTGCATGTTTTTCATCAAGGTATTTTAGTCCTGCATCTCCAATAGAAGTTAGATGAAGTCTCATCAACCCTTGCCATGTTGAGAAGTTTTCCCTATTAAGTCTTGAAATTTCCCTCTTATAAGACATCCTAATCTTTGGCTTAGATCCTTGAAATCTTGTCCTGCAAGCATCAAAAGCTCTGATACCAATTGTTGGAAATATAGATGAAGTAACTGGGAAGGGAGGGGTGAATCAGTTACCACAAAAATCAATTCCAAAATCCCTTAGATGTCTTTACATACTGTTGATACTCAGTAAACAGTACAGAAGAACTATAACTCGGTAGATTAATTAATTACTGTTTATCTAGCATTCATAGTCATTAATACGCTTACAAAGATTAAAATAAATGAACACAAGAGACACCAGATTTAACGTGGAAATCCAATATGGGAAAAAACACCAAGTAACTAGTCACCAATTTTCACTCTTCTGAAGTGAGCCCTGTTAGGAGCCAACCCTGTTAAAGGTTACAAAACACACTGTTAGGTGTGACCTTGTTAGAGGATTTAATCACCCTGTTAAGAGTGGCCTGGTTAGAGGTCTTCAGAACAATTCAACTGAATTGTCACCTTGTTAGAGGATTTATAAAATGGCTATTAAACCAACTCTTTTAAGAGATTCTAGATTCACTGTTACAATGATTAGAAAGCAACAATGAGGTGACCTGAATGATATGCAACTTATCTTTTGCTGATTACAGATCTCTATTCTGCTTTTACTGGATCCTAGCTGATCAAATACAACTTTGCATTTCCTCCAAGATATCTAATCCTTCATTAGAGTTCACTCAATTTGCTTATTCCATCCTTATCCATATGCTCATTTTTTCACTCACACACTAATTCACAACTTGAACATCTATATATATACCTTTTAGATTATCAAGTCGGCTTAAATATAGGTTCTAATAACAAAAGAATCATTGCATCAGTCGGGCGCATGAAGAAATTTAAACTTAATACCAAAATAGTAAAATCCTTTGCTGGCCGACCAAGCTCAGTAACCACTGCTCCAGAATGGTTTTCTAGTGTTAACCAAGTGAAGTTCGGTAAACACTGCAAACTCTACAAAAATCTTTTAGAGACCGAGTGAGCTTAGTTAGCACTGACCTTCCTTTGCTGACCATGTGAGCTCAATAGGCATTAACTTTCCTTTGTTAACCTTGGGAGCTTGGTAGACATTAACTTTCCTTCATTAACCTTGGGAGCTCGATAGACATTAAATTTCCTTCGTTAACCTTGGGAGCTCGGTTAATACTATCTTTTGCTACAAAATCCTTTAATGCCCAAGTGAGCTCGGTAAACATTAACTTTTCTTTGTTAAGTTTAGGAATGTTTGGTAGACACTGTAAATTACTTTGCAGATCATCTGAGCTCGATAGACTCTGTTTGATGACTGATATGACATTTGTCTAACATCAAAGACAATACACAATTAACAATTGTATCCAACACAACAACCATGACCAACACCTACAACAATTCCTTGATGTTCTTCTCCACCTCCTTGCCTGTTTCTACAGTAGTTTGGATAATATCTATTGTGGTAGAAACATAAACCTAAAGAGAATCAATGATCTTTTTCCTCATACTCTGTCTCATTCTCTTGCTATGTTGATTCTAAGGGAGCTAATGGAACAATAACATATCTGGTGAATAATAACAATGCATTGAATGAAGTGGTAACCAAGATGAAAAGGGAACAAGAAAGTCAATCCCTAAGATTGAGTGAAGTACTTGAAAGGATGAGAACAACTAAAGATGCAAAAATAACCTTGAAAAGTTAAAAGAGGAATGTTGAAGACCTCATCAGAGATAAAGCTGCAATTCTACAAAAACCACAACAAGAACACCACACATTGAAGGAACAATTGAGTAATACTAATGATGAAAACTTGCAAATACTTGCTAAGAATGAAAGTTTTAGACAAGAAAATAAACAACTAAAGAATGACTTGAAGATTGAGAAAGAAGCTAATGAAAAACTCAAAAGGTATGAGTAAAACATGCAAAACATTGATTAATAGTTTAAGAAACAAAGAAAACCTAAAGCTACAATTGGTCTAGGATATATCAATGATAGAAAATTTAAAGTTGGAGAATCATCCA
Organism: Cupressus sempervirens; assembly: GCA_028749045.1. Lineage (NCBI taxonomy): Eukaryota > Viridiplantae > Streptophyta > Pinopsida > Cupressales > Cupressaceae > Cupressus > Cupressus sempervirens. Next base: position 839,630,325 of record CM053783.1, read on the forward strand.
AATTTGATGTTGAGCAATATTCGTAGATACCTAAGCATCATATGAACATGCAAAGTAAGAAGCCTACTAAACCTACTTGTTATAATTGTGGGAAGCCTGTCCACACAAAAAATGTATGTAGAAGCATATTGGTGAATGTTCAAAGAACCACACATCTCAATGGTCATTGTTACAATTGCAACAAGTATGGTCATCAAGGCTATGATTGTAGATCAAGTTCTAGTAGAAAATAATCTAGAGGAAGTTTTGCTAGATACTATTACACATTGAATCGTTATGGACATAAGGTTGAACAATATTATGTGGGGATTCTTCAAGGAATTTCAAGAAAAAATACATAGGAGGTATAGGATCCCACCTCACATAGTTTGGAAGTATAGGGATACAATGTGTTTCCTAGTAAACACTAACACATTTTAAGTACAAGTAGTAGAGCCAAGAACTTCTTGAGCAGTATCTAAGGGATATGAAGCAAATGAAAGAGTTCTTACTCTAAACATTGACTATTTGTTGAGTTTACCTAAGGAAAAATGCTAAGAGGTATGGTTCCTTTGAGGAAGCCTATAAGAAAACAATTCTAGACCTTGAGGAACTTAATATATAAAGGGAATCAAGAATAATCACAAACAAATTGGAAGAAAAAATACAAAATTTGTGAGGGAAATAGTTCCACTATTGAGGAGAAACCTAAAGAAATTTGGATGTTTATGCCAAGAGAAAAGGAAAGAAGCCTACAAAGAAAACCTAATTACATGCTCTACCTCTCATAAGTGAAACATAAAATAAAGTGGAGACTATTGATGAAGGTCAACCTACCATTGAAAAGAAATTTTAAATTGGACAACCCAATAAAATTGAGACTTATCAGAAGAGAAGAACAAGAAGTCAAAGGAATCACCAAATAAGAGAAATTATAAAACAAAGGTAGATGATTAGAGAATTCATTCTTAGAAGGAAATAACTGGCATAGGTAAATTTTGAAAACACAAAGTCATAATACTAAAGACAACTGTTGAAGTTGTTGGAGTAAGAAGCCATGTATTTGTTGGAAATATTAGCAATTTCAAGTTTACAAGATTAAATGATGAGGATAAAAAGGTAATTAAAGATTCCATTGCATTCCACTTTCATAAATTTAGAGGATCCCCACATAATCTTAAAGGTCACATACTAGATGTATTTATTAATGCACTCAAAGAAAGACGAGAATCAACACCACAACTTGAAGAGAAAATTAGAAAAATAACTAGTATATAATGCTACAAATGAAAACCAATGAAATTTATGAATAAATGGAAAGTACATAGATAGGGTTAGTTGTAAAAGTATGTTTGCAAAACTTTGGTCAGATCTTGAACATGAACTGGAGAATGAGATATTATTTTTAATGGAAAAGGATATTTAACATTGATCAACTACAACCACAAGAAACTACATAATCAGTACATGTTGATGATACATTTACTATGAATGAGCTAGTTGGAGACACGTCAGGTCAAAATGTGAGAGATGAAATTCATATTGATATTGTTAGTCCCTTTTGGAATGGTTTCTCTCAAATTTTATTTTTTCAAATTGTGTCAACAAGATCCCTATTTTCAAATTTTGTAAGGTAGGAAGTCATATCAGAAACCCCAGGTTTATATCAAGAAAAGCACAAAAAAATTCTGAAGTGTTCTTCCTAATTAGGATTTTTTCCATATATGGTTTTTTGTCCTAGGTTTTGATTGTTTTGAGCCCCTTTGTTGTGATTTTCTCTAGTAGGGTTTTCTTTTCTTCTTCCAGTGTTCTTACCTTTTTAAACCCTTGCTAGTGTTTTTCTTTCTAATCATTGGATATGTAGAAAATTTATGGTAGTCACTATATCACTTTTCAAAATTGTAAAGATGTTAAACAATGTGACATATCAAAGAGGTGATATGTGTTTAGTGGGTCCCTGTAGATTTAGTAGTGTCAAGGTTTAAATGTCAACTGTTCAATACATTTTGAATCCATGATAGTTGCATATTCGTTAAAGAAAGGTATGAGCCTTTTATTCATAGCAACATAACAACGTTAATACACATGTAAAGGTGGAACTAATTTGTTTAAAATCCCTAGAGAAAGTGATGTCACTATGAGACAAAAAATGTCATATATTTGTTCACCCCTGTTTCAAATTAAGTAGTTTTAAAACATTGTCCCAGCTGTTGATTAGCTTGGATATCAATGATCGTTGCTATATTGTAGTAAGAAGATATGAGGTGCTTAACTATGGTGACTATGTGGCATGATGATGTGTGTCCTAGTGGGCCATGGCAAAAAGACAAGTCTAAAGACCTCTGGTTGTTAGATCAAAAATGAATCCACAATATTTGTTATGTCATGATAAAAACATGATCAATGGATAAAGTATGTGACATAAAAAAAAGAAGCCACATGTCTAAGGTGGGCCTCACCTTGAAATAAAAAGCATTTCCTTATCCATTGATCAACACATGATCAATGGTTGTTGCTATGTCGGCACAGAAAATCACGTGATGTTTAGACATAGCGGTATAGTGAGAAACTGATGTGTATCCATGTGAGTAATCAAAAGTTAATGTAAACTTTTTCTCATACCCATTAGATAGAAGGTGGATCTTGTTGATTGCAAATTGGTTTCAACAATTGAGTGTCAACACACTTAAGACATTTAGTAAGTTCATGCCAAACTAGTAACACATGCTGAGTATAATATGTATAGATGCTGAGTTGCAATGAGTGCCAAGTCACTCATGTGCTAAGCAATTCAAGTGCCGAGTGAACAGTTGATGCCGAGAAAATTCAAGTGTTGAGCATGTCAGAATTATAGTATGTGTTGAGCATTAGTATTATCAAGTGTCAAGTAACAAAGAATGGACCTAGTTGTTTGTGATGGCATAAACAACTATGTAAACCATTTTTGAGCCAACTTATGGATAAATCTTGAAGCTTTGAAGATAAGATCAAATCTATTTAGATTCCCTATGCGATCAACATGCAGCTAATTGAAAAAATGGAAGGATTTGAGTGGGAAAAATGAATGAATCTCAATTGTAGATTCATACCTAACCCTAAGCCACCAAAGTCTTTTTAAAGGAGACAAAGCCCCATAATTTAGAGAGAGTATGAGTGGATGTGTATGCAAGGAAGTGATGCAAGTGAAGATTTGAAGCAAGTGAAAGGGGTGAATTGTCCAAGGTGACTTATAAGTGTGAAAGAATTGTATAATCAGTTTATAGAAAAGAGGAGAAGCTATACAACATTGATATAACAAATCAAGAGGATCAAGATGGGAAAAATTGCAATCTAAAATCAGTAAGGAAAAGTAGTAAGTGTATCAGATCAAACATTCTATTGTTACTTTCTAACAACTGTATCAGTAGGGTGAAATCCTTTGGATTAAGGTTGACTTAATAGTCATTGTAAAATCCTTTAACAGGGCAACATTCCAAGCGAGTGTTCTAAAGTCCTTTAGCTAGGCACACTTTTAACAGGATGTTAAAATCCTTTAATAGGGTGGGATCTAACAATCCTTTGCAAGCCTTTAACAAGGCAGGCCTTTCACAGGGTAGATCATGAGAATGGTCAAAACTATGTAACCTTAATAGGTTAACTTTATTACTACAATAGTGAGGAATTGTGGGTGTCATCCTCACCCCATTTTTACCTTCTCATTGGAGGGTTTCTAGGTAATCATATCCAATATCAAGTGTTTATGTGGATGCATTTAATTTACATGTTATTTCAATATGTTTATGTATGTATTGTTTTAAGATAAAAGTTTTATTGGCTAAAAACTAGCACTTCTGATTCACCCCCCCTCTCAAAAGTGTATACATTCCCCATTTATATTTCCAAAAATTGGTATCAGAGCTCAATTCTCATTAGGAGAAGCCTTAGAGCTTGGAGAAGAGATCTTGAAATGGAAGTTTACAAGTTGGGAAAGACCATTAAAAATCAAGAGATTGAGATACATCTCTTACTACAACAATTAAATGATGCTAGAGATGCCTTGAGAAGTTCACTAAAGAGAAGGAAAGAGATTGCTATGGTTGAAAATAACACACAATACAAAAAGATTGACACCACAAAGTTATTTGCAGATGGTAACTCTTGTATTGTCAATGTAGCAATTGCAGATCTCATGGAAAAGAACAGAGCACAAGCTGAGGAAATTAGAAAACTCAAGCTGGAACAAGAATCACAAGCTATACTGCTATGTTACGTGACTGAATAAAATAAGAAAGATATAGAAGACAAGGCCATGATTGAAGAAGGAAAAATAATTTTGGCAAATAGATTGGAAGAAAAATCAGTAGAGCTATCCAGGATCTCAAACATGCAATTAGACACCCTAAGCCAAATGATGAATGCTCATCATGAGTTGAATGTCAAGGACATTAAAATAACTATAGGTAAAAGCACAAATCTGTGTCACCATTTAGGATACAAAAACTTGTTTTGGTCAAATCTCATTTCTCTATCAAAACTCAATTTTTTTCAAAAACTAAAAATACCCTTTTACAGATCTTAGATTCAATATCATCATTATATAAATTTTTGAGTGTTTTGATTAGTTATAATATGTTATAATCTCAAAATATTATAAGTCAATATTTCAACATTTCAGAAGATGGTCCCTCAAAAAAGGAAAAAAATTAGCAAATCATATCAAAAAAATTAAAAAATCACATTTATCTCTAGAGGAGAGAATCCTCTTCATGAATATGTAATTTTTTTTCAAGAAGGTATAGATTTGATAGGGAAGTTTTGATAGGAGGAAAAAACTATTGGATTTTGATAAGGTCAAACTTGAGTACTTATAACAAAGAAAATATACATAGAAAAAAAAATATTTCTTTTTCTGTTTGCTAGCTGTACATGTCATCTATAAGATATTTTCAAATCAGAAAAAAAGATGTTTTCCATATACTTGTTTGATGGGAAGTACAACCTATATTTTTTATAGTTAAAAAAGGGACTTCAAAATAAAATAAAATGAATAAATTCTTACTCAAAAAAATTATAAAAATAATAGGCATAAAATTCATCCAATTCTACACATTTCATCAGTTTACATCATCTTCATATTCTAAACACAAATACCATTTTTTTGTCATTAATGTTGAACTGTCACATTCTGATATCTCATTTCTTTATAAAAGGTGACACAAGTTTGTGTTTTTACCCCTACATTGAAGTTGTAGAATGAAAAATTATAGAATGACCTGAAAAGAGAAAAAGAGCTTGTTGAAAGCTTCAAAAAGCTAAATAAAGCCATCAAGTACTTTGAGCAACTACTGAAATCCCCAAGATCTAGTAAAGACACATCAGGATTGGGCTACATAAGCACCAAAGAAGGAGAATCATCCAAAGCTGTTGAAGAAAGAAATAATAAAGGTAAGAACTCTAAACCCACTTCTCATCATTGTGGTAAGAAAGGACATACAACTAATGTTTGCATGAACAAGAAGGCTAGCCAAAATCCTAAGCTAAAGAACATGACTCATTGTCACAAGTGCAACAAAAAAGGTCACCAGGCACATGAATGTAGAACCAAAACCATGTATGCACCAAAATTTGAAGGACATTGCTACAATTGTCAGAAGTTTGGACACAGAGCCTTCGAATGTAGATCCAAGTCCACATGGTTATCAAATAAGTCAATAAAGGGAAGAAGCTATAAAAGCTCCTATAACCAGGATTGCAACACAAGACATAGCTACTATTATTTTCAAGAGTATGTCACATCCCTAAGAATTGCATAAGAACACACTTTAGTGGAAACTACAATAGATGGTTGAGTCAAACTACATGCTTTAGCTATTTGAAGATTAGTCATATCAGCAAGCACTGCCCAACAAGGACAAAGGCACCTAACTCAGAGTTCAACAAAGGAAAAGGCAAGGTAGATGTTGAACACATTAGATGAGAGATAAAAAAACATGGAGGAAGAAATATGAACACTTTAGTAAGTAGGAGTTTGAATCAGTTTTCTAAGTTAAGATTAGAACTGTCATTCCTACAGCCACTGGAAATAAAAAAAGTCACTATTCTTGCAGTAGTAGGTGCATAGGTGTATGGTTAAATAATTGGAATTCCCTTCCAAGTATTTGATAGTTGTCTTTCCTTTGGATAAACTAAATTTCCTTAATGGTTATTGCATTCAAGGTAGTAGTGAATTTTAGTGAAAACTAGAGCATATACTTTGTAGACATCATCTCAAGTTCATGCTCCCGGATTGACATTTAATGAAGATCAACATAGTACTTTGGTAGTAAGGGATGTCCAATATTATAACTAAAAAGGTGTTATATTGATTAGAAAAATATGATTAGTGAAGCCACAGATTCAGAGGGATCTATAGGGGGGTTTTGACGCTCTTCAATAAAAAGGCTTTCCAGATTTCCATTGTTCTTAATGAAGGTAATGCTCTTCTTTGTAAGGTAACTCATTTTTATAGTGGTGATTCCTAGTTTATTTTAAATGTGCATGCTCCTAATACTAAAAGGGAGAGAAGGGTTTTTTGGGCCAAGATTCTTGATGTAATTAATAAAAACAATATAAATAAAGGTGTTATTATGGGGGATTTCAACACCCCTCTTTCAGATGAAGAAAAATTAGGGGGGTTAGCCCCAGATTAGAAAAGTAACTTAGACCTTTTAAATCTCATTAATAGTTTGACTTTTTTGGATGTTGATCTTTTGGGGGGTCAATTCATTTGGTCAAATAGGAGAACTAGTGGGGTTGCATCTGAGTTTGTCTAGATAGAACCCTCATTTCCCCAGGCTAGATGCAAACCTATACATGAAAACTTTTTCTACTTCCCAAAGTTAGGTCAGACCACTCGCCCATCTCACTTTCATTTAGTTCTCTGACAGTCAAATGGAATTTCCCCTTCGATTTTGAGAAGATGTGGACTTCTCACCCATATTTGGAAGCTCAGATCTCTTCTTGGTGGAATATAGAGGTGGAAGGTACAATAATGTTTAGGATAGCCCATAAATTGAAAAATGTGAAAAGAAACATCAAAGTCTGGAATAAAATAGATTTTGGGCATATCTTTCAGGAGAAGGATGAGAAGACATATCAGCTTCGAAAAGTCTAGGAAAAGATACACAAAGTAGGATACAATGATCAAATTAGGACTGAAGAAAGGACTATCCTATCTAACCTCCACAATAGCATTAGTAGGGAAGAGTTCTTTTGGAGGCAAAGATCTAGAGTGAATTGGCTCAAAGAGGGGGATCAAAATACCAAGTTTTTCCATCTTATGACCTTGAAACATCATGCTCACAACATGATTCTGAGTATAAAGAGGGGGCAAGACTCTTTGACAAAAAAGAATGAGATCATGAATGAAGTTGTGCATTTCTTTTTGTCCCTCCTTTCCAAGGACTCTTCACTTTCATTGAAAGATTGAGAGTACATTTTGACTTCAATTCCCATTATGCTACATGATCACCATAATTCTTTGCTGAAGGCAATTCCCTCCTCACATGAAATTTACCAAGCTCTTCTATCTCTCCCTGTTGACAAAGCTCCAAGGCTAGATAGATTTTTGACTTTCTCCTTCCAAAAATATTGGGATGTGGTCAAAGGGGATGTGGTGAAAGCAGTGCAAGAATTTTTTGGGGCCAAAAATCTTTTGAAGGAACTCAATGCTAATTTTTTGGTGTTAATCCCAAAAATTTTGGGGGTAGATATGATGGATAAGTTTAGACCCATTAGCCTTTGCAATTCTTTCTATAAAATCATTTCAAAAGTTTTGACTACTAGGATCCTTAGTGTTCTCCACTTGATTATTTCTCCTCAGCAAACTAGCTTTGTCCCAAGGAGACAGATCCTAGATTCTATTATGATGGTTCATGAAGTTGTTCACTCTTTGGAAGTTGGGAAAAGGGAAGGCTTTCTACTGAAGTTGGACCTTTCTAAAGCTTATGATAGGGTGGAGTGGGATTTCTTGAAAGTTTTTCTCCAAGCTTTTGGTTTTGATGTCTAGATATGTAAACTAATTCTTTAGCTCATCTCTTCTCCATCTCTAGCTATTTTAATCAATGGAGCTCCCTCAAAATTATTTTTCCCCTCAAGAGGGCTTAGACAGGGTGATCCTTTATCCCCTATTCTATTCATTATTATGACAAAGTGTATTGGGAGGTTAATCCCGAGGAAAATATAGGATTGAAGCTTGCATGGTAGAAAGCCATCTTCTAGACAAACTACCTTCACCCATTAGCAATTTTTGGATAACACAATTCTGGGTGGGAAAGCCACGGTTCAAGAGGCTAAGGTGCTAAAGAGTTTGCTAGATACTTACACAAGGGGTTTAGGATAGGCTATAAAAAAAAGCTTGGTCTTTTTTGTAAATACCCCAATTGAGTGACAAAGAAAAATTGCTCGCATACTGGGATGTACTATGGGGTCTCTTCTAGCTATTTACCTTGGAATGCCTCTAGGGTCAAAACCACTAGATTCCTTCTAGAATGGCATTATTGATAGATTTAACAAGAAATTGGCTAGTTGGAAAGGAGCTACTCTTAGTCAAGTAGGTAAATGTACTTTGGTGAAATCAACTCTTCAAAACCTCCCAACTTATGCCCTTAGCCTTTTTGGGATCCTAGTAAAACATGCTAATACAATGAAGAAAATCTAGAGGGACTTTTTATGGATAGGGGTTGAAGAAAATAAGAGATATCATCTTGTGGCATGGGACAATATTTTCTTGCCTAAATGCTATGGTGGCCTAGGCATTAGAAAAATCAAATATCTCAATAATGCTTTGCTTGTGAAGCAAATATGGTGCATTTTTCAAAGTCCTAGAGAATGGAGGGATACCATGGTGGAAAAGTACTTGAGAAGGAAATCACTTAGCTTCATATTTAGTGAAGCTAATCTCCCCCATGGATCCTTTATCTGGAATGAGATCCTTAACGCAAAAAGTTTGGCTAAGTGAAAGGAAAAGTGCAAAGTAGGCAATGGGGAAAGTATCTTATTTTGGCAAGACAACTAGTTAAGCTAGGGGCCCCTCATAGATAATCTTAACTATGAGAGATGGGCTGATATATGTGCAAGAAGATTTGGTCAGAAAGTTAGTGACTACATAACTGATCATGGATGGAAATATCTATTACTAGTATACCAGGACCTTAAACCTTTAATGACTTTTTGAATGCCATGATACTTGATAATAAGAGGGGTGAAATCATATGGGGAGACAATCCTAATGGGTTATACTCAGTTGCTTCATGCTATTTTTTGCTATAGAACATGATGGAGAAACCAATATGGGCAAAGGCTTGGATGATTGGCCTCACTTTGAAAATCAATATATTCTTCTGGCTACTTCTCCAAGAAAAAATTCTTACACTAGATAACCTGATTAAAAGGGGTCAGTATATCCCAAATAGGTGCAATCTTTGCAAAAATTATTTGGAGTCAACTAACCACCTTTTTATTTACTGTCCCTATTCCTCTAAGGTATGGGATCTTATGACCAAGGACTATGGACTTAGTTGGTGTTAACTGGCCAACGGCTAGGATTTCTTTGGGCAGTGGACTAGTATGTACAAAGGAATGTAGAACAGATGATTAGTTCCTAGTCTCTTCCACATTTTTGCTAGGGAATATGGAAAGAGAGGAATAATTGTATTTTTAGATATAGGCAAGCCCTTGCTTTTGTTATTGAAGGTAAAATTTTTACTACCATGAAGGAGAATTTCATTGTTAGAAAGAGGGGAGACATTGAAGAAGGAAAAAACAACATAGTGAAGAAAAAGGACATGGAGAGGAAAAGATAGGAAGCTAAGCAACTTCTCCCCCTTGAAGAATGGCATAAAGCTAATTTCAACAGGATAGCCAAAGGGAATCCTTGCCCCACTAGCTATGGAGGAATGATAAAAAATGGTTATGGTAAGGAAGTTGTAGCCTTTTCTTTTCCCTTAGGGATTCAGATGAATTACTTTGCAAAGGCTAGTGCAGCCTGTCATATTGTTATACTGGCCCTGGATACTGGAATTGAGAACCTTTGGTTGGAGGGAGACCCTTTAAATATAATAAAATATTTAAAAGGTTGTAATTAGCCCTCTTGGACCATTTCAAATGTGGTGGAGGAGATTAGATCTGATTTGGGTAAATTCAAAAGAGTCCATGTCAGCCATGTGCATAGAGAGGCCAACTCAGCTGTAGAATAGTTTGTGAATGAGGTAGTAGTTAAAAATATGATGATGTCATGGCACAATGATGATAGCTTCCTAGCAGTTGTGAAAGATATCATAACACTAGAACATATCCAGGGAAGTACAAATGCAATCTTGCATTAATTATGGAAATTTATGCTGCAACACAAGTAAGACAAGATGTTAATGAAAATCATGGAAAGGTAATAACTCTCCATCATTTCATGTACTTGTGGCACATTTTATGGGTCACTTTGCCTATCCCAATTAAAACTACCAAAGGTAAGAAAGATTTAGGGACACAAAATTTGTAGGAAGCCAAAGTTTGTGAGTGTAGGATTTTTGAACAAGAGCTCAAGATGGTAGGGGAGAGAAGCAAGAAGAAGCCAATTGGAGAGGCAAGAAAATGGAAGAAAAGAATGAAAGTTTGGAACAAGCTGGAGAAGGGTGGGATAGCAAGGTATATTGAGAAACTCCATGGATTTGATAAGGAGATCATGAAGCTCATGGTGAATACTTGGAAGGATGAGAGTGTAAAAATTGATGGGGTTTCTCATCAAATCTATGTGGAAATGATAGCTCAAATCACAGAGATACCCATAGAGGGGATTAATTTTTACAAGGATAAGAAAATGTTTGCCAATGTAGTTAAAGATTTTGTGAAGAATGAGGAAGAACAAAAGTTTTTAGTGAAGTTTGAGACATAATATGAGATGGAGTCGATAAAAAAGTTGTGGAGGTATGTTTTAAGGGTTGTTATTGAATATATTTCTTTGGACACTAGATTCGATAGGGTTAGAACACACCACTTTGTTCTGTTAAATAATTTTAGGCATGGCACAAAAGTTTCTTTTCCTTTTTCATCTATTTACTTCGATGAGTAAGGGCATTGAGGGTTTTAAGAAGAAACCCACTCCAAACATAGCCCTGCATGAGGAATTGCTCGTACTGGTATATGAATATGTTAAGACTCAAACGAGGGAGAAACCTTTAGGCCACTTAGGGGATCATTATGAGGCCACTAGGAGCTCAAACTACTTTGATTTTGAGGATGTTTAGAGCCTTAGCTTGGAAGATGAGGAAAACATTTCCTTCAAGGGAAAGAAGTCTAGGGGGGGAGAAAATCCCTCCTCCTTCCAATTCTATTCTTAGCAGAAAGAGCCCTCGGGGATTAACCCCCAATCTAGTGAAACTAGAGGAAGAGGAGTATAATGAAGAGGAAGAGGAAATGGATTTGGAGGAAGAGAAGAGGGGGGAAGATAGTGGGAAGATGGGAGAAGATATTTCGATTTAGTCAGGGAACCCCAAAAAGATAAAGGCAGAGGAGTAGTTGCAATTAGAAGAGAAGAAAGATCAGACCCCTAAGGCTTTAGGACCTTTACATTCTATCTCTCCATCTTAGGAGATTAAGGAAACTATGGTTGAAGACATTGGGGAGATAATTATGAAAGATAGAAGGAGTTCGTGAAGAAACTTCAACACCCAAATGATGACGATGGGGGTTGTTAGGGAGAAAGTGAAATTGCAAGTCTTGGAAGACTTAGAAGGAAAAACCCACTTTGATGAGCTCATAGACCCTGCTCTGGTGGAAATTTTAGATAATGCAATGAAAACATGGCTTAATTTTCTTAATAATGCCAAAAACAACATGATAGATAATTTTTTCTCTATCAAATGGCTGTTCCATGAGATTGAGATGCTCAAGGAGAAAAGAAGCTTGGAGGAAGGCCACAAGACGAGTAGTGACCAGAGTCATCTTACCGATTAGGAGGATCGTATCTCAAAATTTGAGAAAAGGGTGTAAAAGATGGAGATATTGAATCAAAATCTGGCTAATTAGGTGATTACTACCCTAAACATCCTAAATGAGAACATCAATGACCTAGGTGAATAACTAAAAAATGCAAGAATTGGTGGGGGTAAGGATGAAAAAGCCAGCTTAGACAGAGGGTGATATGAAAGAACTAGGGGCCGGGTGGAATGAACCAACAACCCGAACCAAGAATGTGTGGGTGTGGAGATCCATAGCACCAATGAGGAAGCAGAGAATTAGTAGGATCTAGAATAGTGAGAAATATTTGCTAGTGGTCTAATTTTTTGCTTAGTACTATATTTAGTTTAGTGCTTCTGGCTTTTGTCTACTAGCTTCGGGCCTATCTTTTGTTTCTTGCTTTTCTTTCCTAGCTGTGGGCCTATCCTTTATTATGGTTTTTTAAAGGTAGTTGCATAGGGTCTAGACTTTATTTGATATTATTATTTCAGATATTATGTAAAAAAATTTGGGTTTTAGGATCCTTGTAAAACTTGTTTTTCTTAATAAAAAAATTGGTTGATCAGTTTGGTTTGCCATCAATGACAAAGAGGGAGATTGTTGAAATCTCATTGAAAAAGGGAGATTGTTGCAAAGACGGATATTGTTGATAAAGAATTTTT